>BMAU01017835.1:1055000-1655000 GCA_019973935.1 Trichonephila clavipes
CATGATTGAGCCAAGTGCTGTTTACAGACGAGTCCCGATTCAGTCTAGAGTGTGACACCCGATGTATGGAGGGACAGGGGCACTCGAAATAACCCCGCATTCGTTCGTGAAAGGTCACAATACAGAAGAGCTGGTTGGATGGTATGGGGTGGAATCAGCATAGGCGGACGTACGGACCTGCATATCATTCGGAGTGGCACTTTGACGGGCCGAAGGTATGCAGACGAGATACTTCGACCTCATGTCATCCCTTACGCTATTGCCATTGGAGATTCCTTTGTTTTCCTGGATGATAATGCCCGACCGCATAGAGCTCGTCTGGTGGAGAACATGCTTGAAGCTGAAACAATACAGCGTATGGAATGGCCAGCGTGCTCTCCTGACCTGAATCCAATCGAGCATGTTTGGGACATACTCGGACGACGCATTGCTGCGCGACCAAGGCCGCCTGCTACTGTCCGAAACTTGGAGATTGCACTTCTTGAGGGTAGAACAGTATTCCCCAAAGTCTGATCGATAACCTCATCGCATCCATGGCAAACAGGTGTGCAGCAGTCTTAGCTGTTCGAGGAGACCACACGCTTTATTAAAACTCATGCATCATGTCTAAACAATACCTTTTTTTTCTCGTTTACATGTAACCAAATTGTTGCCCTAAATCATCTTTTCATGTTTTTCCATATTTTCAAAGAATTAAAGCTTAATTCCAAATTTTTACGCCTTTTTTCTGTACTGCGCATTGATACGCGTGTACTATGCATTGTATGCCAATACGTGGTTGTCTCACACGGTTTTCTTCACTTTTTTGCTCGCTCCCCTAATTGTTTTGAGCAGTGTATATAAGTATATATATATATATATATCAGTATATATATATGTAAGTATATATATATATAAGTATATATATATAAGTATATATATATAAGTATATATATATAAGTATATATATATAAAAATATATATATATAAGTATATATATATATAAGTATATATATATAAATATATATATATAAGTATATATATATATATATAAGTATATATATATAAGTATATATATATATATATATAAAGTATATATATATATATATATATAAGTATATATATATATATATATATATATATATATATATATATATATATATATATATATATATATATAAATACATAATGAACGGGCGGGTAACGACTAGTCATCTATAAAATTAAATTTTATAATAATAACCATTTTCTTAAATGTATCAAATTGAATTTTAGATGATAATTTTCATAAAATTTTTAGTGGCACATAACATTTCAGTTACCATTAAGTATGTTTACAAACTGAAAAGACCAAATTATTTAATTTTATTTAAGAATTTCGCAATAAAATAAATAGCATAATACCACGTAGAATGTTTACAGAAACATTACATTTTGTTTATTTAATAAGCTGCATTATTCAATAGACATGACATTTTCAGAAACTATTTGGTTTAATTATAGCCTAAAATTCATAACAGGAAAGTTCTAAATAAATGTTACCTTTTAGCAAATATTTCAATTGTAGATACTTTAAGTCTCCCTTTTTCTAGCAACCAAATGTTATCAAAACTGGTTCTAAATTACTTTAAATATTGATACTGGAATAATTAAAAATGCCTATATATATCTTTTTTATTGAAAATAAGCATGGATCTGAAACATTTTCAACTAGTGATAATCGATTAATTCAAGAAACAGTTTTTTTAATTTTAACTCTAAAATTTTTATTACAAAACACATACAACGTAACAGGCAGCAGCACAATGAACAACAGAGTTATTACAATGGTCAAAAACGTTCTTTTTCACAATCCTGAGATTTAAGACACACATGCATTCACGCATGTGCACGCACACACTTACACACTGTTGAATATATGTGGATAACTTAGGATCTTTGCCTCTGCATTAATCGAAAAAAAAATCTCCAATTGGTAAACAAACAAAATAAAAAAAACAGATTTGGCCCTTATTTGCAAAAACTCAAATGAGAAACATGACATTTATGCCAAAAAAGCACTACACAAATCTTTAAGGAATGGAGAACATATAGAAACTAAAAATAAGTGGAATGCTTACAATTTGGAATGAAGCATAAAAATGAACAAGATGCATTCAGTATGAACGAAGCAGCAAAAAAGATTAGCAGATTACTTTTGTTGCTAACTGTCTGGTGGAGAAAGAAAAAAAAATACCGGAGACACATATTCAGCCTTTTCACTCATTTTACTACTGCAAATGGAGTTGCAGATTGTGCAGTATTCAATATGGTTGGTTCATAGGCCATTTTACGAAGGCTTCTGAACTCAGAAGACCTTTGTCTTTAGGTTTTAGTACACAGCTGATGAGTATTACCACCCTTTGTTTGGTTTTGGACCTTTTCGAGTGTGCGAAGATTTATTGATTATCACTTGCTGGATATTTGCTAACATCCTTTTTGACAACTCTCTGTACCTGTTTTAAGAAAATTCTAGTAAAATTATTTAGAAGTACGTACACATGTTTAAGTTATAATTTACATATACTTTTTTTAAAGCTCTGCTATTTGAAAATGCTGAAAATAGTTTTTGAAACGTTCTTTTCAGTATATCTTTACAAATTATTGAGAGCAACTTTCCTGAAAGATATCATTATTTTTAATTGAAAAAAAATCTGATACGTGGGGGTAAATGAACCAGCAACTTCTTAAAGTACTAGTTAATTAAACGATAAGTGAAAAAAAACTGCATGCAATATTTATTTCCAGTTTTCATTGATGTTTTAATATTGAAGGGAGCAGTATATTTCTATTTAAAAGTTTTGAAGTTATAGAAAATGGTATTAAATTGCTCTTTATAAGAAATTTAAAGGTACTTAGATTTAAAATGAGCATCATTTCGCTGATTATTCCAAGAATTATCTTCAGTGTTTTGTATAAAGAGATAGTATTTTTTATTAAAAAAATAATTTGTGGTGATTTTTTTTCATTTATTTGCTTTAATTAGGCTTCGGATTACGATGTCTGAAAAAAGAACCTCACCTTTTGAAGAAATCATGATGTATGTAAAAGAGCATTATTATTTAAGTAGAAGGGCAGTAAATGAAAGAGTTGAATATATAGATAAACTGAGGGAAAATAGGACGAAATATAGGGGGAAAACAGAAAAATATAAATATGTGCAACGAGTGAGTGGATATTAACGTCGCACCGTTCAGCTACACGAGGGTTTGGCGACGGACCTCATAATTTTGAACCATGGTCAAGTGACGAGGACAACACCTGAGCTGAGACCCCCTCTCCTAACTACCCACCACACCAATGGGAGGACGTTTGAGCTCTAGACAGATTTAACATGCATCGCTCCCCTACACGGCGGGTCTTCAGAGGCACTAGGCTACAACTCCTGACATACCTGCCAAAGTTACCTTAGCCACTAGGCTACCGTGACCTAAATCTGTGTTACAATAGTATTATTGAGATCAGAGCAACTTCAATAAAGCAAAATAATCGAATTTCGCTATTAGATGTCTACCAAAAATTTAGAGAACGTAATATATATATATATATATATATATATATATATATATATATATATATATATATATAGTCAGAATCAGACTTAAAAAAGGAACTTTATTCAATGAATCGACATCATATATGACATGGTGTGTTTTATTGGGGGTTATATATATAGTATCTCAGATTTTATGATTGTATGGAAGTTAATGCTGACAAATAGGGCTATTAAATATCTGGAATTAGACATGTTTATTGGCTATATATATGTATGATAAATGGGCGATTAGTTTTCGAAGTCAGATAAATCAGACTTAAAAAGGAACTTTAAATTTTTCAATGAATTCCTCGACATCATCTGACGCTAAGAGGTAGAGAGAAAAACCCTGACATGGTAATTATTAAAATATTTAATGGGGGTTAGATCTAACTTGTATTTTTAAAACACCGATTATCATAAACTGAGAAAATACTATTTAATAATATCTCAGATTTTATGATTGTACTTGGAAGTTAATTTCTAGTTGTTATATGCTGACATATAGGGCTATTAAATCAACGATCTGGAATTAGACATGTTTATTGGCAAAGGCCATATATTCGAAACAGAATAATTACAGCATAGCTGGTTATTACCCATTTTTTCAGAAATATTTTCAATTTTTTCTCAAAACTGTTTCCACCAATATTTGAACTCTTATTTACGAGAGTTTAGTTAACTTATAAGAACCTCGTCATTTTAATAAGCGCGAGAAATATTAGGAATCCATAAGACTTCAGGCAAATCCGATTAACTATAATACCAAAAATTTTATAACTGTTGGTGGAGGTTATTATTGTAATGACTGTGAAGAAGTATTTTTCGATCGTTATATTCGTATACATGTATATATGTAGTTTATTTCTTTCAATGGCGTTTTATTGTGTTTGCAACTTGACACTTGAGCAAATACGTTGTTATATCTGAAATCATTCATTGCAATGCGTCTGGCTGTTCCTTAATTTTTGTAATAAGATTCTTATCATTAAATAAAAATATTTAATCATTTGCTTAAGGCCATTGACAGGATCAATGGAATAGCAAACTACAGTATAAGTGAGTAATAAACTTAATTACTAAATACATAACATACAACTCGTGATTTCTCATAACAAATCACTGTCATTTGGAAAAGCGGTTCTTGAACTGTGGTCAGCGGACCCCTAGGATCTCATAGGGAAAAAAATTCTTTTCTTGCTCGAAATTGTGTTTTCGTACGTTTAATTTTAAATAGATTAGCTTTCAATATGATGTAAAAAGTAAGAGTTATTTAGTTTGAAGCCATTAATAGAAAATGAGCTTAAATCACATATTAGACACAATGTGTATCAAGAGGACTGGGGACAAAATTTTTTAACCTATGAACAATCTTCAAACACTTTATATGTAAAATAACCGTTCAGACATTAAATTTGGAACAATGGAGCACAAGAATAAGAATCGACAAATGGAAACTTGCTCATTTTTACTAAATATACCATATGAAAAATGTTCTAAAACACGTATGGGTTTCCTTATGATGTTTTCGGATCTATTTTTTCATCTCTGTCTCCCTTTAGAACAATTCCAATAATTATTGTCTTGGTATCTTATGACATAAATTTAATGAAAGGACATAATAAAATACATAATTTGTTTGAGGATAACTCTTTTACATTAAGTTTCATTAACCTTTGACCTATTATGGGTGTTCTAAGAATTTATTATATCTTGAAACTATTTTATGGATTTATATCTGTCTCAAATTCTTTTAAAAATATTGCGTTTCGTATGATTAATCTAAATATTGACTCCTGCGTCTAGAGCACTTCATCGGTTTATCAGGAAACGATAGAAATCTTGTTAGAAAAACTTTCTTATGGAACCATTGCTTTACTTTCCCCAAAATCAATTCCTTGGAAAATTGAGGAATGAAAAACATCAAAAACGTTTCGAAAGATAAGATTTTTAGATTCAATTCGGCTGAAATTTTTTGGAGTTGCAGCATCTTAGTTACGAAATAAAGAATTTGAATTCCATTCTCCTTTTTAGTTCCTTCATTTTGAAAATATGAATTTATTCTGTCCCATTGCTTTTATTTCTTACAGTGGGACAGCATTCCTTTTCTTAAATAGTTTATGCAAAAATCCTAAGGGCTGAATTGAAATACTGTTGCTGTTTTATATGACATGTACAGTGTACTTAGTAGATCAGGTTTTCCTCTGGCAAAATATTGCCAACCGTATTTATAGTTAAACATGTATTTCATCTTCGTATAGTGACAACGGATTAGGATAAGTTACAGCATCAGATTTATTAAATTGAAAAAACTTGCATCTCATTTTTTTCCGGTTTACTAGTAAGGATTACTATTATTTTTTTTAAAAGCCTAAAACTATTAAAATCGGGAATCTCGATTTGCTTAAGTAATTAAGGTCAGTGCAGCCTTAGTGGAAGGGGATTCACACCGCAGGAATAAAATCTTGCTATTAGAAGTGTGGTACAAGCTTTTAGTAGCACAATGCATTTTTAGATCATAAAATGAATAAATATTATTATAATATTTACTCAAGTGAGTCCAGTTAAATTAAACCACTTTAAATATTTAAGGTCAGCACGAGACCTCTATACCGACAATATTAAATTGGCTGTTTTCGATGTATATTTTCTCAAAATTTGTTATGTGTACTTGTTTGAAATTTTTCATACAATTAAAGTATGCCCTTTTCATTATACTGAAATAAATGTTTAGATAATTTCGAATTTTTCATAATTTATGAAATAGTTTATCAAACATAGTGAAATTTAACCCATTTTTCACATAAAAAAATTTGTAAAAAAATTTTTTTTTTTTACAAAAAGTTTATTTTAGTATATATTAACTATCATTATAAATATATCATAAAAAATTTACATACCTGTAAACAGTAGTTTCTCAGAAAAAGTACATTGAACATCAAAATATACATTTTGAGATAAATTGATTTTTATGTATACAGTGAGACTTCTAATCGACTAGTAAATAAAAAAAAATAAAAGGCTCAATTTTCGAATAAAAGATAAATGCTTTGGTTTATATTAGGCGTTCAACTTTTAAGTAAAAACGAAGTACTTTGTTTACATTTTTTGCCATTCAAATGGGCGATTCAATGGGCATTCAATGGGCCAGTTTCAACGATTATTTAAAAATAGGTTTTAAATGGCTTCTAACTATCCCAGAGATTAAAGTAAGGTATTTTTAGAAAGGTTAAAACTTTTACAATTTCAAAATGTAAAGATCTCAAATTGTCAAAAAAGTACGATTTTAGCTTTCCAACACCCCTTAATTTTGATTGATGTTTATTTTTAAATATTTAATAAACCAATACATGATATAACATGAATACCATATATGTTATTAACAACGAAGACACCCTTAATGCAAACTGAGAAAAAGATATCTAATGTTAATATTAGATATCATCTAGTATTATTTCTTTTAATATTTCTCCCCCTCTCTTTCTCTTAGTTACATTCTTAGAAGTTAATTTGGAAAATTTAGAATATCATTTACCTGTTTTCTGCATCACGTTAAATATTTCCTCTGTTTATTTTTTTACATACAGGAAGTTACAGAGCTTCTAATGAAAACTTTTAATTGCAGAAAAAGATCATTAGAGCAAGTTATTATTTGTACAGGAAATACAACTGACACATTGAGACTTTTTCCTCAAGAAATATATAGATACTGAGTTCTAAATTAAATAATCATTGATGATCGTTAATTTTCAGCAATATTTACAATTTTCCTTTAAAAAATTGCATTAACCAATATCTGAAGGCTGTTATTTATGCGGTTAAAATTGTCTTCTATGAACCAAGTCAATAAAAACTTATATTATCATACATTATTTTAAGAGTGTTGTGAATTGGGCTCCCTAAATTTACACATTGGCACTGCCTTGTAGGAGATATGTTTCTTATCAGTGTTTTTATCTACACATTACGATAGTATTTTTTCTTGAAAATTTTGTGTTAGTTTCGACTTTTTCAAGAAATATTGAACATTCGAAAAGTGAAAAATAGAATTTTGGATAGCGATTTAAAAAATAGAGCAAAAGTTATTTCTCAAATGGGAACGGCATTCGCCTTTAACAGTTTGATTTTTAAAACATATATCCGACCCATTTAAAAAAAAGCTATTGTATAATGTAGATACACGTATTTTAAAGATAATGCGGTTGTATTACCTTTGCAAGAAAATACGGATACAAAACTTCTCTTGCATTTAAGATTAAAGACATGATTCAAAACAAAACAAAGTTGAAGTTCAAATGAAAAATTTACAAAATAACATATAAATGATAAAAACAGAAAGTAACTCAATAAAAGAAATAAAATCTAACTTTATCCGGCAATAATATCAAATTATTAGTCATACTTTTAAAACTGAATTATCATTCACAATATATATATATTATATTTATATAATAGCGGTAATCTGAAACCTTTCTTTTCAAGATGTAAACTTAAATAATAAATTTTTAAACCAAATTAAAAGAATACACTCTACAAACTTTTAAAACGAGTTTTTATCAGATGACTTTTTGCTTATCAGATGACTGCTCAAGAGATTAGATCAAATAACTAATTGAAAAAAATAATTCTACGATGCGAAACTAGATCTCTTTAAAAGAAGATAAAATCGAGCAAGTAATTAATACATTTTATTGGTCTTCAATAACTTTTTCACCGCATTACAGTTAGAATTACAAAATATTTTTGTTCTTATATTTCTGATGTTCATAAATTTCGTCATACATGTTATAATGTGGGATAACAAATGTTTTTTTTGTCCTCACATGGAACAACTACAAATATTAAAAAAAATCTGGAAATTTAAATCCTTATTAATTTTTTATCATATAATTAAACCATTCAAATTATTGTGCACCGAGTTTTGAAAACAGTGATTTGTTCGACGTAGCAGGCTAACTAGCATTAATTTTAATCTAAAAATTATGAAATTCTGATCTGTAGATTACTGCATTATTTCAGCATTATTTCTTTTAACGATGCTATTAGCTGTAATTTTCAACGCAAGAAATCAGACTGCACTACAGAAAAATTTGGTTCCAATAAAAAAAAGAATAAAATAAATCATGGAATTGAAAACTCATTTAACATTCCTTAATATGTATTTAGCTTTAAAAGGAGATAATTTTTTTGAACATATTTATAAATAACTGTTAAAAAAACATTAGCACTTTTAAATTAAATATTACTTAACCCCTCAACTGCCGCTGGCGTATATATCCGTCTAGCTTAACCGGACATATACATACGTCCTACCAAAATACGATTCTTTTCTTTATACTGCTATCAGTAAAACTATTCTGAAATCTTTGGAAAACATTAAAATAACCTTGACAGTGTTTGGGAAGGATTTACTAATATCAGAAAAAAAATTATTTAATTTTATGCTATTTCTTTTCCCCACAATACACCTATGTGGGAAACGGAGGCACTGGTCAGCAAATTACGTAAATTTTAATCGGCAGTTAAGAGGTTAATTACAAAGTTTTCCCAAAAGTGCGCCTTCACATACTACACCTAAGTGATATCCTAGTTCAGGGATGGCGAACCAATGGCATGCGTGCCATTGATGGCACGCGATACAATATTTTGGGTACGGCACCTATCAAAATGGTTTATCTTTTCAGCGAGATTTTCTCAGTTCAAAGAATTATCAGTAACAGTCAAATTTATTATGTGCCCTGATGTGACTTCCTTTGATAGACTGAACTTGTTCCAATTCGATTGGTTAAAAATCGAAGAATTTGAAATGCTACTGATTGATTTCCAGTCTACTTCGATATGGCTTCGATTGAAACTAGGAAAAATCAGAAGTTGATTTAAAGTGAAAGATTAACAAGCAATATACGTGAAAATGTCAGTGGTGAAATTATTTAAACATGAAATTCTATCCCAGACAAAAATTTAACTGCTTGACGAAGAGGGCTCGTACTATTTTGACCATATTTTCATCTGCGTATACCTGCATGACATTACTTTTAGAGAGGAATAACATTTAAAACTCACTTAGAAACCATTTGGCAGTGGACTCCAATTCAATAAGCATTCTCTAAAAGTAACCTCTTACAATCCTAATATAAGTTATTCGTCATCGTATCTGCAACAACAGAAGTTATACTAATGTTACTTTAATAAAAATTACACGTATAACTACTACATTTATTACTTTTAGTGCGAAATGTATTCTTTCGCTGCAAATAAAGAGTATTGAGTTGTTATAGTATTTAATTTTTATTATTTTCCCAATAATTACAAGTCAAAATTATTTGATGGCACGTCTATACGTCATTAAACATTTCTTTAGGTAAAAAATGGCACGTTGATCCCCATAAAGGTTCACCAACCCTGTCCTAGTTATTGTAGTTGAGAGAGAGAGAGAGAGAGAGAGAGAGAGAGAAGTGCAGCAAAGAAATTCCGCGCTTACTAAGAAAGGATAACTGCATACTGAATTTTTAAAGCTATTTTTACTATAGTACATTCTTTAAATTTTCGTTTATTGAAAAGTCTCTTTATTGAACAGTACATCTACAAATTAATTTACATTTGAAGGAATATGAAGAAATAATGTATGCTTGATAGAATAGTACTTTTAATGAAACTTGAACTGGGCAACACAGAGAAATAGGAATCTATTTTTATTCCGATTTCCATGACCGTGTCCTTTCCACACTTCAATGCAACACTAATAAAAATCATCGCTTTTGTGGAGAGAAAAATCATTTATTAGATTACGTATTCATCGCACAAGCGACGTATTTCGTGCAGAAACGTATTACTCTGCAGAAGCACTGGTTCCTTTCCTAATATCTTGAATATTACATTGGGCACGCATAGCTTAACACGCATTTTTATCATTACTTACTGTTTGGGAGAATTACATTTATTATGATTTTTTTTGTTCCGTCTTTCGCTGCTCGTAACTTTCATTATATTTCTAATCCGTGCACACTCGGCAATCATTCGACATGGAAAGCGATGGAAAGTAGGTTTTTAATTGGTGGATTTTCGATTGAGGTATGGTAGTCCAGGGACCAATAATCTTATTTGATATCAAGGTCCTTGAACTAGATGTAGGTTGTTTTGCTTCTGATGATCAAGAATTTTTACATTGCGAGTTACAACCATTTTCACTTAATATACATTATAATATGAATAAATAAATAAGTAAATAAAACTAAAACTCAGACTCCAATAAATAGAAACTCAATATGTTTTTTTATGGTAAAATTTCAAAACATTTGACAAAAAGGTATTTAGATGTATGTGGTATATCATATGCAAGTTACATCAGAAACTTCTGAACATATTTAGTCATTTGTTGTGTTTCTCTATGTTTAAACTTTTGTGTGTGATTAAAATTTTTTTTTTGTATTTAAACATTAAAAAAAAAAAAAAGGAAAGATGTATGAGTTTCAAATTGAATTGTTTTGAAAAAAAATTCTTTTTTTTTTCAGATAAAACTGTATTTTAAAGGAAAAAAAACATTCCAAATAATTGTCATGTTGAAATTTTTTAATGAAATTTTTGAAATTTGTTTAAAATATTTGTGGCAGCTTAGAATTTTTTTTCTGTACCTCATTATTTATTTTTATTTTTGCTTGCTTTATTTTTTTAATAAGTTTTGCAAGCCACATAAAAATGCATTTTGTGCAGTAGCAAAGCGATCATTTTTAAAGTTACCATACTGTTTGAATACAAAGAAATCTGGAATGATGCCCAATTCATTAAACACTTATGATATACAAACCACGAATAAATAATACTTTTTTCTCAGATGACATTTTACATATTTCATACATTTTGAAATTATTATGTATTCTATATAAGTGCGTGATAGATATAATGCGCAGTTAACAGACAAGCTTCTTTAGAGTAAATTGTAATTTACACTGTAACACACACTGTGCAGTAATTACAATATATTTACTTAAAAGAAGTAACTAGCACATGTGTATAAAATCTAAAGAGAGAGAAATAAACATTCAAAGTTCACGCAGAAGTTAAATCTGTAATCACAATATCGCATAGATTTAACGAAACGCACAGTCACCGTCAGGTTTGGAACACTATATTCATAATCCCTTACATCGGAAATAACCTTTTGGTATCTTATAAATCTTTCTAGTCAAGTAATCTGTCTAGAATTTTTGAAAATTTACCTTCTATTTTTTTCGCCAAATATGGCGAGATGAGGCTATTTAGAGTCTAATATGTTGCCAAAGCCACTCTTATTATCATTGAAAAAGTAATCTCCTTCGGCCAAGAAAATGATCATTCTGGCCACAATACTGTTACGATAAATTCCTGTGATAGTACATTTCGAAATGTTTGCCATAAAGTTTTAAAAAAAATACGTGGTTGCATCACAGTACCATATTAAATTTAACGTTTATAGTTTTCTAATCTCGCTTAACGACTATATTACAAAATAAATTTATATTTTGACGGTGAATTTTTTTTAAAAGTAAAAACAAAATATGTCATCGAAAACAATCCATATTACAGTAAAATATTTTAACATTTTATCTAAGTAGTTTACCCTCAAGGTACTTAAATAAATATCATCAAGAGCAATAAAAAAGATTCCTCAACACTCTCGAACATTATTTCCAGACACTTTTAATGGGCAGTGCAAAAAAAAAAAGAAAAAAGAATCTATTTGCCATTTCTGCTGTCAACGCATTCGCACAACGCGAATATAAAACAAAATACATAAATTCAAAGAAAAAGTCATTTTCCTCTTTTGCTATTTAAAAGATTGCATAAATATTTAAAGCAAACCAAAAATATCGCATTTAGACTATGCAATTCAAAATAATAGCGACAATAAATTTTATATATCTGAGAAATTGAAATACTGATCATTATTTTAAATTCATTTGTATTTTGGTTTCTAAGCCCACCCATGGGGATAATGTTAGCTGTTGTTTTTCCATATCTTTTTTTTTCTAATTGCATAAATAAAAGTAATAGTATTATTGTTTTTTTGAATTGGTGCTATTTAAAGTTGTTTCAGCATCATTAAAATGTATAAAAATGTATTTATAAATCATGTGTTTTAATCAAATGCCCTTGCGATGCCTTATTTGTTTATTTTTATCCAGTTTTTGAAGTATTTTTTTCCTCTTTTATTTTGCTGAAAGGAGCGTATTTTAGCTAAAGAAGTTTCCTGTGTTTCTTTTTCTTACTTTCTTGTTTTGAGTTGTTTTTGCTTATAAATATTAAATTCACATTTTTTAATGATAAACTTTTAAAATACATATGTTGTTGTTGTTGTTTTCTAATGCCACCTGTCTGACGTAGTCAGATCGAGGCCCACGAAATTCATCGTGGCATGGGCAAGAGGTACGCCTGTCGTTGGCCTTGAGCACCATACAGGTGACAGTACGATTTAGCTCGGCGAAATTCCCCAAAGGGACGATAGATGGCGACACGATCTCTATCTCTACCTCCACAATTTCTGCATGTAGACTGAAGGGGAGGGAAATATTCTTCAGTCTCTGCGCTCGTGATTAAGCCCACAAGACTACGGACCCACTGATTTAACGAGCACGTACTCCGTGTATACTCGGAGGGTGTTTGGTGGCATCGGGCATCGAACCCAGGCCTTCCGGTCTGGAGCCCGATGCTCTAACCACTAGGCTACCCATGGCCCTAAAATACATATACATCAGATATATTATATTACTATCCAGTTCCATTTGTTAAAGCTTTTAAATTTGCCTTCTCTCAGATTAACCCGTTTTGGACCATGATCACACATATGTGATCACACGTTTCTTCCTCCAGGGCCCACGGTGTCATATATGTGATTGCGCTTTCCTTGCTCTGAGGTCCGCGATCACACCGGTAGGATTCGAGTTTAGAATTTTTTTATAATAATTTTTACAGGGCACTAGTTGGGAGATCGAATCCGGTTTTTTTTCGAATAATGTTTCACAAAACCTTCGACTTCAATATGTACTTTCGGATTCGAGTTTTATTAAAATTAGATCCGTAATATTTATGAATGTAAATAACTGCACATGTTTAATTCTTTCTCGAAAATCGGGCATTTTAAGGTTCCTGACTTATTGCGCTCTGTATTTATGTTTATATTCTGATTAAGTTGAAAGCTTATTATTTAATTGGGCATCAATCATTCATAATAATAGTTTCAGTATTTATTTTATTTTTGTTTATGTTTATTTTGTTCAGTATTACAATAAAAGTTTTCATTCTCAAAAACGTTTAAAAAGCAGATATTCATAAAACAAACACGTTGACTCACTTTTAACGAACAAGAATTGTTTGCTCTTACTAATTAATTTTTAATTACGTGGGAACACATGCGATTCCTTTTCTTTATTTCAACCGGACTTGTCATAACCATAAGAACAGAAAGTATAATACTAATGTGATACTAAGAAAGCTATAAGGATTAATTAAAAACAAGAATAAGATATATTAGCTGTTATTTAAAAGATTTGTGTGTATCAGTTCTAGCCCAAACAAGTTTATGTGAGAATAAATTTATCGTTTGGGATTTGCCAGATAGAGAGAGAGAGTATATTTTGTAAATTTTGTGCCTATTTTATTTAATCATCATGACAAACGGAATACTTTTTTTTAATTAAAATGAAAACATTGTTTTTAAAATTCGCATTTTTTTAAAAAAAATATATCGAACATGTTGTATTGTATATTCAGATATTATCAATGATAACAAATTGTAAATTTTAATGTATTATATTACATCAAAGATTTTATATGAATTTTTAAATTAATTTAGGTTTAGCAGTGAAATTTGCCCAGTCCCGCACGTGCGTAGACTCTCGGAACGAGCGGGTCGTGGAAAGGTTTCTTTGTCAATTCACCGGTCCTGAAGGAATTAAGGCAATTTAGCAGAATGATTAGATTCCAAACTTGGAATGTTTCAGAAAGAGAAAAATTCCGTTATAACTTTTTTGATTATAACACGGGTATTCACAATTTATCTGCTCTACAAATTTTTAAATATCTCCTTGTTCTTTTTTCTTTATTTTGTTTAAAGATATCTCGGAGCAACAAAAAAGCATTCTTCCTTCGTTTAAATGACTTATTTACTTTAGACCAGAAGGCCTGGGTTCGATGCCCTATGCCACCAAATACTCTCCGAGTACACACGGAGTACGTGCTCGTTAAATCAGTGGGTCCGAAGTATTGTGGGCTGAGTCCCGAGCGGAGGGATTGGAGAATATTTCCCCCTCCTTCAGTTCAATGCAGAAATTGTGGAGGTGGAGATAGGTGGTGTCGCCATCTACCTACACTTCGGGGAATTTCGCCGAGTTAAATCGTACTATCACCTGTATGGTGTTCAAGGCCAACGACTGTCGTACTTCTAGCCCAGGGAAGGCGAACCAGAGGCACGCGTGCCACTGATGGCACGCGACACAATATTTTTGGCACGTACGTGATCAAAATGGTTTGCATTTTATTTTTGAAAGTTCATCATAAAGTATTACGAACAAACGCGAGTGGTCGAGGAGCACACTCGTTTGTTATTGTCTTGTCTTAATTATGTCGTAGACTACAGTTGCAAAGTTTGTCTACGTATAGCATAGTTAATTTCACTGACACAACTGTATTTTAAAGTTTACTTGTGTTATATTTAAGATTTTTAACTATCATTTAACATCTCTAGTTTAGCAAAAGAAAAAAATGTGAATATAGGAAGTGTAATAGAGAATTTCAAATTTGGTGGACTGAGAAATGTGGCATTATTAGTAAAGGCAACAAAGCGGTGAGTGTTTTATGTTCTACAATAATGGTATGCAGAACATCGACTGTAAAACGGCATTTTGGAAAAAAAAATCATAAATCCTTTTGTCAACAAAAGTGAACTACAGCAAAAATAACTAATTTCTTAGAAGCTGTTTGGCAGATGACTCGAATTAAGCATGAATTTTAAAAAAGTAACATCTTATAATCCTATTATAAGTTATTTGTCATCTCATCTGGAACAGAAGTCACACTAATATTACTTTATAATTTGAATTACATACATAACTAAAACATTTAAAACTATACAGTGCTAATGGTACTTTTTCGTAGTAAATAAAGAGTTTTGTGTTGCTAATATTCAGTTTTATTATTAGACGGCACGTCTATAAATCATTACACACTTCTTTAGAAAAAATGGCACGTTGATCTAAAAAGGTTCGCCACCCCTGTTTTAGCCCCCTGCCACGATGAATTTCGTGGGCCTCGATCTGACTACGTCAGACAGGTGGCATTAGAAACAACAACACAATTTCAGATTCAGAGAGATGAAGGTAAGGAACTTTAAATAACTGTTAATTTATGAAAGTCTTAAAATTTTTGAGTCTCGATTTTTCTTTTAAAAATATTCATCCCAATAATGAAGCATGCTTAAATTCAGTGATTCCCAACCACTCTGCCACGGCACTTTTATGTTCCACCAAATTCTTGAAGAGTGCAGCCAAATGCTTTTTAAATTTATAATTATACTCTGAATTAACATTATTTCCTAACTTTAGGTACAAAAAAATTGATTTGGTTCGTAATGCATTTGTAGAATAACGGGGATACATCTGTACATGAACTAACCTTAAATGAAGAGTAAGAACTAATTTCACTCTGTAATTATCGAGATTTAATTTCAAAACATTCAAAAGAGTCAATTCATTCATTTTGGTCTAAAATTAATGATTATTTCGTAATAGCCCAAAAAAGTTTTAAAAATACTGACACAATTTTTTACATCGTATTTGTGTGAATTCGGATTTTCAGCATTAACAAATAGAAACATGGAAAAAAAGATCCAGACATTTTAATGTAGATAATGAAATGAGAGTGGCATAATTTTTAAAACCAAATATAAACGAAATTATCAAAAAACATCAAGCTCAAATTTCGCATTAAATTTACTCTTATAATTAATTTTGTAATTAATTACTCAATAAATATGTTGTTGTATGTTTCGTACATATTATTTTATTTAACTATAAAAATTATTAGCGTAAACCATTTTAGGCAGTGTATTAGAGATAAGTAAAATTTTTTTACGCTTATTTTATTGTTACTGTGCCTCTATGTTTCAAAATTGTTAAAAGTGTACCGCAACAGAAAAATGGTTTAAAATCACTGATCTAGAGGTTTGTGTAGATGTGTCAAAAATATAAATAATAGGTCTCTTAAGTAAAAAATCAAAATACGAAATATATTAAATATGAATTCAAAACCACTACCATGCAATATCTGTTGTGTTGTTATTTGCGATGCCACCCGATCGACGGTGTCAGATCGAAGGCAATGAAATTCACCGTGAGAAAGGTCTACATTACGTCTATCTTTAGCTGCAGCTTTAAGCGCTATGCAGGTGACAGTATGTTTTGGCTAGTTTCTCTTACTCTTATTTTATGTTTAGTTATAAAATATTCAGGGCAATTTATATAGTTAACGGTTTTCAATATTATAAGGGTTTCCAAAATTAAAAGTGGACTCATGCGATTGTGTCAAAATGAGTGTCGCTATAGCAAGTTCATCAGACAGGGACACGAAGAACGGTAGGAAGTGCATACAATGTTTAACAGTCAAACCTATTAGTGGCAGAGGAAATGAATTGAAAGTAATATCATGATATATAAGGATGCGTCCAGGTCGGAGCAACGTGTGGTAGTACAGTTTTTGATTGCAGGTGGTAAGTTTAATGTGAGCATATATCGAAGTAATGGGAAAGTCTTTGGGAGTACTAGGAGGATCGTCTTGGAACAGTCGGAGTAAAAGTTTTCGAGAAGGGCAGCAAACCATATCGGATATCCATGACAATACATTCATAAAGATCTCCCGTGAAACCAATGCAACTTTAATAAAGTAGTCCGTTGGAAAATGTTAGAACACATACCGTACAGTCCGGATTTTCCACCCTGTAACTTCTAGGCCTTGAAGATACTTAACCCGGCACTTCACGTGTGAAAAAACCACCTTAAATTCACGCGCAGGGTACCTCACAGCATTCTGTTTTTACCGTAAAATTTGCATACAAAGGTGAAAAAGGAAGAAAAGTAGGAAATACAATATGTTTATTACATTTTTCATGCGTAAATTTAGTTTTCTATTCTTTTCATTTGTTTTCATTAGTTTTTCTATTCTATTCAGTACATTGTTTGTACTCTCCGTTAGTCTTCGTCGCGAGCGAGTGCGATGTTTTCACTGGATCTTAAATTTAAAAAAAAAAATCGTAGAGGCATTAGTTCCTGATTTTGACTTTCTTCTAGTTGAAATCTAAAGCATTTCAGAAATCAGCGTCTGGTTCGATGTTTAGAAGCTGGTTTCTGACTACTTAACAAAATAACTTGAGCATTTATTGTCGCTACGTTCAACAACCATAAAATATATTGTCATAGGCTAACGATTGAATCTTCTAGCCACTGAACATGATATGGTCTTTTTATCAAGGACGATATAATTACTCCTTCAGTTTAATTATCTGGATAGAACTCAGTAGCGTAATCATACTTGTTAGTATACTCTTAATCATTCGATTCTTCCTCATCCTCCCCCGCAAAGAGACTTTCTCCATCCGAAAATACTGCTGTACTGTGTCTGTTAAATACTGTATTTATTAAATTACTTAAATATCACCTTCCCTCATCATTACTACAATAATGCGCCATTGCATAAAAAGGGTTTTGTAGCGTGCTTATGCATTTAGAACTGCAACTTCAATTCACGGGGAGTGTATGACTTACCCGGAGAGGCGGTATCCAAAAATATTTATTTAGAATTCCCCTACAAGCTAAGACCCCACAAGGATATGACCTTAAAGTCAGCGTGTGATACCCCGCGGCCCGGGGGTATTATCTCCTCATCAAAGCGACCTAGATTTGAAGGAATAAATGATTGATCCCTCAAATTCTCCATAATAAATTTAATTTATTATTGTCTAAATATATATTGATCAACACAACGCAAGTCTTTCTAGAGGGATATGATCAGGAGTGATACTACGTAATTATCAATTCTAAGTAAATCCTACTCACTATCTTTATGAGAAATTACACTCAGGATCTTTATCTACTGTAGATTCCTTAATAAGAGTCCGTTCTATAATTAATCTCTTACCAATATCTCTCTCGTTTTATGTCTCTTCTTGTATTCTATTCTTCTTCTATTCTTCTTCCATTCTATTACTATTCGACTTCTATTCTACTATCCGGCTTCTAACCCACTTCTGTCTTACTCACTCGCGAATGCTAAAATTCGTGCCCATATATATCTATTCACTAATCTGCATATCGCGGTTTCTTCTTGAGAGGATTGGATTGAATTAATGCCATTCTGGCCCCAAAGATTCCCCAAGAAGATTAGTGAGAAGGCGCGATAAAGCCCCACCACAAGCTACACCCGTGAAACTATTTATTTTCCGAAAAAGGTTTAGATGGATTCTTGAAAAAAGTTAGGCGGTGGGTATGACACATCCTGCGCTTGAAGTGCCGGGTTAAGACAGTCTTAGTTTCTATTTGGACGATGAAGCGAAGGATGTTTGGCAAGACTTCCTCTAGAATCAAGCACGTTCTTTGTGGAGTGAACATGTAGAGGTGCTACCTAAATGATGGGACTTGTGTCACAACCCCCAAATAAATTTTTTTTAAATTCCCAGTAAAATAATTATTTTCATTGTACTTGCCCACTTCTCATATGGACAACCTTTATATAATAAATTTATTATTTATTTATTTCACATTAAATTGTTGCATCTTTTTTTAACACATACGTAATAAAATACTTACACAGATTGAAAATATTGTTTAGCGCAAAATCTCTCTCAAAGAACTAGTAATTAAAACATCAAATTGAGCACAATCTAAAACGATACCATTTATTCTTCGAATGAACTGAATATTAAAGACAGTTTTTACTTCTAAAAGTGCTATCTCTGCTGAATGCATTTTAAAATAAAATAATAAAACTTCCCTTGATAGAATTCATCTAGCTATTCCATAAATAAAACTTATACTACTTTATTTGCTTGCAAATATATCTTTGAAACGTGAATTGTACTTATATTATATTTCAGTGAAATATATTTTTAAAACTATTCTCAAAGATAAATGCAAATATAAAACATTTTCTTTATAATATGATATTGAAATGTGTATTTTTACGTTTCGCGTGTTCTCCCGTATTCATCAATTTATGTCGCATATTCATCAATGCAGATTGCTTTATATTGAGTTCAATAAAAATTATTAAAAGAAGTACAATCTTTAATATTTAGAAACAAACATTTTCGACGCATTAAATATTTATTTTTACGAAGCAATCATTCTCTTTCTTATCAATACTAGAGAATAAGAGATTATAAATTATTATTTAAGAATTCCAAATTATGAGGTCAGTGCTATTTTAGTTTTTATTAAAATAAAAAAATCAATTAAAATTCATACGTTCCATCAAATCTTTATGATTAAAAGTTTGTTTAAAACATCGCATAAGCTATCCCTTGCACAATATTAATTATTTTGCTTTTATAAAACTTTTTACTAATGACATAAGAATATGCTATCTATCAGTTTATTTACATATAGATAGCGTAGCCGATTGAGCATTAGAGTATTCAAGATCTAAATAATTACTGTTTTATGTTCAAGATTAAAATACATGCATTTTTATTGTTTGTAATAATATTTTTTAAATATTTTAAGTTGAAAATTCTAAGAAAAACTTTTTATCGATTTGCATTTAATATATTATTTTTAATGTAGTATAAAAAAGTAATGGCATTTTTTTAAAAAAACATTTAGTTAAAAAAATTTTCTATTGTGGGATAGGTTATTTCCCCCCATTTTTAATCTGAATGCACTGGCGCACACAAGGGGGTCCTGGGGGTTCGGACCCCTTCCCCAAAGCCCTTGATTTTTTCCGAATGATTATAATTCTAAGTATATAGTACGTAAAATTTAATTAATTACTTGTTATTAATGATTAATTTTATTAATTAATGCTAATTATTTATTCAATAATTATTTTTTTTACTGTGTTTTGTTTCCGAAAATCGACAAAATCAAAAGGAGCATGATACAAGAATGGTGAACTTTCAACCCCGCCCCCCTTCCTTGAAAAATTCCTGTGTGCTCTACTGTATGAATGCATTATTTTTCAGATAGAAATAATGTTTGTAATAAATGTTTTTTTCTTATATAAATATAGTTTCAGATTTGTATCGCATAAGTTTTCGCCTTCATGTTTTAAAACTTATAATTAAAAATTTCCCTTCCAAGTAAAAAAATTGATTTGTCTCTTACTACATATTTATCATAAATGATAACTTACTATTGTATAAATAAATAAATATAAATATCGAAAAATGAATAAGAAAAACCCGTTTTCTCTAAAGTTTTAATCAAGTTAATTATATTGCATATTATTTTAAATGTTTTTTTCTGTAATAAATGAAGAAAAAATGTTTATAGCAGAGTACTGTAATAAATTTTTTTTTCAGGTTGCATATATTAATAGTTTTATAACTCATAATTTTTGAAATTTAAATTAAACATCAGAAATATAAATTCATAGTTGCATTCCATTTTTTTAGGATTGCTATAATGCTACTAAGGTGCAGCGCTGTTGAGGTCGCTGTCAAGGTCAGATCACTCCTCTTAAAGTCTGCATTGGAGCGACATTGGGTTGCTCGTAGGTGTAACCCTTGATAGGTCGCAGAAAGTGTGAGAGGTTCCGAGTGAATCTGAAAGTCAATCGGAGAGAGAGACTGTGTAGAATGTGTTGAAGCCATTAGAAGTTTCTCTCTACCATCTGTGAAGCTCCTTATCGTATCGAGAGTCCCTGGGATTCTCCTTATGGTGTCTCTTTAAAGATCGAATATTTCAAGCCCTTCTAAGCCCTACGTGATGTAGAATCACTTCTTTTTTTTGTGGCTGGGTTTAATATTCGTCTGTTGGTCCTGGTTCTCCTCACACGGTGAACTTTGAAGCCGGAGATTGGCGTGGGAACTGAGCCTGTCATCTCTCTGTTGGCTTGAAAAAGTGAGGTCAGATTTTAGAACACAGTCGTCGTAGTATCCGGTCTTGGATATTTTCCCATGCGAACCTCCATGATAGTTGAGACGTCACTTGTTCCCTAACAGAAAATGGATTCTTTGGTGGAGACCACCTCAGTATAATTTGAATGATAAATATAATTAATAATTAATTTTTAAACTCATTATTTAAAGCAAAAGAAATCTAATATGTTCCTGAATTATTATTTTTCAATTATAATGTAGAATGAATTTTAAAGTAGTATGCCTTACGCTGGAAAAACCCTTTAAAATTTTAGGTAATCCATTATAAAATGTGTAAATAATTCCCTTTGTCCTTTAGAATAATGTCCTTTATAAATTTAGCCACAGATTACTCCAGGTTATCAATTCTTCAGAAGTTTATGAAAGGTTGACTACTAATTAAAAATGCCAAAGAAATAAATTACTGCTTAAAAAATAAAGGGAGAAAAAATGATCAAAACGAATACCATAGATTAGGTAAAAAAATATAAATGAATATTAATGCAGACTAATTTGACTAAAAAAAATTGGAAAGAATTAATTGAATATATATATAGCTCAATACATATAGCTTTACACATTTTAATTTTTCTATTTTGCTGAAAATTGAACAGAAAAATTTCAACTTATTACTGTTTGAGGGTTATATTAACGCCGCATTATAAGCCAACACGATCACAATTGGTGCCAGACTTGTGTCGGTAAGTGACGAGGATAACACCTGAGCTAGCATCCCTTTTCCTAACTACCTAACCCCACCAAAGCAATTCCTAGGATTTGGGAAATCAGATCTCAGAATTATGAAAATTGGTGATCAGAGGGATATTTACGGCTAAGAGATAGTTTAAAATCCTGATTGTGTATCCAATCAGTTATATGGAATAATTAAACTATCTCCACTGTTAAAAAAAAGAACTGAACTTCGAAGCATCTAAAAAAAGAGAAATATCGACTTTGTTTTCATCCTAGACCGTTGACTTGTGATGTTCCTCCCCTTGGGAGAATATCTCTCAGAGTGTCAGCCTGAGCTAGAGGCGTAGGATTAACGAAAGAACTAGAATCAAACATTATCTTAATATGACTTGATTAAGATAGTCAACTTAAACCTTTAACAAATTAAATTGTAATAATTAATGTGAGAGAATCTACGATGGTAAAATACGCAACACACAATATATATACATTTAGATAATAAGACTTAATCTAATTCAGATCACTATCAATAACTGAACCGCCTAATCACTGATTCTAATATTAAATAATCAATCCTACCTTATTACAGCTTGGAGAATCAACCAGTATTGACTTATGCTCAATCTTGTATTTAATTGTATGCACTGGTGTGCAACTTTTGACCTTCATATATTCCATCACTTATAACTTCTAGTCACCGTCACGTAAAGCTCATTCAGACTTGAACCACGAACTACATTAAATTTTCTCTACTGGTCATCCACTGCCACAAACTAACATCAATTGTCATACATTACCCTACATTGCCATTTCGTTTACTCTAAGTTCCGATATTTAAAAGCGTGTTCATTTGCATCTTTCATTCACACTTCATTTCTTGGATTTGGTTGGAAAAGGGTTGCCATTAATTCTGGCCCAAAGAACCCAAAGGACATGTTAAAGAAAAGACGCGTGAGCCCGTCACAGACTTATGTTTGAAATAATGTTGGATTGTTAAACGCGTAGTTGTAGCTAATAGTTAAAATGAAACCCTCCTTGACTGCTTCCCACTCTATTTAATAATATCATCAAAGTTAAGCAACATAGTCTTAGCAATTATGCAATGTAAATTCAATTCAATTCTATGAATATTTCCTTAATGTTTTTTGAATTAATCTTATAAAGTTAGGTGACCCTATTTATGTGCAAATGCTTTTGGAAATATAATTTAGCCTCTCACTGGTATCAAAGCATCAATTACGTTTGAGTTTCGCAAAATTTAACACGTGCATTAGGCGATCTACTCCTTTAAGATCCATCATGCACGATCGTGCAGGTTAGATATTCTTATGCGTGTTTGATTTTGGAGGTGTCGTATGTTAGAAAATCTCAAGTGGAACGATGTAGTGGGTTTGCGGAAAGTGTAAAGTACCACGTTTAATCAAAAGATATCTGTTGTAGCTCATGTTTTACTTTCAACTGGCAATTCTAGCTTTATTTACAAGTACAACGGATATACTTCACCATTGCATGTGTCACAAAAGGTAATTATTAATATGCTTATAATTGTTTTAGTGCACATTTTTGTTTTAATGTGTAAAGAACGGTAAAATAGCAACACAAAATACGCTATTAATATTGCTTGCACGACTTAATATTTCGTTACCCGCATAATCACATGACTTGAGCGTAACTGAAGTCACTGCTGCTGTAAAGGTACCGTAAAATCCGACGTATAACGCGCACTTTAAACACCATAAATAAGATCAAAATTTATACGCCGGGTATAAAAATGAGAACTTTGAAAATAAAAACAGTAAGAGATGGGCATAAAAAAATTAGACTACATATTTTTCGAAACACTGTTTATTTAAAAGAAGAGACATTCTTAATGAACTTAAAAGGTTGTAGAGTTCTAAAAGTATACTATTTTTGCGAAAGCTTAAGAAAATAACTCGAATAAATTGTCTCATTTTTTTTCGGTTTTCTTCGTAAAAAAGGGGGTACGCGTTAAACGGCGAATATACCTAAAAATTAAAAATTGCAGCCTGAAAGTATGGGTGCGCTTTATACGTTTGATTTCACGGTAAGAGTTTGCCATGTGGGCCATATTCTTTTTTGTTTCTATAATTTTGGTAAAAGCCTAAATAAAAACAAAATATCTTGTTACATTATGGACAGGGATTGCAATATCGGCCTAAAAATTCAATTCCGGTATTCTTTAGGTCTTAACACTGGGATACCTGTTTTAATACCGATAGTAGAAATTTCAGAAAAAAAAAAAAAAACACAGGTGTTTCTTTGTTTTATTTGCCAGTTTTATTAGAGAGTGTAAATATAACAAAAATAACGTGTAACTTATAAATTATTACAGTATATAAAGAATTACACAAAAAAGTAAAGGAACATAAAGTAACATAACATAATCACTATTCAGTCTGTGGTCTGAAGTTTTCTCATCATATAAATAATAAAACCAAACCGAAGCATATTATATCAACTGATTTTTTATGTTCTTTAAAGTTATTCTATTTGATTATTATGGGATATTATTTATAAGTATATATATATAATAAATCTGAAAAATATTTGAAAACCTAAATTACGATATGCAAATACAATGTGAAAAAAATTCACCAATTTAAAATCTATCGAATTATTACGCACTTTCTTCACAACTACAACTTTGTTGTTGTTTCACAGATACAAATACAGAGTACGAATCCTGTGCGTGTGCAGTATTGTTCTGAGTAGCAATAGAATAGTTTTGGCCCACCTCCTTGGATGATACGCATATTTTATAACTTCTCTTGATTATACGATGCAACTTTTTATTCACAGTCTAAATAATTTCCCCTGTCAGGGAGACATAAAAACAAAAACGTATACTAATTTGCTATGCTGACGATCCCTGAACTTATAGTGGAACCAATTAAAAAAATTATTTGTAAATACCGATAAACCAGTATTAAAACTTGTGAATACCGGTACTACAAAATTGCGCAAATGGCTAAAAACACCGGTATTGCAATCCCTATTTATGGATGTCATATTATTTTCTTCGGTACACACACACAAAACACCTTTTTTCTTTATCACTTTTTTACAGTTGACACACACACATACATTACACAAAAACACACAAAACACACACACACACACACACATAAACACACACACAAACAGAATAAATAATGTATCAATAACACACACAACACACACACACACACACACACACACACACACACACAACAGCACAAAAACACACACACATGACACACACACACACAAAAACACACACACACACACACACACACACACACACACACACACA
This sequence comes from Trichonephila clavipes, assembly GCA_019973935.1. Lineage (NCBI taxonomy): Eukaryota > Metazoa > Arthropoda > Arachnida > Araneae > Nephilidae > Trichonephila > Trichonephila clavipes. The sequence continues at coordinate 1,080,660 of BMAU01017835.1, forward strand.
CACACACACACACACACACACACACACACACACACACACACACACACACACACAAACACACACACAAACACACACACACACACACACACACACACACACACACACACACACACACACACACACACACACACACACACACACACACACACACACACACACACACACACACACACACACACACACACACACACACACAGAGTGAGGTATTCAGTGCTACTTTCTCAGTCTTATTTTTGAGTCTTTGTGGTATCAGGACAAAGACCTGTGACTCGACAAAAATAATGACAGATATGATTTCACAATACTGGCTCCAAACACGGTCACTATTCCAAATTTACAAATGAATTAATTACTTCTAAGCCTATGAGAGGAGTAGAACAAAATTTCAAGGCATACTTATTTCAAAAATTTCATAGCAATTAATTTATATATATAATATATCTACATAATATATTTATATATATATATGAGTTCTCTAATTAAATTAATGAAAGGCAGGAGATTTTTTCAATATATATAGCTTTTGTTTGCATCAACTGAAAATGAAATGTTTTTAAAAAATTACATACATCAAGAGAAAAATAATAACAAACAAACAAGTGCCACTCAGGCTATTATAATAATTTCAATGACATTATTGAACTATTATTCCAAATACTTTAAGGGCTGGCACAGGACCCTTCACAGATATCCGTGCACTTGAAACAAAACCATCCTTTTTCAAACCAATGTAACTTAGCAATAAAACTACAGAATAATTTTAAATTTTTACCACATGATACTCATATATATTTACAATATTTCTCAAATTTTCAGAGAATTTGAGAAAAAATTTAAAAAGTTATAAAGAAATAAAAATTGAACATTTTTTCCAAAAAATGAAAATCAGTATTTTACACTGCGCAGGATTCTGAAGTACAAAATTTTCAAAGTTAATTTTACTTGGTATAAAAATGATCATTTTTGAAGTTATACTAACTTTTAAGAAATTTAGACGAAAAAAAATATTTTTTAAATACAATTATAACGAAAATTTTTAAAATTTTAAGGAAAAACAAATTAAAATTAAAATAAAAAAAAGTTCTATTAATTTTTTTTTGAAAATTTATGTATATAAGTTATGAAGAACCTTATTTCGAGCACGTGTATAAAATTTCAAATTGATATCATAAATAACTTCTGAGAAATCCTGCGCTGAAACTAAATTTTTTTTTGTTCTACTAAAAATGAAGTTAAAAATAAGAAAAAGATAGGGGTTTCGTTTATAAATTTCACTACTTATTTCTAAATAACTTCCGAAGTTTTCACAGTATCAACACAATTTTGGTACCAAAATACTCAGAAATATTGAGGTTTTAATATATAATTTTTTCAAAAAAATGAAAAATTTTCAATTTAAGAGTCCTTTGAGCTCGTAACTTTTGGGTGCAAAAAAAGAAACCCTTCATTCCTTGGTGTAAATTATATAAGTCTTAACTCACGAAAAGAAGCTCATAGTCTTTTGTCGCAATGAAAGATAGTGTTAAATAACATCTGACAGCGGAAGAGCAAATAAAGATCAAGAAGCTAAAGTTTTCGCTCCCTTACTCTCAGAAATAATCATGTTTGATAAACGTTAGCTCGAGGGCAGAAGGACATGGCGTAAACTTAAATAAAATATAAACAATATGAGAAAGATTAAATTGTCTGCAAAGAAAGAGAATCCCACTTTGTGCCTTAAGTACTCAAAAAATCATTTGAACAAGTTAAGCCTTTGGAAATTAGAGCAATTTGTAGGGAATGTTATCTTTAATATAGAAGGAAAATATTATTTGAAGATAAGAGATTTGAAAAATTTAACGAAAAAACAACATGGGCTGTAGATAGGACAAATTTGATAACATTGAAGATATTTGTTTTTCATGTTAATGCGTAACGTTTAAGTTCTTCGCTAGTCCAAAAGCCTCTCCTTGGTGTCTTAAATAAGTAAAACGTTATTTAGAATAAGTGTGTTACTTTTCTTGAATTGTTGCATTATATTTTACTGAATTGTACCCCAGGGCAATCATTAAACTACAGAATATATGAAAATATGGCGACATCTGATGCAAAAAATTTTGATCAAAATATACTTATTGATAATTTTAAAATGTAGAGAATACTCTTACAATTAAAAATTTCAATCGAATAAAACAAGGAAAAACAAGATAAGAAAGCTGGTACTGAATTTAATTATTCGAAATACAATTCTAAACCTGAATCGTAGATTTCAAAACTAAATTGTTCAATAACTAAATCCCTAATTGGTACATATTTTGATTTAGGAAAGATTACAATTTAGAGTAATAATTTCTTGTCTTTAGGTGGCCTTGATAGCCTAGTAGTCAAGGTAACGGATTCGTGGCCTTCCCGTCATGAGTTCGAACCAGGTTCTGCTGAAGTCGCAGTGTGCGGAGGGGGCTGATACATGTTAAATATATCGAGACTTAAACGTCCTTCCGTTGATGTGGTATGGAAGTTAGGAAAGGGGGCTATCACAGCTCAGGTGTCGTCCTCATCATTTCACCATAATTCAAAAATACGAGGTCCATCACTAAAAGTCCTTGAGTATATATTGCTGAACATAGTGACGTTAAATTTCACTCACACTCACTGATTATTCATCCCTCTAATGTTTTCAAGAAAACTGCCGTGTAAGAGAGAATATTTAGTTTACTTGTATGTGAAATATATTTATGTATTTGCATTTGAAAAATTGAAATGAATTAATTTTTTTTCAAAGTGAATGTATGGATTTAATATATGAATGATTATTTTTGTTAGTGTCTCCGAAGCAATACATGGGTTATTGATGAAGGTTCTTGTAAACATAAACCACGGTCAATTTACAAAAAAGAAAAAAAACCACACACACACACACACATTTGCTTCGCGTGAAGAATTCAGGGATATCGTTAAATCTACAGATTTAACACGGCCATTATTCCTACTATAAGGTGGGGTTAATTGAACAGTGTCAAATAAAGAACAAACTGTAAAATTTAAAATAAGAGGGAGACAAAAGCCCCCTTTAATGTTTTCTCCTCTTCCCCGTTATTTTTACATTAAATAGTTATATTTTTACAAGTGTTTTCTATTTAATTAATATTTCAAACGTGCTTTAGGTATTATTAAGCATTAAGTCGGCTGCAAATGGTTGAGAGTAACATATTATTATTATTTTTAGCTAAAAATAGACAGTTCTTCATTTTTCCTCATGAAAAAAATGTATTTTTATCTTAGGTCATCTTGAGAAATTCAAATTATGCTTTTTATTCAAAATCATAAGATTCCTTATAAATATGAACTTATATAAACATTAAGATAGCTTTGCTTTTGTACTTCATTTATCAACTAAACATTGTATGATAATACATTCTTATTAATTTTTTTAATTACTGAATAAACCAAACTAATTCTTAGTATTCCATTTTTAAATTAAATAATGGTTTATTTGTGTTTATTTTTCAGTTCCTTCAGTTAATTTATATTATGCTCCCTCAGTTAAATTATATGGATTGATTTCAGTAGAGGAATCATACTTGCTATATATATTATACTCTTCATCATTTGATTCTTCCTCATTATCACCGCAAAGAGATTTTATTCATCTGAAAATATACTTTTGTACTATCTTTATTAATTGCTGTATCTATTAACTTATACTTAAGTATCACATTTCTTCATCATAATTACAATAATATGCCGTAGCCGAAAAAAGGATTTAACTTTTTAGAAGGCAGTGGCTAATACTTCTAGCCACATATTAAAATCTTTTTCTCAAAGCGGGTGTTGGATATTTAGTCTATCTATATGCATTAATTGAAGCTAAAATGTATAAAATTTAATACGAATGGCAGCACGATACCTTTTTTGCATTACATGTCCTCTGATGGGTAGTTAAAAACAGTTTTTCTCGGTGTAAATCTATAAATTGTATTTTGATTACTATAAATAAAATTTCTGATATTTGAAAAAAAAATCATCATGTCTTAAGTATACTTTTCTCTCATTTCAATGAATTAAGCAAAGGTGCAATTAAAAAAGGTTTTTTTAGGTTTCTGGAAAGCTTTTATAAGTGGATGGAGGCTCTATCCCCTGCCCACATAGAGCATAAATAACCAACAAATTTTCGCTCTATCTCCACTTGAGAGAGTCAAAACAGAAGGTGATTTGTATAGGAGATGCTCTCTTTGTAATACCAGGGAAAACATTCATCTATCTCAATGACTGTGTCGGTCCTGCATCACACCACTGGGCCTTCAAGCAAATGGTCCTGCTTGTTTTGAAAAGATCCACAGTAAATAGCTCATCAAATTTGTGAAATAACTAATTTAAATCCTCAAAAATATTACTTTATTGCTAACTTTTTATAACTAACTCCATCTGAATGAATTATGCAATTGTACAATTAAAAAAAAAGTATTTTTTTAGGTTTCTAGAAAGCTTTTATAAGTGGATAGAGGCTCTATCCACTGCCCACCTAGAACAGAAAAATGAGCTAGAAATTTTCGCTTTTCCTTTACTCGAGAGAGAGCATTTAGAATTACGGGAGAATGTTGGGGGGAATATAAACAAACTTTGTTTACAATTTGTGGTACAAAATTCTCGGGTTCGAAAATATTTCATAACAACTTTCCTGCTCGAAGAAAACGTTTACATATTATTAACTTCCACAGTAAATAGCTCATCAAATTTGGGAAATAACTAATTTAAATTCTCAAAAATATTATTTTATTTCTAACTTTTCATGCTAAAATTAAATAAAATATAAAATGTGGATATATACCAAGTTCAATGTATATTCTAAGTATTCTATCTATTTCTTAAGTATATATATATATATTCTATGTTGTACAATTATTCTATTATTATTAAATTACACTTATACTTTGTTTTTAATTGTTATGGAAATAGTGTTATTACATAAATGTTAATTTTTCACAAAAATGTTTATTGTAATATGATTCATTATTTCTGTCCTGAAAAGTAAGTTAAATGTCCTAAATGTGCAGTGGCTATAACGTCTAATCACCCCCCAGGAAAAAAACCTCTTGATTAGATATTTTTTTGTGACTAAATAATGTTTATAGAGGATAAGAACATTACATTTATCAAGTGCTTTATCACAGAAAATTGTATTTTAGCTGTTTGCCTTTAAAGGGTTAAAGCGTGATCCTGCATTCATAACTGTAATGGCGATTCACGCTCAGGGTATGGCATTTACAAAGAGGCTGCATCCAAAAATATATAATTATAATTCACCTATATACAAGCTAAGGTCCTACAAAGGATATGACCTTGAAGTCAGCTACACGAGAAACTATCCTTTTTCAAAAAAAAAAAAAAAAAAATTGAGAAGGAGCGTTGAAAAAAGCTAGACTATTGGTATGACATACCCTGCGCGAGAAGCTCCTGAACGAGAAGTGCGTTCTTAAGAACGCTATTATCAGGTACGCACAGAAAGCCGAAACATGTTTCCAAAATTATCCACACGAAATTATATGATCTCGGTTTTATTTCACCATGATAAAATATATCTTTCTGGCCTTAAAACTTTCCTTACACTGCTGAGAACAATGGTAGATTTTACAGTCACAGTTGTAGATGACTTCAATATCTTTTGCAAACATTAACCATATTTTTTGTCAAGCTTCTTTCTTTCGTTCTCATCAATCACCGACAGCCAAAAATCACTGCCTACCATGACGTTTTTATAAGGTTCTCCTCCCTTTCACCGCTGCGATATTCGCAATAATCATCAATCATACAGCCACTTTTTGTGTCCCAGCGGGACTAAACTGTCCCATCCAGTTACAAGTGAGCCCTTTTTTGCTCCGCTGGGACTGAAATGCGTGCAATTAATCTAGGAGAATGAATTTTCATGAAGAAATTAAACGCCGTTGGTGCATATTCATGGGCCGTAAATGAAGGATTAAAAGTTTTACATTACCATCAACAATAAATGGTTCTCGAAGTGAAGGTTTTCTTTGGTGTTTTGTACGTAGAGAGAGAATAACTTGCGTGTGTTGAAGATAAATAACGAAATAATTTCGGTTAGTGTATATAAGTGTTATTAAATGAATTACATGTTTCTGTTTTAGTAAATTGGCGTATTTGTTAGAACAAGATTATTGATTATGCGTTGGTAATTCGGGTGACTCAATGATAATGAGAAGCGTAATTAAATGTTGCACACAATTTCAGAAAAAAAAAGAATCAAAATATACCTTTACCTGAAACCTATGCAAGAACACTTACTGAATAATCAATTTCTGGACTCGTGTACCAGGTCTGTCATTAGGATTATAATTTTCTGTAATGATAAAAGCAAAATGCCGTATCATTAGTGCTTATGTTAGAAATGTTCGTGCGTATTCCAAGAACAGGTAGCTCATGGGAAATATCTTTATAAACATTTTGTTAATATTTAATTAGTAGTGTCTTTAGCTTTATCTAAAACTCATTGCAATCTGATTTTTTTTAAGTGGTACTCCTAATACCTTTTATGAGGATTTTCAATTTTAGGTTTCTTGTGAGATCTTGGGGCTATAGCAGATGAGTTGTCATGGTCATGAACTTATGTACGAGGTTATTTCTGTCGATTCATGTGTTTCAGGGGTGGAAGGATGGGGAGGGCAATGAATATCCAACGCATAGTAGGACTAATGTATATTAAATCCGTCGATATATAATGTTCATTCGTTGGTGTGGTGTGGGGATAACTGGAGAATAGAGTATTATCTCACGTGTCTTCACATCGATCACATCGATGTTTGACCCGGATTCAGAATCATGAAGCATTTTGCCAATAGCCTTAGACAAACTTAAATTGCGACGCTAAACAATCAGTTAATCTTGAAAGGTATTTTTAAAATTCATTTTGATTTTAACACCAATAAGAATACACGTTAACCTTGTTTATTTATTTAATCTCTCTTATTGGGAATAAGGAATATTTTGAAATCTTAACAATAAAAAATTTTCATACTTTTCAAGTTTTAAATTGAGTTTGAGTACTAATACATCATACCATGGACCTGCCAACTGGCTTACAAAAAGACAATGGTGTGATTTTCAGAACATTCTAGAAGTTTCATAGGTTTTGATTATGATAAGAGCTTTTGAATAGATAAAGGAAAACTTTTGTCTTCACGTGGGATTTCGTGCCATCACTATAGTTTTTATATTTAGTTAACAAATATTTTGTGTTTTATATAAAAATGTAAAATATTTGTGAAATTAAAAACTTATATTTATCATTCAGCCTACTTGAACACTTTCATACGACATACATTGAAATTGACAAAACAACAACAACAACGTGTAACTGTTCATATATATACATATATATATATACATACATACATACATACATACATACATATATATATACATACACATATATATATATACATACACATATATATATACACTGGTGTGCAAAAATTAAGGACGAGACGGTTTTTTCAATATAACTTTGTACAAAAGCTTTCCAAATCAACACATTTAATACCGTAAGATCCCCAATACGTAAGGACATGTGTAATGTAAGCACCACTTACTAAAAGAGAAATCAGAGGGATAAAAAGAAGCTTGATTGAAAAAGTAGCATGGAGCTCAATGCGACTAAAGGCCGAAACATCCCTGTGAGGGTGTCCAGCAAGAAACATCAAGTCTTTAGTAGGGGATATGATCTCCCCTGACTGCTAGGCAGGTTTCACAGCGTCTGCCCATGCTGAGAATGAGGGTGTCAATTAGTTGTTGATGCATTGCTGCCCATTCGTCTTGCAGCGGCAATCGAAGCTCCCGAATCGTTACTGGTGGTAAGGTACGAGGTGCCAAGCATCTGCCTAGAAAATCCCATACATGCTCGATGGGATTGAGATCCGGAGATCGTGCCGGCCAATCCATCCGTTCAATATCCTAGAGCTGTTCGGCAGTTACTGTGCGATGACATGTGCATTGTCGTCCATAAAAAGGAACTGCAGACCCATAGCGCCTCTAAAAAGACACACATATGGAAGAAGAATCTCGTTACAATAACGGGTCCCGTTGACTGAACCTGCGTCGAAGATGTGAAGGTCTGTACGACTACCAAGCATGATGCCTCCCCAAACGAGAACACCGCGACCTCCATACCTGTCCCTTTCAATGATGTTCGAGGGATGATTGCGGCTTCCCCGCTCTCTCCAGATGAGAATCGCTACTCAAACTGTATCTGCTCTCATCTGTAAAGAGTACTCGTCCCCATTCATTGTCTCTCCAATTCTGGTGTTCCCGGCATCACAGAGAACGTCTTCTCCGATGGGCAGGCGTTAAAGGTACACACCGTACAGGGCGTCGTGAAAAAGACCACCACCGTGCAGTCTTCTGGCCACGGTAAAACGCGATATCGGTCGTCCAGTAGCCTGTGTCATGTGTCTAGCGATTTCTCCCGCTGTAGGCCGCCTGTTTCTTCTGGCCTGTAAGACAATGTACCGGTCATCTACGGGTGTGGTTCCTCGTGGACGACCACTACTGAACCCCCGGATAGCTGTTCCTGTAGTTTGAAATTGTCTCCAAAGTCGTGTAACGATGTTGTGAGCAATTCCGAACTCTGCAGCCACGCTTGTCACACTGCGGCCTTCCTCCAACTTCCCAATGATTCGACCTCGGGTAAATGCATCCAGATGTCATCTAACAGATTGATTATTCGCCATTTCTCGCTGAGGCAGCATATTGGTGAGATTTTAACTGCTATACGGCATGCAATCTCTTTGCCAGAAATACTGATCTTACACCGACAACATGCTTTATACTACTCAGACACTCCCCCATTACGTCTACCTGCATATCTGCGCATGTGCTACCGTACATCACCTTACTTAATCTCCTGATTGGTCTTTCTGTCCACTCTGCCTCTTCGTTCAGCTGATGTGCTAATTTTTCGACTTCGTCCTTAATTTTTGCACACATGTATATATATATATAAATGCAGAGAGAGAGAGAGAAAAATAGATAGATTACAAATAAAGATTATTTCATATTTTTTAAAAAATTTAACCTGTCATCCTTCTTTCACAATATTAAAATTATCTATATGGAATTTTTTGTTTAATCAATGTTTGTTACATTTAAAAAATCAAATTTTTTAAAGTTCATTTAAAATTACTTACAATTGAAAAAAAAATGTTTGTCTGATCACACATATTTTAAAAAGAATAGAGTGAAAAATGTTTAACAACTATCAAGAATAAAAAGGTGGAATAGTTCCATTTCAAATTCATTGAATGAAATGTTTGTATTGCATGATTTTCAGAGATTATACAATTTATGGAAAACAATGATGAAATTTATTATTTGAGCTTAACTATTCAAGTCTTTGTATCCCACAGATATGTTAAAAACATTTTCCTTCAGTTATAAAGAAATGAGACATGATAGTTTACATGTATATATGCATGTTCATATAGGGCATGTATATATGCATGTATTAGGGCATTCGGATATGTCCTATATCCATTTTAATAATGTGTATATTTTGAAATGATTTTAGGTAGTTAAGTTACGTTATACATTTAGCTATTATAAAATTTAAATAGTTTTGTGTCAGAATAATTTCTAAAAGACGGTGGCAAATATCTTTTAATTTTTGAAAATTTAAATTTTTGTGATTTTTATGAATTTGGATATTTTTATTATAGCCTACCAAATTGCAGTAAAACGATGTTTGTTACCATCTAACTAGTTTAAAACCAGTGTTCGGTCCTAAGACAATGGTTAAACTTGCTTAGTTTATAAAATTTTAAGACTGTTATTCGGATTTTTATGTTCGCTATTTATATGTTGAATTAGAATTACATAATTTGATATCTCATGTATTTCATATTTTTGTTTTTCTAAATAATTTGTTTTTTTACCTACATGGATTTACCAAATTTTTTTAATGAAATAACAATTGTATTGAGTTAAAAAACAACAGATTATTTCGCCTAAACCAGAAGTACCAGTGCATAAATAATGCGGCAATGTTAAAAAAGTATTGCAAAGCTTTGTTAAAACTTTAATTCATTGGCTCTAATAAGAATGCGTAAAACTACCGTTCTTTGGTACTTAAAATTGAACTAAGTGTTTTATTGTTATATTTTTCAAATCACATTTAAAGTTTATAAACTAGATGCCAATATTAAGGTTGTATAGGAATTGATACTAAGATTATACATACCATGAAAATGAAAATGAGATACATTTTACTTGAAATTTCTTTGGAATACCTTTTCATGCACCTATATATATACATATATAACTATAAAGACAGTAAAGCAGTGTTTCTCAAACTTTTGATATTCGCGACGCAATTTCCAATCAAAAATTTTATCGCGCCCCCCATACAATAACACTATATTGTGAATGCAGTAATAATTTATAATACTTTGACGCTAAAGTTACAAAACGACCTTAATTATAAACCGTATAATCTAACAAGATACGTAAGTATTAAATTTTGAATACAATTTTGTATATGATAAGCCCTTGGAAAAATCACTATTAATTACTTAACTCGTTCTTAACTTAGTGTCAAGTATATTGTGCCGTACTGATACATTTATAAGCATTGTATATTACATAGTATATCAGAGTAAATGTGCATTTTATTCAATTCCTACAATTAGCTCACACTCTCTATATATTTATTAATTTATTCCTGGTGGAATTTCCAATTTTTAATAAAATACATTTTAAAGCGCTCAAATGAGCTGAAATTTTATATACAGGATTATTTTGGAGGATAATTCAATAATTTAATTATAATTAATAAAAATTAATTGATTAAAACTAATTATTTAAAAAAGTACAAATACAGCTACATTGGCATCATTTTTGGCGACTTGTAACAAAACTTGAAAAGTTTTTTTCTCACGTTTTAAAGCATTTGGTTGAACTGAAATTTTATATAGATTGTTTTGGATGACAATACGATACTTTAATGATAATGAATGAAAATTAATTACCACTCACAATGCTGTGATTCTGTCATATGCATATACATTTTATATTAATTATTTATAACTATTTAATAAAAGTAGCTAAAATAAAATTTTTCTATGTTGATCTAAGTAGGATTTGACTTAAATTTTTTTTTTTTACATTATACTTGTTTTTTATTATGTTAGAAAGATTTTATTTTGCTTCCTTTTATTAAATTGATAATTTTTTAAATAATCTTTTATTTTCTTCTTTTTGATATGCTCGCCCCTCCCATGTAGGGTTATCACTCCTCCCTAGGGGGCGCGCCCCACAGTTTGAGAAACACTTCAGTAAAGAACAAATCATATGGTAATTATTTTATTAAATGACTTGAAACTATTAACATCTGAAGATTTGTAATTCCCAAAAGGAGTCTTTATTTTGTTATGACAAAATAGTAATTAAAGTGTTTTGTGGATTGCAATCGCAAGATTCCAATTTCCAGTCAACTAAGAGAATTATCAGCTCAAATATATTTCTGCAAACATTTTGCTGTGACAAAACAACTCCTTGTGTCTAAAGAAAAATTATCCCAGATGTACAGCTCTCAGAAAAGAAAAAAGTACGAAATTCATTTAAAACGTATATTCACACTATATCCTTAGAAATAATTGCATCTTCTCTGAATGATCCTTACATGTAGGAGGATTTCTCACACGAGCAATATACAGAGTGTTTTTATTCCAGGTATAGAAGTTTAAGTTGGCATTACTTTCCAACATGGCGACCGATTTAACAGATGTGAAGTGATTTATTCACAGTTTGGTTTGGCAATTCATCATGAATAGACTCACGCCTGAACAACGCTTTCAAATTGCGCAATTTTATTTCGAAAATAATGATCGATTTTCATAAGTGAATTTTGTTTAGCGATGAAGCGCACTTCTGGTTGAATGGCTACGTCAACAAACAAAACTGCCGCATTTGGAGTGAAGCTAATCCACAAGTATATGTCGAAACACCGTTACATCCAGAAAAACTGACTGTTTGGTGCGCTTTATAGGCTGGTGGAATCATTGGTCCGGACTTCTTCAAAAACGATGAAGGCCACAACGTTACAGTCAATGGTGATCGGTATAGAGCCATGATTACTAACTTTTTCATTCGTGAATTAAACAATCATGATGTCCAGGAGCTGTGGTTCCAACAAGACGGCGAAACATGTCACACAGCTCGAGCCACAATCGATTTATTGAAAGACACGTTTGGTGACCACCTAATTTCACGTTTTGGACCTGTGAATTGGCCTCCAAGATCTTGTGATTTAGCACCACTAGACATTTAAAACTACTGGAATGTGCAGTAGACGGATGGGGGAGGTCGTGTTAGAAGTACGACGCCTGCAGAAGACAGATATATCGTCCTATCAGCAAAAAAGAACAGGCGCACCACAGCTCAGTGGGTAGCAAATCAGTTTCTTGCTGCCTCAGGAAAGCAGATCTCCCGAAAAATGTTGCCAGACGTTTGAGGGGAGGAGGACTATACGCACGCAGACCTGTTGTGTGTGTCCCATTGACCAGACAGCACCGTACTGCCCGTTTGCAATGGTGTCGTGAGCATCACAATTGGACTGAACAGGACTGGGCATGCGTACTATTCTTAGATGAGAGTAGGTTCAGTCTGTCATCGGATTGTAGACGCCAACTGATCTGGCGCGAGAGTGGTACTGCTTATCGTCCAGAAAATATCCAGGAAAAGGACCGATATCCGACATGCAGTATCATGGTGTGGGCCGGCATCATGGTCAATGGCCGCACGCGCCTACATGTGGTTGCGAATGGGACTATGACGGGCCAACGATACATTGATGAAGTCCCGCTTCCTCATGTTCGTCTTTTCTGTGGTGCTGTCGGTGATAAATTTGTTTTTATGGACGATAACGCAACATGTTATCGAACACTCGCTGTTCAGGATTGTCTAGACAGCAAGGGTATTCAACGTCTCGTATGGCCAGCGCGTTCTCCATATCTAAACCCCATTGAAAATGTGTGGGATGCTTTGGGAGGCAAGTTGCTGGTCGAAACTATCCTCCGACAAACAAGAACACCCTCATCCGTGCACTTACAGAGGAATGGGATAAATTGCCTCAACAGCTGCTGGATAATGTTGTGCAAAGTATGGTACGACGTGTGGAATATTGCATCACACTCCACGGTGGACATATCCCGTACTGATACCTTTCTTTAAGGTGCCTGCTGACTTTTAGATTTATTGTTTCATTTCTCCGTACGCAGATCAAATGAAAATTTTTTTTTCTTTCAGATGTTTCACAGCTTTTGTACTTTCCAGAACAATATAAATATTCTTTATTCTAATGTCTGAACAGTGTGGCAACTATATTTTATCCTACTAGGCCTCATGTCTCGCTTAATGTTATGCTACATAGCAATTTGTGATCCGTCCTTAGCAATTGTCCAGTAGTGTATATATACATATATACATATACATATATATATACATATATACATATACATATATATACATACATATATACATACATATATATACATACATTTATATACATACATATATATATACATACATATATGTGCATATATACCTACATATATACATATACATATATATATACATATATATATATACATACATATATATACATATATATATACATATATATACATACATATATATACATATACATATATATATATATTATATACATACATATATATATACATACATATATACATACATATATATATACATATATACATATACATATATATACATATATACATGCATATATATACATACATATATACATACATATATACATATATATATATATACATATATACATATACATATATATACATATATACATGCATATATATACATATATATACATACATATACATATATATAATATATATATATATATAATATATATATATATATATATATATAATATATATATATATATATAATATATATATATAATATATAATATATATATATATATAATATATATATAATATATATATATACATATATATATACATATATATAATATATATATATACATATATATACATATATATAATATATATATATACATATATATACATATATATATATATATATATATATAATATATATATTATATATACACAGTCCAGTTATATTAATGTGACCACTGTAAAAGGCCAGAATAACCATCTTTCGCAAAGGGGAAAATAGTCATTTAGGATCCTGAAGGTATTCACTAGGATGTTGAGCCATGCCGACTCTATTGCTGCCCTAGATTACACGCGAGAGGATCCATGACGCGAACAACCCAATCGAGAGTGTTCCATAGATTATTGATTGGTCTTAAGTCAGGTGAGTTTTCTGGACACGGAAGAACGATAAACTGATCCTGGTGCTCTTTGAACCACGCACGTACGCTGTCAGTTGTATGACACTCCGCAATGTCCTGCTGGTAGATGCCACCATCCTGAGGAAAAACAATGCGCATAAAGGGGTAGACATGGTCTGAAAGGACAGATGCTTACTTCTATTGATCCATCGTGCTTTCCACAATGATGAATAAACACAGAAAATTTAAGGAAAACATTCCCCAGACCATAATGCTCCCGCCTCTAGCCTGAACCTTGCCAGCAATAGTTGCAGGGTGTTTGTTTTTAGACGTTTCATGCCGTATTGGCCACCAACCATCCGTCCGATGGAGTATAAAGCGTGATTAATCAGAAAACTCTACTTGTCGCCTCTCATTGGATGCCCAGTTGCGGTACCTGTATGAAAATTCCAGTCTTCGTTGCTGATGAGAAGCAGTCAGCATAGGTGCATGAACCAGGCGCCTGCTTCGAGAACCAGACGCAACAACGATCGCTGAACAGTAGTTTGGAAGATAATGTTGGTAGCCCCTTGGTTCATCTGGGTGGTATGTTGCTTAACGGTAGCACGTCTATTCTCCCGAACTCACCTCTGCAGCCATCAGTCACCTCTATCACCTATGGCCCGTGGTACACCACATTTGCCACGTCACTGATTTTGAACGGTCCCATTTTCCATGCACGGTATACTTTAACCACGGTGACAAACGAACAGCCCACAAATTTAGCCGTATCGGGAATGCTTCCAACCTTTTCCCCGAAAGCCAAAAATTATGCCGTATTGGACTTCGGATAGCTCTTTACATGTTTGCATTACGCCAACGACTGTAGTGTTTTCGAAGCCCTCACACACTCTTTATATACGCTCAATAGCACTGTGATGCCAGCATCCTTCTGTGATTGGTTATTTAACGTCAATAGTCGAAAGTACGTGGTGGTCACATTAATGTGACTGGACTGTGTATATAATATATATATATATATATATAAAATATATTTATATATAATACTTTAATACATATATATATATATATATATAATATATTTATATATAATATATATATATATATATATATATATATATATAATATATTTATATATATATAAAATATATATGAAAGAAATATGTATTATATATCAAAAACAAGAAATAATAGATAATGAATATAACAAGAAATAGCATAATAAAAATATAAAAGCTGAACATGAAGAACAAAATTAAAAATTATAGAGAAATAAAAAAAGAAACTACTGGGTTAAAAAAGGCGCCAGGACTCGGTAGGAAAACCAAATAAAATAAAATAAAGTTGTCAACAATGTGTAAGATGTTCAAGATGTGTGGAAAAAAATGTAAACTGTGATATGAGTGTTATGATATAATCTTCACAGCAAGACCACTAACATGCTGACTTTGAAATCCTATTGTTGTGTGGTGGTTTTGGAATTAGAAGTAGCAAGACGGTTAATGTATAATCTTCACAGCAAGACCACTAACATGATGATTTTGAAATCCTATTGTTGTGTGGTGGTTTTGGAATTAGAAGTAGCAAGACGGTTAATGTATTTGTGATGAATATAAGTCCTTAAGAAATTAAAAGGGTAATCGTGATCTAAACAATATTGAAATTTTTTTTGACATTATTGTATTTATCTATTTTGTGGGTAGTTAAGTTATCATTTCTAAATAAAAAATTCAAAATGATATTTCTGTAAATTGATATATGCAAGTTACTATTCCATACAGGAATTTTAATTATATGGAACTTAAACGAATCTCTTTTGTCAAAAATGTTACTGACTACATTGTTGTTAATAAGATGCAAGTCTAAATCCAATAATTCCACCATATTAGAGTTGAAGTTAGTTTTAAGGAGCTTGAGATAATCAGGGTAGAACGTAATATTTGGTCTGTATTCACTATTTTTACCAAAAATTATTAAATCATCTATATAACGATAAATCAAGTAAGAATCATTTACAACATGATCAATTTCAAAAAAATGTAAATATAGGTTCGCTAAACAATTACTAACTGGACCACTCTGAGGTAATCCTTTGATCTGTTTATAAAGACTCTGATCAAATGCAATGAAATTTTCTTTTAATACGAGGTTAAATATATATATATATATATATATATATATATATATATATATATATATATATATATATATATATATATATTATATATTATATATAACAGGAAAGAAATTTATAAAATTGCGAGAGTCTTGCTATTCTTTTGAATTAGATTTTTAATTATCAGAGTTATTAAAATGAGATTCAGCATTTGTTCTTTGGGGTAATCCGTTTTGAAGTTTTAATTTCGTTCAAACAATATCATAAAATGAACGCCAAACTTTTAAATGTTGGCCAAATCCATTTTCTCTTCAATAAACAATACGCAAGCTAAAATGTTTGCATGAACTGCCCAATTCTTTTTTGAAATGACTTGTTACTGCATATGTAATTCTACAAGTGATAGTCTTATTTGTGCGGGGTAGAAAAATAGTCAATTTATTTTTTTTCGTAATTTTTCTAGCAGATGATCTGAAAAGTGGGCGTGACAGTTTTGTTTAATCTACTGTTAGCATCATCAAAAATTGTTCCATAACTTAATAAAAAAAGTGCAGGTAAAGCCTTGAAATTTTGCACTCATATTTGTAAAGATTCGATGCATCATATAAGCCAATAAAACAATATTGATAGTTTGATGATTTTTCAGATACCATAGCATCTTAAGATTTTTTTTGATATAAGACTAATACCTTTGGAAGGAGCCCTGATATATGTAAATAGACATTTCTAAGTACGCTGGTCTATGCAAAAGATTTTATGAGAAAATCACTGATTGTCAATAAAAATTAACAAAAAATTAGTAAATGCTTTTATGCTCATTTTAGGGTATCAGCACAAATAAAAAAGAAAAAAAAATCCAAAACTGTCCATTTAAAACATTAATTACGCTGAGATGCGTAAAAGTCTAATTTAAAGTAATTAAAATTTATATTTCATTAAGTTTGATTAAATAAAGTTCTCCAAACTTATAAGTATTTTTGAAATTTCGATTGCGAAGTAATATACGCGCTAAAAAGTCTATTGCGTTTGTTGTTGCTTTATATCCAGTGGCGTACGTGAGTGTACTACACAGATATCTCACAAACTAATTTATGGCAACAATAGCCTATTGGTTATAATCTTGAACTCGTGGCCGGGGCATTGCGGATTCGAATCTTGATGCCACTGAAGACCTGCCATGTAAAGGGGATCAATGCACGTTAAAACGGTCTAGGTTAAAATGTTCCCCCTTTGGTGCTGTGTGATAGTTAGGAGAGGGCGGTGCCTGTGTTGAAGTGTCATCCTCATCACTTGACCTAAGTTCAAACTTACCCAATATAGCCCTCATGTTACATTATATATATATATATATATATATATATATATATATATATATATATATATAATGTGTGGCTTATATATAAATATATATGTATATATATAAAGTGTGGCTTATATATATAAATACATATAACTCTCTCTATAACACCTTCGAAATTCATGTATCTTCCGATTTCTCTCTTTGACAAAAATCATCATAAAATAATGTAAGACTCAAGATAATTTGTTTAATATTAACAAGAAACATAAAAAAAAACTCCTACTTAGATCAACAAAGAAAAATTTTACTTTAGTTACTTTTTATTAAATAGTTACAATTAATATAAATATGTATATGCGTATGACAAAATCACAACATTAAGGGGCAATTAATTTTTATTTATTATAATTAAAGTGTTGTATCTCATCATCCAAAACCATCGTGTATATAAAATTTCAGTTCAACTGAATACTTTAAAACGTGAAAAAAAATTCTTTTAAAGTTTTGACCCAAGCCGCTAAAAATGAAGTCCATGTGGCTGTATCTGTAATTCTTTAAATAATTAGTTCCAGTCAGTTAATTATAATTAAATTATCGCATTGTTACCAAAAACAATAGTGTATAGGAAATTTCAGTTCAAATGAATGCTTTAAAATATGAGAAAAAAACCTTTTCATGTTTTAACTCAAGTTACCAAAAGGGGCCCTAAGTCACCAAAAATGACGCCAATGTAGATGTATTTGAAATTCTTTGAATAATTAGTTTTAATCAATTTATTTTTATTAATTATAATTAAATTACTGCATTGTTATTCAAAATAATCATGTATATAAAATTTCGGCTCAATTGATCGCTTTAAAATGTATTTTATTAACATTTGAAAATTTTTGAACAAGATAAATATATATAGAGAGAGAGTGTGAACTATATCTATAACAGTAGGAATTGAAAAAGAGCTGTGCACTTTATACATTATTTTCTTAAAATGCGCACCTAATTCTCGAAACCAATTTCTGAGGTAAAAAATTGCATCTTATGCCGCGATAAAAAACGGTAACTCTTTCCTCTTCCTTTACAATCCTTTCTTTCCTAGATCACGTCCTCGCGATGTTGCGATGCTCCCTTTCAATATTTTATTATTACCCGGATGCGATGAAAATGGAAGAACGGTGTATGCATTTCCCTTGCGCTAGTTCATTCCCCGGAGGCCTTTCTTTACCCTTCCCCATAGCAAGTGCTTTGAGGACAAGGAATCAAGGGTTGCAAATTGCCCAACACGTGACGAAGAATAGAAACGAATTCCACATATAAACTATATTAACATTGCCATATTTTCAATTTGCTTAAATAGAATGCTCGGACTAAAAAGCGAATTCGAATTTAAGAAATTTTTTTGTATTGAATTCTTATTTGGACTTAAAATGTAAAGTATACTTTCTGCATTATAGAGCTAGTCTGAAAAATTTATATATTATGGGGGAATAAAAAAAGAGAGATTGAGCATTTGTGCATGCATTCTTGAGATAAATAGTAAATTCTTGTTATTTTATCGTTTTGTGGTTGTCATTGTAATAATGAAACTATAATAAAATTATGTATTTAAAATTAATTTGAGATTTTTTCGATAAAATAATATAATTATGATGCAGATAAAAAAGATGGCATTGGACCATATTTTTTAAAACCATAAAAATACGTGTAATGTCCTAAGCGATTAAGTTATGTATTAAATTTTTTCACTATTTATTAGATTTTTTCATGCTTGCTTATCAATTATTTTTTTTATATCTTATCATTTTTTGGTTAATATAAAGTTTGATAAAGAGAATCTTAAACAAAAAAGATCACAGTCTTCATTTTCGAAAAATTTAAGCATTCAACAAGTGATTTTGAGCGTTGGAAATCCCTTACAGTATGTCAGCCTGTTTAATATAAAAAAAGGACAAAGTTTTTTGCTCGCGAAATCACCTGCTCTACTCTCTCGAAAAGGCGTTGTCTCGACCGATAGGTAGTCTCAGATATCACATACTAGGCACACGTCTACTTCTACAATTTTTCTCACTCTTCGAAGTGGTAGAGTAGCAGAGCGAATTATGTTTTCCAGTTAAAACTACAAATATTCGATTGGATTCATGTCAGATGAATTCGGAGGACAATACCTAATTTTAAATTTACCAAAATGTTTCTGGAATTGCTCTCTGAAGATTTCGGCTTTATCAAGTGGTACATTATATCCAGAGTTGATAAACGTGGTTTGTACTTGGTATGTATTTTTCGCACAAGTCAGCAATTGTTTGGTGAGGAAAAGTCCTATTAATCCCACGAAAAACATCACGTACTACATAATACCACCAATATTACCTTGTAATCTGGCACCACAGCGTTTCCGTTTGAACTAATTCTTTGGCGTGAATGACCAGAAAATAAAATTCACAGATGATTTCACTTTTTTCTTATATGTTCCAATACCGATGTTCTGAGACTAATTACGGGAGCTGATATAGATGACGTGTGTAACCGTAGAGATGGGAAACCGGTCCTAGCTACATAGAACCACACTCAGCTGGGAACACTTTTTATTGTATTATGACTTTTTGGGCAATTAAAGATTCTAATGACTGTTGAAATCCTACGCTATATCTCTTCGGTCATGGTGAATAATACACTGCAGGACAATTGCTAAGGACGGATCACAAGTGCTATGTAGCATAACATTAAGCCAGACATGAGGTCTAGTAGGATAAAATATAGTTGCCACACTGTTCAGACATTAGAATAAGAATATTTATTGTTCTGGAAAGTACAAAAGCTGTGAAACATCTGAAAGAAAAAAAATGTTCATTTGATCTGCGTACGGAGAAATGGAACAATGCATCTAAAAGTCGACAGGCACCTTAAAGAAAGGTATCAGCGGGATATGTCCACCGTGGAGTGTGATGCAACATTCCACACGTCGTACCATACTTTGCACAACATTATCCAGCAGCTGTAGAGGCAATTTATCCCATTCCTCTGTGAGTGCATGGATGAGGGTGTTCTTGTTTGTCGGAGGATAGTTTCGACCAGTAACTTGCCTCCCTAAAACATCCCACACATTTTCAATGGGGTTTAGATCTGGAGAACGCGCTGGCCATACGAGACGTTGAATATCCTCGCTGTCTAGACAATCCTGAACAGCGAGTGTTCGATGACATGTTGCGTTGTCGTCCATAAAAACAAATTTATCACCGACAGCACCACGGAAAAGACGAACATGAGGACGTACAACTTCATCAATGTATCGTTGGCCCGTCATAGTCCCATTCGCAACCACATGTAGGTGCGTGTGGGCATTGATCATGATGCAGGCCCACACCATGATACTGCATGTCGGATATCGGTCCTTTTCCTGGATATTTTCTGGACGATAAGCAGTAACACTCTCGCGCCAGATCAGTTGGCGTCTACAATCCGATGACAGACTGAACCTACTCTCATCTGAGAATAGTACGCATGCCCAGTCCTGTTCAGTCCAATTGTGATGCTCACGACACCATTGCAAACGGGCAGTACGGTGCTGTCTGGTCAATGGGACACACACAACAGGTCTGCGTGCGTATAGTCCTCCTCCCCTCAAACGTCTGGCAACAGTTTTTCGGGAGATCTGCTTTCCTGAGGCAGCAAGAAACTGATTTGCCACCTTCTGAGCTGTGGTGTGCCTGTTCCTTTTTGTTGATAGGACGATATATCTGTCTTCTGCAGGCGTCTCACTTCTAACACGACCTCCCCCGTGCCGTCTACTACACATTCCAGTAGTTTTAAATGACTTCCACAGCCGTGAAACAACGCTGTGAGCGATGTCGAACTCCCTGGCAACACTGTTATTTTCGCCCTTCTTCGATCTTTCCAATAATTCGACCACGTATAAAATCATCTATGTGATGTCGGGAAGACATGCCAAAAATTTGAAGTTCGTCTATTAAATCTTTCCTGTAAAACTGTTACTTGAAACAACAACTGTCCACACGCGTCAAAACCTTTAAAGCTCTTATGAACGCTATCACGTGATGAACAGACGTGGAAAAAAAGTTTGCGTACTCATACTTCTTCTTACTAATATCCCACACTTATTCTAATTTTCCACATTTTGCTTCCTTCATTTTGTGGTTGCTATGGATGATAGTGTTATCCGTCCTTAGCAATTGTCCAGCAGTGTATTTATCTCTACTCTGGAACCAATATACACAATTGAATTCAAACCTTTGGATGACAACATTTTATTTCAAATTCCTACACCACTTCCAATAAGTATCCCCAACGACTGATCGGGAACAATAATACCCTCCTCCCCCCGAGCAATTATCATTGATTTCAAAATCAACGGTCGTAAACATTGAGCTATCACGATTTGACTTTTTTTTCGAAATCTCATAAATTAGCAGCTTTTGTATCTGGGCATTTTATATACTCCAGAATTAACCACGCATGCGCCTTGGATTTGACGGCATAGAACAGGGGGAGAACCTTTATAGATGAACTAGCCATTTTTTCACAAGAAGTGTTTAATGAGGAATAGACGTGTCGTCAAATAATTTTGACTTGTGATTTGAAAACAATAAAACTAAATACCAACAACTCAAAACCCTTTATTGACTACGAAAAAATATCTTTTGAAGTGTATAGTTGCAAATGTTTTAGTTATACGCGTAATTCAAATTAAAGTAAAATTTGTGTGACTTCTGTCGTTGCAGATTGGATGACAAATAACTTATATTTTTTTGAGAGGTATAGAACTTTAAATTGCATTAAAACAACGATGTATTATTCGATTGACATGAATTTTTTATTCGACAGATAATTGGCATTACATTTTTGATTTCTGGCATAGGACTCACTGGCTCGGATGTTGACAAGAGGATCCAATTTGTTTCAAAATGACTTTTTACAGACATTTGTGGCCGTATATCGGCAATAACACCACTGTTGTCAGAAATGGACAAGCGTTTGTGGCTTACGCATAGACCAATGACTTTGCCGCCTTTCAAATAATGGCATATTTTAAATTCACAAGATCTTGAAGGCCAATTCACAGGTCCAAAACGTGAAATTTTGCGGTCACCAAACGTGCCATTTTTATAAATCGATTGTAGCACGAGCTGTGTGACATGTTGCGCCGTCAAATGGAACAAAAGCTTATTAACAATTGTTACTGTTCAATTCAGGAATGAAAAAGTTATAATATGGCTCTATACCGATTAGCACTGAATTAATTAATGATTTAATTTTTAATTTATTACGGACCAATGATTCACCAGCCCAAAGCGCACCAAACAGTCAGTTTTTCTGGATTACGGTATTTAATAATGTTCTTATCAAATGCGGCAGTTTTGTTTGTCTGACTAGCCATTCAAAAACTTTCATGCTAAACAAAATTCGCTTATGAAACTCGGGAACAATAATAGTTTTGGGCCCATTCGACGAATCTCAATTCTTCATGATCGTTTTGATGAATTGCCAGATCAAACTGAGAATAAATCACTTGACAGCTGTTAAATCGGTCGCCATCTTATAATGCCAACTTATGTTTCTATACCTGGAAAAAATACTCTGTATTAGTATTATAAGATGTTACTTTTAGTATAGAATGCGTGCTGAATCTAGTCATCTGCCACATGGTTTTTAAGTAATTAATTATTTTGCTGTGGCTCGCTTTTTGACAAGAGGATTTAAAATTTGTTTCAAAATGCCATTTTACAGACGAGATGTTCCCTAAAAGGTCGTTTCAGAATATAAAACACGCATTCTTTGTCGTATAGATATTTCGTCACAAAGTTTGAAATTCTGTGTTACTCTTACTATCTTGCACTTTTTACTCTAAACTAGCCATGTTGAATAACAGTTAAAAGTCGTAAATATAACACAAATAAACTTTAAAATACAGTTGTCAACGAAATCGACTATGCTATGGGTAGACAATCTTTGCATCATAAGGAACTGTAGTCCACACACACGACCGTAACTAAGGCAAGACAATAACAAACGAGTGTGCTCCCAGCAATCTATCACACGTGTTTGTTCGTAATATTTCATAGGGAATTTTGTTATTTTGCAAATCATTGCAAACGATTTTGATCCCTCGCGTGCCCAAAACATTGTATCACGTGCCATTGATGGTACGCGTGCCACTGGTTCTTCATCCCTGGTGTAGGATCTCCCTGAGTGAAGATTGGACGAAATGCAATGGCCCTTCGGGGCATCTATTACTATAAAAAATCAACACGTTACAAACAATTACTAGAAAAAAATACATTAAAAATGAATAAAAATTTATTAAAAATGAGATAAAATAAATTGTAATGATTCGGATCATTAGTCAATTAAATTATTACGATATTTCCTTTGGAATTGTATTTTTTGATTTAATTTAATAGTTTAATTATCGTATTTTGAAATCACATTAATTCCGAAAACGCGAGCAGAAAATATTTGTGTTAGAAATACAGATTTTTAAGGCTGGTTTTCATTTATTTTTAGTTTACGTGTATCTGATTTAATAATGCTTTCATATATTTACGACATTAGTTTTAAAATGTTTCAGGAATAAAATAATAGATTTTTTTAACCAAACGTATGTTCATCTTCAGGACAAATATACTAATCATGACATTCATTTTTCTCTCTAAGCGAAAATAATTCTACTAATAGTTTATTGGAAATGATATACTACGTCTTTTCTCCAAAGTACATCACATAGTAAATTTTATCACGTTTGGAAAAATCCAAATACGTCACAGAATAATTTGAAAGAGATTCTAGAAAAAAGTATCCAAACACTTTCTAATCTAACTTTCCTCTTCCGAAACTTTGTAAAATTTGATTTCCGAACACGGATTTTTCAATTTAGCATGTATTCTTTATTTGTTTTTCAATCAAAAGAACAGCGATTCACCGACTTCTAAAAATATTTATCATCCTTTACACATCAAAAGAAGACACATTCTTGAAGAGGAAACCATAACAGTAGCACACGATCTTTTATACATAAATCAAGGAATGGACATGTTTATCGAAACATTCGAGTGCGAAAAAAAAGAAAGAGATAGGAAAAACGCTCAGTATAAATCGCTTGAATGCAAAAACTTTAAATAAATGTCCCCAAGGCACTTTTTGAAAGCGATAGATTTTGAAACACCAGGGAGATTTTTATTTAAAACATCCCACTTTTCAGCTTCAGAAGGAGGTACAAAAAGAAATATATCGTATCACATTTATATGATCTCTTTCTCTTTATCTCTTCATGTTTTTACAACAATGTAAGTACAACTTTTAAAATGATTTTGTTTTCATCTTTTTACTTTTCTGTAGTTTATTTCCATTAAAATGAATCTACTTAATGGCATGTTTAAAGAAACCTGTTTTCACATTCAGGATAATATTGGTATTTAATATAAACACAGAAGTAATAATTTTTATTTCGCATATACATGTTTTTAATGTGTGATTTATTTATGTTTTTCAGCTACCTAACCCACATTGATATTTTCAATATATTTTCTATTCCCAAAATACGATAAATATTAATAAGAAAATCGAAAAAATATGTTGAAATCTATTTAAATTGTGTTTGATATAATGTTAAGCAGAAGAAAATCTTGACAGATTATTACTTTCATAAACAAAATATATGCAATGACTAATCACTAAAAAGCTATGAAAATACTAATTATTTTTTAACAAATCAATTAGTTTTTATTATAATAAAGGCTTTCTTCATCTTATTTTAAAATAATAATAGATTTGTATCATCTCCTAATATTAATGGTAAGATAATTAAAATAATATTAGCTTAGGAATTTCAACAATGTTTATTTAGTGGTACACGTATGGTTTTCAGTAATGTTTGTAGACCTAGAAACACTCGAACTATTCTTTTTTTGCATACAATTTTCAAGTAGAAATCGATCCAAATCATTCGGGAAAAATTCCGGTTTCCAGTATTTTCCCTGATTGTTACGTTTTTTGTCAAATCATGTGTGGGAGAGAAGTGAAAATATTTTCAAAGCATAAAACTCTAGAAATTGTTTTTATGCTCTCGAGATACACAAAAATCTAACCTGGAATTGAAAAAGAATACTTCTGTTTGCAAAGACGAGTTCTTCGGATTGAGACAATTCCGAATTTAGAAGGGGTCATTTTTTTTCATTCACATACGCTGTACATTACTGTAGTTCTTATAGCTGGATATTTTAATAAAATTATGATCATTCTGTAATATTTATAAATGTAGGTAGGTTAACTTTTAAAATATTTCATTCCGTGCATTATTTGATAGCTATTTGTTTTCAATTTTTCACAGTTTTAACAATATTTTTAAAACAAATGTATATTGAGTTTTTCTGTTAGCACTTTAGAAAATTGAAATTATTTGTTCAAATATATAATTTTCCTATGTAGAGTTGCTTTTATTATAATAGAAAGAAAGGGAGTACAAACAAATACGGTTCGGTGAATGAAGTCAGAACGGCCGATCTGGCAACACTGGTGAAACACACCTTTGCACATGCGGGGCAGTAGGTGTTGACTATCTACCCCCACCGTTGCTCAGTTGAGCGTCGTTTTTGCGGTGCTTATTTGATATCGGGGGTATTAGCACCGAGTAGTTGTTTATGGTCGCCAAGATGGGCGATAACATTACAGTATGGTTACCTTAATATTTTTTATCGTCTATCGATGTGGTTGCCATGGGGATAACGTAAATTAGAAATAACTTTTATTGGTTTTTTCCCGCTGTAACCCTTTTAATTTCAGACGATTTTAAATAAAAATTTCTAATTTCTGTAAAAAGTGAACCATTTTCAGTGTAAATTTTCAAGTGTTTGCGTCTTCTGTATAATTCTGTGCTATTTTCGAATACGGATATTTCTAAAATGAGTGAGTACTAGAATATTTTTTTTCTTAGAAGAATAAGTGTTGTGCTTTTAATCATCGCTATAAATCGTTTACTTTCATTTTATTTTACGTTTTAAATGTTTTTTTTACTTTCTTTGTTCGATGCATTTCGTTGAAAGAACGTGCAGTGCAAGTTTCATATTGCAAGCTTTCACTACTTTGTAATTAGAATTCTTAATAAATTTTAACATACATTATGTAATTATTTTATTCCTAATTTAATACAAAAATGCAATTATTACTTTTTTAATAATCATCTAATATTCGTTATTAATAACTGTTTTTTAAACATTTAATTATAAATATTATTACATATTTTCTTATTTATTTATAATTAATATTATTTATTTATAACTATTTTTGTTCTCTAATTAAAGCTATTATGTTATTTATTTATAGTTATGTAATACGCGTAATCGTACTCGTTATTTATATTTTTTTTACAGTTTGCCGATTATTCTTTTTTTACATTCCTATTAAATATTATTATATGATTATTATTTCTGATAACTTATTAAATCGCACTATGTGAATATTGTATATAATTACGATAAAATAATATAAGACTATTATATGCTGCTTATAATAATATTCTTAGTACATGTTAATTTTTGTTACATATTATTGATATTCATTATTTATTGATCGATCTAGGTTATCCTCAATCTCCTCCTATATACTTTATTTGAAATACATTTCAATGTATTTCAAAACAATTCTTTAAAATTATTGTGTATCATTAAATTATCGTTATGCCGCCATTTTGGATTACATTCCAACTACAGTAAACGCTGCTAGGCGCAATTACCCCCGATGTCAAATTGGTTCCGTTTTTGCTCCAGGTAAGACTTGTTTTACAACGTGATCTTTCAGTGCGCTGGTTCTTAACTGAGAACAGGAAAATGAAGAAACAAAAGTTCAATTTAAAAATATGTTTTCAGCTTCGCGAGACACCGAAAGGAACTTATACGATGCTGGTACATGTTCACAAAGATCAAACAATGAAGTGTATGTGCTAGGGGTTCACCCGCTTTCGAGAAGGTCGGGAATATGTTTCTGACAAAAACCTTAGCGGAAGACTGTAGACCGCCGTCAGTGATAGAAACATTGAAAAAGTGAGGAAATTAATTACGAAATATCGCCGATTAACTGCACACGTGATAGCTGATGAACTGCAGATTAACCGTAAATTCATGCGACAAATCCTTACCCTGTACTTAGGCATAGGAAAAACGTGGGGGATACGTAGGGTACGACCCCAGTACGCACAACAAAGTTCATGGTTTTTTTATTCATGACAATTCTCACCCTTACACAGCCAACATTGTCAAACAGTTTATTGCAAAAGGAGGGGGAGTACAAATTGAATATCCACCATACTCGCCAGATCTCAATCCACCAGACTTCTTCCTATTCCCACCACTCAAACTCGCTGTGAAAATGTGACGGGATCACGCGTCTTTTCTTTAACATGTCCTTTGGGTTCTTTGGGGCAGAATTAATGGCAACTCTTTTTCAACCAAATCCAAGAAGTGAAGTGTGAATGAAAGAAGCAAATAAACAAGCTTTTAAAATATCGGAGCTGAGAGTAAACGAGATGGCAATGTATGGCAATTTGTGTTAGTGGATGGAAATCGGCTGGTAGTTGATGTCCAATAGAGGAATCGTGGTTCAAGTCTGAATGAGCTTTACGTGACTGTGATTAGGAGTTATAAGTGATCGAATATATTTGATTCAAGTTGCACATCAGTGGATTCAAGTAAATACAAGATTGAGCATAAGTAAATACTGGATGATTCTCCAAGCTGTGATAAGGTAGGATTGACTATTTAATATTAGAATCAGTGATTAGGCGGTTTAGTTACTAATAGTGATCTGAATTAGATTAAGTCTTATTATCTAAATGTATATATTGTGTGTTGCGTATTTTGCCATCGTAGATTCTCTCACATTAATTGTTATAATTTAATTTGTTAAAGGTTTAAGTTGAATATCTTAATAAAGTCACATTAAGATAATGTTTGATTCTAGTTCTTTCGTTAATCCTACGCCTCTAGCTCACGCTGATACTTCGAGAGATGTTCTCCCAAGGGGGGGGGGAACACAAAAGGAAAGAGATTTGACGAGATTCTTGACATCCAACGAAATGCGACGAGGCTTTTGAACTCCACCCCCAAAAAAGACTTCTTGCAAAGTTTCCAGGCCATGTTGTGACGGGCTCACGCGTCTTTTATTTAACATGTCCTTTGGGGCCAGAATTAATGGCAACTCTTTTCCAACCAAATCCAAGACGTGAAATGTGAAAGAAAGATACAAATTAGGAAGCTTTTAAATATCAGAAGTTAGAGTAAGCGCGATGGCAATTAGAGGAATGTAAACATAATCCGCGGTGCAAGCGTGGAGAAGTTTTGGAAAACGTTACGTGGCGGCTAGCAGAAATTATACGTGATAGAGATACATTGAGTCAAGGTGCATACCATTGCACTCGAGCATTTACACGCCTTCACCTAAGATTGTAGCGATCGATTCTTCAGACTACAGCAAAGTAGGATTGACTATTTAATATTATGATGTGTAATAGTATTAGAATTGAGTTTAGTCGAGTCAATTATTGATAGCGGTCCGGGTTAGGTTAATTCGGTATTATATATATATATATATATATATATATATATATATATATATATATATTGTGTTAGTTCAAAATCTTAATAAATCTATATTAAGATTATATGTATGCTTCTAGTTCTTCTGTTAATCCTACACCGCTAGCTCACGCTGATACTCAAAGGGATGTTCACACGAGGGGGGAATATCATAATGTATTGCAGATATTAGAGGTGCATGGTTATGGGAGATAACTATTTCTAGGAACAGTAAGGTAACTTTTGTTAATACTTTATCTACATTAATATTACAGGACTATTCACTGAACTTTATTGTCAGAGGTTGTATATGCATGCATACACATATACATTCATATATGCACACATACAAACATATATATAACGATAATTTTGTTAGAAATTTATTAATTGTAATGTTTTATTTGTTCATTTTTCCTCTTACTGCATTATCATAAAATAATTGTTGTTACCATGGATACAGATGTGTAAATTAAATAGTGATTGTGAATTAATTGAGGAATCTAAGAGGGAGGGGGTAAAAATAGATTAAGATAAAAAAAAACATTTTTTGGAGGGGAAGGGGGGATGTGAAAAAAAATTCAAATTCAAATTTAAAGAAATAAGTTTTTCGTGATAAAATATAATTTGAGAAAGAGAGAATGGTTAAAGAATCATATTAATGTTAAATGTGTTTCAGAACAAATTTTTAGATACAGATTTAATGAAAATTAATATTCTAATCATAGAAATGTGCTCTATTGAAAGGGATTAAAAATTATGCATCATAACCCATATAATAATTCCCTCGGAAACTGTTTTGTATTAACATAATGCATATTTTTGTTAATAACACACAATGAAATAAATTACTGTCATACAAATTAGTTTCCCTTCATACCTACGACTAGTAATTGCATTATTACGTTTTATGCTTTTAAGAAAACCTTGACACTAGCCTTTTAAGAGATTTTACTTAAAATATTTCTGCATTTAACATTTTATGAATAAATTAATTTTATCTTTTAAAAATGCAAACAATAATCAAAATAGAAGGATACGTTGGGGGGAGGTTCTATCCATTAAGGTTAAAGTAGAAAAGGCTAAATAGCAATTTACTCTATGCACAGTCTTTTTGAAATATTATTTTTATTGCAGCAATTATTTTGAATTACTTTTCCTGAATCTTTGGGATTTATATATACAAAAATATTTATTTATCTTATATATTAACTGAAAATATCAAGTTAGTTTCTTTTAGGCATTAACTCTCTTTGTTGATATAAGTTCGTGTTGACACAATTTCATTTTAAATTTATTTTTATAAGTAGCAACAATTAAAGAAAAGAAAGTTTATAGAACTAGATTTAAATATTAGTTTATCGTCAAAAATATTGTAAAGATTTTAATTATATGTAAAAAGGCCTTAAGCGTAATTCCATCGAAAAATATTTGGAAATTACAGAACATTTTTATTTTTTAATTTCTGCATTCTGGTACAAGTTATGAGAAATGTGCTTATAAATAGAAATAATGCATACAAGCTTTAAAATAATTTTCTTTTAAATAGAAGATGATTGGATGTTTTATACGTAAATGTAAATACCATGGAGAATTAAAAGCAAGGAGATAATATTGACAAAAAAAGAGGATGAAAGAAAAATTGCTATTGTAATATTAAATTAAGTTTTTACTTGAAATTTTATTTTTCATAGAAATTTGTTACACATAATTTTGTCATAAATATTTAAAACAGAAAATGATTATTTCTGTATGATGCTAATCAACAGCATTTTAGGAAAAATATCATAATTTGTGTATTCATGAATAATCTGAAATACATTATAAATCTATGTTGTGTGTGTTTCTATTATCTCTTATCTATTCTTCTTATCATCTCTATTTTTAATAGGTATGCATGGTTAAAAAATTCAAGGACGTGTTATAAGTACAAATATTAATTACGATTATAAAACTAAATTCCGTGGCACAACAGCCCATGAGGGCCAAGGCCTACTGTACCCATCTCAGTTTTCGTGACCTTGGGCTCTGAGGCGCTTGAGCAGATGTTTCGGTCAGGTGGTCAGTCTGACGCAAAACTTCCAGTATTAATCTCTCTAGCAAGCTTTGTACTCATTTATCAACCCATTGAAGAAATGAAAGGCTGCGTCGACCTTGACCAGCCAGAGATTTGATCCCCAGATCTGCAGCGTGGAAGCGCGTGCACTACCACTCAGCCCCTGGGTATCGATCACGATTATACATTATATAAATAATAGGCAATGTGCAAAATATATTATGCAATATTAATATCATTTTATTTCTTTTCTTTTGTTGGTGTTACAATGGTTTAATTTTTCATAGTTTAAGTATAAATACAAATCTAATTCTATATGTTTGTTTCTGTATAAAATATCTCCCTAAAGGAATTGTAAATCACTATACTTTAAAGTGATACATCTTTCGAATGAAAATGTATTGTTTCACGTTAGTACCTAAATGTATTGTTTATGGTAGTTTTCATCATTCAATAGAAATAAATGATGTTGAGTTAAACATTTCTATAGGTAATGATTTCATACTGGTGTAATTTTGTTTGTATTTTTTAGTAATACTAGTTTTTTGCAAAATAAATGTAAACAAATGGTACTATGTAGACGATTATTTATCATTAAATAATTTCTTAGCTCAGAATAGTGAACGAAATCTATTTTTTATTTTACAGTACGACTTTCATTGATGAAGGTAGTATGTAGAATAATTTCCTGCTAAGAGATAAATTTAAATATATTCAAAAAATGCTACTTTTCGAGAAATTTATTTTTCAATTATATAATGTAAAAAATATGAGATAAAAATGTATATCTAATACGTTATATTCCGCGAAAATTTCTCATTTTTAATGTTATTTTTAAAAAGGACTTTAAAGTAAGATTCTTTCTCTGTCGTTATCAATATGTTAGTAACATTTTTAACACTAGGGAAATGTTAACAATACATATTTTAAGCATGAATAAAGAATTTTGTATTTCCATTCTATTTTAAAATAATATAGGCGGAATAACTTTTAACTTTTTGTAACATTAAATTATTATATGCATATACTCATAGCTTAGATTATTTACCATGTGAGTGGGATTATAAAAAAGGATTTTAAAAGTAAGCTCTCTCTCTCTCTTAGGATGAGCTACTAGATTTATTTAACTAAAATAAGTAATATATGTAATAAAGCATCTTTTATTTTAAAATGTTGCATAAGGTAAATTTGCTTTTTTAATCTCGGCGCTTAAACATAGAGTTAAAAAAATTAAGCCTTTTAGTCTTTCATTTTCTTTTTACACAACGAAAAGGAAAAATCTCCGGCCTCAGGTAGAGTCAGCGAAAACCAAGTGGTCATGGCTCGCTAATTAGTGGAAAGCGTTGTTTCTCTACAGTTATGGTTTCCAGTTCTAATGCAACAAAGGAATAATCGTGTAGAGCAGGGGTGAGCATTAAGTTGATCGCGATCGACTTGTAGACCGCCATACACTTTGAGGTGACCACCTGAATATTAGCAGTAAGTAATTATATACCGAAATATTCAAGATCAACTGACAGTATGCAGATTAAGTCTTCCACTGGCAGTAATTACAGAAACTAACTTTAGATGATTTTTTAAAAAAAATTTTAAATACATTTTGTACTTTTTGATCATAAATGCTTCTCATTTTATATTATTATACTTGTGAACATTATTTTTATGTTTGTATCTTACATTTTGCTTTAATCGCTGTCTTAAAAATGTTTTTTACTGTAATTATATCAGCGTTTCTCAAGCTGTGGGGCTGATAATCCTACCAGGGGGCGCAAGCATATCGAATAATCGAAAATAAAAGTTTTTTTAAAAAATATTAATTTACTTACAGTAAAAGAACCAAATACATTCTGAGCTAATAAAAATACACATTTATAATGAAATAATGTACTTATGAATGTGTCAGTACTGCACAATATATTTGATCATTAATTTAACAATACTAAGTTAAGAGCAGGTTTTTTTAATAATTACTAGTAACCCCATGAGCTTGTACAAAATTATATGAAAATTTTAATGCTTAGCTTGATAATTTATACAGTTTATAATTTTTGTCGTATTGTAGTTTTAGCTTCAAAGTACGTTATTGTTGAATTCTATACATTGTTATTGTATGGAGGGAGGGGGGCATGAAAATTATGATTAAAAATTGGGCCGCAAACTTTGAAAGTGTGAGAGAAGCACTGAGTTATATAGGTAATTATACGTATTACGTATTTATAATAAATATGGTATACCTTTTTTTAGCTGACCACACCTCGGTCACTGGGTGGACTGCAACACCTTAAGAAAATTCGAAGTATCCCGTACCCTGGGAAAGGTTGCCCGCCCCTGATGTAGAAGGTCTGGTGTACGTAAAATCTGTTAAGAATAAAACACCCTTATAATAAGCAGTGTGAAAATTTGAAGTAGGGTACCAGATCTGGTATAGTGAGTGAATATTAACCTAAACGAGGGCTTTTGGTGACGGACCACGTAATTTTGAATCATGGTCAAGTGACGTGAACGACACCTATAAGCTGGTACTCCCTCTCCTAACTACCACACCAACGGGAGGACGCTTCAGTTTTCGACAGATTTAACTCGCATTGCTGCCCTACACGGCGGGTCTTTAGTGGCACTGGGCTCGAACTCATGACATGTCCGCCATGATCCGATACCTTGACCATTGGGCTACCGCGGCCACAGAAAGTCCGCCGAAGTAGAAGTTCAAGTACTTATGCGGGAGGTGGGTTGAGTTGTCCTGCTAGGAAGTTTACCTTTAACTGGCACATGAAGGGCTGGGGATTTATCATATACATATATATATCCCATGTATGTGAAATTCAACACAATTATTATTAAAATATTTTAAGATATTTATTTAAACAAATGCACAGAGAGATTCAATTATTCTATTTGGATATATTTTATATTTAAATTGTTATTTGGGTTTGCTTTTATTCGTGTACAATGTTTAAGACTTTTAAAATCATGGAAATAAAAAAAGGCGCAAAAACATCATTTGCATATTTTGTGGATTATTTTAGTTGTAGAACTAAGCATGGAATTAGTTCTGAGGTGCGAGTTTTTATTTATTTTTATAATTATTAAGGTAATGTTTTATGAAATATTGATCTTTCATTTCTTTTCTTCACTCATTATGTCAGCATACTGTTTAATTGTTCTGCATTTATGTAACTTCTTATGGTAAGCAGTTTTAAATAAGCTACTTAACATTTTCAGACTATTTGATGAATATTGTATCAGGTGAAGCGATAATGCGCATCGCTGCCCTGCCCGGCGCGTCTTCAGTGGTACTGGGTTCGAACTCATGACATTTTTTAAAAAACTTTCATTTATAGAATTGCTTAAGGATTACATTGTTATATATAATTAATTCAATTAGTATTACTGAATACATTTCTTATTCTGGGAATTTTAAATCTCAGTGTCAATATCTGTATAACTTATTAAACCGATGGTAACTTTCAAACAGCAAAGAAATGAACATTTCTTAACAGCCTACATTGAGCATTGATCTTTAAATAAATCTTTTTAAATGACTTAATCGTAGAAAAAGGAATTATATATATATATATATATATATATATATATATATATATATATATCATAAAAATGTTTTACGTGTACATTGATAGGCCAGATTAATATGGAACTTATACTAACGTTGTAGCCGTTAGAGGGTGAAGTAGCTATTGGAAGACAATGCAGAAATATAGGGAAGCCTCAATCGCAATGTGTTTCTCGAAAAGAAGCGAAGAAAAAAGTGATTTAACTGCGTTTGAACTCGGGATGTTTGTTAAGTCCTTGACATATCGAAACCAGTATCAGCAATACATTAGCACTTAAGTGTTCGAAAGCATTAGTTATTAATGTTTACAGAGAATGGATTTCCAAGCAGAAACCTGGGTTTCAATGGCGAGCTTATGGTTATCACAGATAACTAAATGTTTGCTCCAGAAGGAGAATCGAGATAATAATGTAGTCCAACAGAAAAGTTGTACGTCAAGGGTATTTAAGTTATTGCAAACCAAATAAATTATCTTATGTTAATGTAATAGCATGCCGGGGATGAATATTTCAGCAACACAATGCTTTCTGGTCATACAGCTGGTATTGTCAGTTGCTGGTTCGAAGACCATGAAAGAAACTTTATCTTGTATAAATGGCCTGCCCATTTACCAGATCTTAATCCAATTAAGAACCTATGGGATTAGATTGAACGAGGCATCAGACTTTTGGATTGAGTACCATCCAATCTGAAGGTATTGCAGTGGGCAATTCATTGGATATGGATTTAGATTCCTCAATCACCAACCAACATTTCAGAACTTCAACTTCATGTAAAGAATATTTCCTACAGTTTTAAAGGAAAAAAGTGGTCCTATAATGTGTTAAAGAGTGGTCATAATAATTTGGTCGTTTAGAGTATAACTAAGAGACATGTAGCAATCACGACATGTAAATGCTGATATTACTGTTCTTAGGGCCGTGGGTAGCCTTTTGGTTAGAGCAGCGGACTCCAGACCAAAAAGCCTGGGTTCGATGCCACCAACTATCCTCCGAGTAAACACGGAGTACGTGTTTGTTAAATCAGTGGGTCTGAAAGTCTTGTGGGCTGAAATACGAGTGCAGGGGACTGGAGAACATTTTCCCTCCCCTCCAGTCACATAGCAAAATTGTGGATGTGGAGATAGGTGGTGTCGCCATCTATCGTCCCTTCGGAGAATTTCGCCAAGCTAATTCGTACTGTCACCTGTATGGTGCTCAAGGCCTAGGCCAATGACAGGCGTACTTATATCCCCTTGCCACGATGAATTTTGTGGCCTCGTTCTGACTGTTCATAAGACTTCGAGTAAAATTTTTATTTATTGGTTTCTCGTATTTCTTTGTGGTGTAAATTAATAATCGTTTTGGAATGTATGGTTTGGTGTGTAATGCTCTGTTTGGTAAAATGGAACTCGAGAGAAATCGAAGGATTTTATTTTCAATTTAAATGAAGTTATTTTTTTAAAATTTCAAATTAAATTATCCACATGTTTTTGTACACTTGATTTATATGAACATATATACTAAACAATTAAAATACTTCTCTTTATTTTCATTAAAGAAATGGACAATATCAATAACATAATTGAATGTTTACGTCCTAGGTGAGTTAAAAACTTTTCTAATCATGATAGCTCTTTTTACTTTGTTTATAATTACATGCATACAATTAATATGAAAAACTAATTTTGTCGAACCATGTTTGAGTGTGTCTTCATTGCCTATAGAGGCTGTATGTACTATGTAAACAACAATAAAAGTTACACTTGCCAGATTGTGAGTTGTTACAAATAAACATGGTTTTCATTGAATTTAAAAAAGTAAAAAAAATATACTAAAATTACATAAACTATTGAAATGTCCAATTCTTTTACACAAGATATTTACAATTTGTTGAAAAAACGTGCTAAAATAATGACTGGTTTATATAAAAAAATGTTTATATTCTCATTAAATAAATGTTTACCATTTTTTTCCAAAACAATATCAAATTTATTTCTTACAATTTAAATTTATAAATTGTGCTGTTTGTTTAAATCTTTTAATTAATTAATTGATTAATTAAACAAAGTTATTTGAAATATTATTTATTCAAAGTGACATTTACGTTTTCTGATTACTTTGTTGAAAAAGGAGAATAAGTATGATACATCTCTCCTAAAAAGTATTTAAGATAATTTCTTTGGTTGTAAAATTTTAAAATCTAGAGTTACTCAAACTTATAAGTTTTAAACATAGTGCAGATTTAAAAGAAACATTTCATTGAAAACCTTATTTTGATAAAAAAGAATGTAATGAATGTGCTTGTATATTGACGTCACATTTGAAAGATACACTGGGCTATTGGCTATGGATCTCATAATTTTTAACCATGGGAAAGTAACTAGGATAACTCCATATCTCTCTGGTACCTCATCAAACTTCCACCACACGCTAACGTGCGGAGTGCTTCATCACATTAAGGTTTCTAGATACCTGAAAAAATATTTTAATTAGAATGAATATGCTTCCTTAAAAAATTTAACAATTTATAACATTTTTTGAATTTTACAAATATTTTTTTTATAATTCTGTTTCTTATGGTTATCGCTTTTTTTGAAAAAATGTTTATTTGAAGAATATCACACTGAGAATGATGATATCAAAATAGAGAATCCACCAGAGGATTTTAAGTTTCAGATTTTAGTCAGAATGTATGCTTAAAATTACATTTTCATTCTATTATAATAACGGAAACTGTGAAAATTTCAAGAATGTTAAATTAAATTGTTTTAAAGTTAAATATTTTTAGAACTCTATACTTTTAAGATGGAATCTTTCAAAATTGCTGCATGATTTAAAAAAATTTAAATTTTACAATATTAAGTTTGCGTAATTTTTATATATATAACTTTATATTGTATAGTAATTGAAGTTTAATTTCTTATTATATTGCTGAGATGTTTACTTATATAAAATATTTAAAGCACTACTGAAAAAATAGAGAATTACCTTCATTGGTAGGAAGAAGAACGGATAAATTTTATGTCTTTAAATTTGCTTTGAATGTTTTCTGCAAAAATATATAAAGTAAAAACTGTTAGAGGAGAAAAGATTTTCCCAAGGTAATAAATAATTTAGTGCTCCTTTTGCTCAGATTATTTTTAAATATGTTAACATATGATGTATTTAATTATGATGGAAATTAATAGACTATCGATGCATATTATATTGTAGTATATAATCAAAAGAGTATCCACACAAGTTTCATATTTGCGAAAAAAACTAACATAAAGTTACAGTTATATGTGAAAAATCATACAGGATCAAGTAAAAGTTTTTAATTATTAAAAAATTAAAAAGAATTACTAAAATTATTCATTAAAGATGAAAAAATATAACAGTTATTTAAATCGCTTAAGAATTAATACATGCATCATTTGGAAAATAAGGTTAATACCTTTCAGTCAGAATTAGATAAAGATGACAGTCCTATAATAAATACATTTAGAATTTTAGAATTTTAACTTGGAAAATTAAATTCTCTTAACAATGGATGCATTAAAAAATACCTTATTTAGAAAATGTCTCTTATGTGAAAGCACAACAGAAACCTGAACCAAAAAGAAATTCTTATCTATAAAACTCTATTAATTCCAATACTAGAAATCTTGTCCATCCAACATTACGCTTTTTTTTCTGCTGCTTTTACTGAGTGACTCCCTAAGTTCTTTGCGAGGAAATAGCTCTTCTTTTAGCAATCTCTTAATTCAGTTATTCATTCTGACTTGCTGAAACAACAAAATCGACTTTCACTACCGTTAATATTTCAGCTTGTTTACTTTCAGACATATTTTGTTTGGACGTAAATATCGATGTGTCTATCTAGCATCCTGTTTCTGTTCACAATATGCTGACACAATTCTTAGGACTTTTTGTGATGTTTCTTTAATATAAAAGATAGTGTCGTATAGTCCCTTTTTTCTGTTTATATTTTTTCCCATAAAAATGTAATATTAAAAAAATATGAGAGGTATATCATTAAGAAATAAAATTGTTCAATATAATTATTAACTACGTTTCTCAAAGGTAAATTTCACAATAAACAAAATTAATTCATTTGATTATATATGCAGTTATGTTATAGAGAACTGAAATAGTTAAGGTCCCAATATGATTATTTTTTTTAAAGTATGACTTATTTCAATACAGTTTTTCTTTAAAAATTTCGACTACTCGTTAATACATATTTTAATTGGAAAAGCCTAGCAATTACAATACAGAGCAGCATTGTTCCCTTAATGATGCCCTAAGCATTTTATATTAGAAACATATAAAGAATACTCGAGTAACTTTTTCCCCCTATTATTTATTTTCTGCTTAAATGGTAAAAATGAAGAGAAGAATATATTATGCACGTGAAAAAATGAAAAGATCGGGTAGTTATAGAAAGTATTATCGAAGATAATTAGAAAGGATTAAAAGGAAATATAGATTGAGTTTATAGATTTTAAAGTTTATTGCTACAAAACTGCTAGTTTATTTCCCTAATAAGTATGGTACTTAATGTAATTAAATTGTTTCAGTGTTTTCGAATAAACTATTAAGTGTAAAAATTATATTAATTAAATATGAATCTTAAGTTATACACATATTCTTATTTGAATTTTGATTTTTTCTTAATTATAAAGAAAAATTAACAGAAAATAGGGAAATTTCTCCCCTTTTCAAAACTAGAATGCAATGCACTAGTGAATTTATTTATTTATTGCCATTTTAATTAATAAGATAGCTACTTTTCCAGGATACAAGGATCGAAAAAATTTAGAAACACCAAACTCTTAATATACTCATCTTAATAATGTTGTGCCATAAATACTTTTCTGTGCGTATGTGACCGCAGTAACAGAAGAATTTTGTTTCTGATTAAGAATATTTAGTTGCATTTTTTTTCTTAGAGCAAAATACCATGATTAAGATTCTTATTAATAATACGACTGATTTATGATTTACCAATGTGATAACTACTATGACTAATAGGCTATGTTAGACGCAAAGTTAAGAAGGGACGAATAAAGTTTTTACCGAATAAGAAAACAAAGAAAACGGTAGACAAGTGGAACATTTCTTGTGTGTGCATTAAAACCAAATTATCAAATATACGCTAACTTAAAAGTACTATATTTTATGTCACTTTTCACTGTATGGATTCGATAACATTTGTCTTCTTAAAGGAATCCGATTTGTGATATTGAAATATTATTTATTTTGCTGCGACATAAAACTGATCAGTCTCACTAAATTGCATTTGTTTGTATATTTTTTCAATATATATAACTTTACTTTTTGTGCGCGTGCGCCGAGTAGAAATGGTAATAAACCTGTATGATGTTCGGCTTCCTTAAATCATATTTTTCCGGTATTTACCCATTTAGTATAAAGTAGAAGAAAAAAGTTATAAAAAATAATCTGAGTGAAAATCAATGATTTTCTCACCATATTCATCCAGTACTTTTACGGGGAGAAAATCACCCAAACTAATTAACGAAGAATGTATGAAATTTTCCATTTTAAATTTTCTGTTTTTCAATTTGAAAAGTTAAGAAAGTTTATAAAACATTGATCGCTTTCATCTTTACAATATTGTGTAGTACAGAGATTTGCGCATTGCTTTTAATCTATCCACTTAATGCATCGATTCTTTGGAAAACCTTTCGCCATAAATTTTGACGAATGTCTTTCCGAACTTTGTTGAGTCATGTTTGATTTTTAAATGCATTCTACTAGAGTATATGAATTAAAGAAAAGTTATAAATTCGAATTATAATTTTCCGTTTCATTTGACTATATTCTACAATAATATCAAGGCAGCGTGGATATTTTCCTTTTATTTAATTATGTTGAGTGGAATGGAAAGTAACGAATAACTTAAATAAACAATTTTGAAAAAGAAAAATATATATATTTCTGAATTTTTTTATTCAATAATTAATAAATTCTTAATCATTTATCATTACTTCTATTGTCTTTCGCATAACTCTTGAATCGATTTTCGAAGAACATTTTAGTTTTGCAATCATATATTAATTCAGAGATTTTTTTTCGATTCTTTTTTTGCTACCAAATTTTTGCCATTAAGATAAATGTATTGAAATCCTAACTTAATACGCGTAGTAAACTTAATGTAGATGTGTTTGGACTGTAAGGTGGTAAAGGATTATTAACCAATTACCTTTAACCTAATTTCTACTTTTTTCTCTTAATTACACTAAAATTCCATCTTGTTGCGAGGCTGATGAGTTGAAGCTCAATTCCTTCCAATGGAGTAGTGGCACAATTAATAGAGTGCCATGCCAACTGATTTGCCATCTTCGTCACTTGATCGTGTCTCAAAAACATGAGATTTTGACCAATATCTCTTGTGAATTTTTTAAGGAGTCACAGGACTCTTAACCGATATCAGCTCACACAACTTAACCGATTAGTGTGCGCTTCACACCAATGTAACTTAGCAATAAAACAAAACTATAATTTGAGATTTTTACTACATGATAATTATACATATTTACGTTACCTCTCAAGTTTTCAGAGAATTTGAGAAAAAAAAAGCTATAAAGAAATATAAATTGGATAATTTTTGAAAAATATGAAAATCAGTATTTTACACCGCGCAGGATTCTAAAGTACAAATTTGATGAAAATTTACTAAATTAGTTTTACTTGGTATAAAAATGTTCACTTTTGAAGTTATACTATTTTAGAAAGTTAGAGAAAAAAATATTTTTTAATTACAATTATAACAAAAATTTAAAAATTCTAAGAAACAAAATGCATCAAAATTCAAATAAAAAAATTAAAATTTTTTTTTTTAAAAAATTGATGTATAAGTTATTAAGAGTCTTATTTTGAACACGTGTATGAAATTTCAAACTAATACATAAATAGTTTCTGAGAAATCCTGCGAAAAAGCTAAATAATTTTTGTTTGGAGAAAAAGGAAGTTAAAGATAAGAAAGAGATAGTATTTTTGTTTAAGTTTCAATAGTTATTTCTCAATAACTTTGGAAGTTTTCACGGTATCAACACAATTTTGGTATAAAAATGCTCAAAAATCTTGAGGCCTAAACATATAGTTTTTCCAAACAATTGAAAATTTGCAATTTAAGAGTCATGTGAGCTCTTAATTGCAACATAAAAGATTTTTCACCCCTCAAATGCTTAATATAATTGACCTTCACGTAGATGTATTGGTGAAGGATCTTGTAATTCTCACTCGTGGTCCAGGTGTAAGGAAAGCACTTGGTTCGAGCTCCAGGCTCTAAACTTCCCCATTATGCTGACTTTGCCTCGATAGACTTAACGTACACTAATTGATCTACATGTTGGTTCCATAGATGCACCAAGAATTCGACCCGCGGCTCGACAAAGCTAACATCAACCCTGAGTTCGTGACCGTGACAACTCGGTTACCACGGCCATTGAATAACACCAATTATTTAAAACTAATTAAATCAAATCCAAGTAGTAATTTACAATATTAGTATTTCTTAAATCAAGAAATATATCATATTAATTTGTCTGTTTCTCTTTTTTATCTGTTATTGTTTTTAGAGTATCATGTAGTACGCAAATAAACACTAATGTATTAATCATCACAATTGAAAAGATTCACACGAAACTGATACAGGGTATTATAAATACGTATTAAGATATCCTTAATAATTATTTGATCTGGAAGTCAAACTTCTAAAAACCCTATCAAAGGAATGGTTAATTAAATTAATTCAGAGATACCAGCACTTCTGGAAAAAAAGGGATGAAAAATAATTGTTTGACGTAAAAGGAGATGTTATAAAAATCGAATAACACTTGTTTTTATCTCTTCCTGTGAAAATTGGACCCAGAAAACAAAAGTAAAATATGATTCAATTTAAAAGATGTATTGCAAGAAGCTCTTGGGAATTCAATTAACTAACAATAGACGATGTATTTCAAATATAAAAAAATTTAATCAGTCAATTAACTAGTAAATAACAGCAAACACGTATTTTCTATTTTATTTACGTAAAGACTTATAAGAAAAAAAAATTCAAAGAACAAAATATATAAGTACAATATTAGATGAACTATTTTTTGGCAAATATGATGTTAGTAATTCTCTATACGTTAATTAGAGTAAGTATCTTTCAGTGAAACATTGTTTTCATCTCGGTAGTAAAAAAGGTCTTCGATTTCTGAAGAAAAAATATATTTATACTGAGTTTATGTATTATGTACTTTATAGGTGTAAAAAGAAGCATAATAAGTAAATATTTATTTGATGAAAAGCATCTCTTAAACTAAATAATTAGAACTATGTGTATTCTAAAATACTACTTTAGTTAATATTTGAACGCATCTTCTTATACTCTCACATATTATGTGATAAATAAATAAATAAATAAATCTACGGTTTGAGGGAGAAAACGTCAAGAAATATTTTGAACTGAATGTAAAAAGTATCTATATGCTTATAACTAATGGAACTTAAGTTGCCGCTCGTACATTTTTATTGTCATTGCTATACTTTATTAAAAAGGTATTGCATTAAAAATACATAAAAACAAACAC
The DNA here is from genome assembly GCA_019973935.1 of Trichonephila clavipes. NCBI lineage: Eukaryota > Metazoa > Arthropoda > Arachnida > Araneae > Nephilidae > Trichonephila > Trichonephila clavipes. The sequence continues at coordinate 1,124,189 of BMAU01017835.1, forward strand.
ACGAAGGGATTATAAAACTAATTTATTGGAATGATCTATTGATTGCTTTTCAATGTTTACATTTTGTACCTAAACGAGATCGATTGGCAGATTGCCCAAGGAAACCGAGATCATTGTAAAGGCTACAAACTGGCCCTCCGTTCAAAAATCAACCACCAACAGTCTTTATTCTCAGAAAAATCTTTCTTTTTGCTTTTACAGTAGAAAACAAAAAGCCAATGTCTTTTGATTAGCCCAGTGGTTATGGTATCCAACCATGGCAGGCATGTCATGAGTTCAAACTAAAGACCCGCCGTAGGGCAGCGATGCACGTTAAATCTTTCGAGAAAACGTCCTCCCGTTGGTGTGGTGTTATTAGGAGAGGGGGTGCCAGCTCAGGTGAAAAATCACTTGACCATGGTTCAAAATTTGGTCCGTCGCCAAAAGCCCTCAGTAGCTGAAAGTGCGACGTTAAAAACTCAACTCAACTTTTGATAAACTAATAATTTTAAACCAAAGTCAGATGACAAAATGCACCTAAGCTGGTATCTATCTGTCTAAACTTACGCAATGCCAATATAAGGGATTTGAGCCCTATACGGTGGGTCTTCTGTGTGTGCAAGACTAGAACCCATTACTCGACAGTAACTACGCGACAGTCACTAATTCATTACCATCACCATTAAGCTACCACGGTTGACTCATTGAAGAGAATAAGATACTCTAATAACATTTTTCCTTTAATTTCTGTAGAATTTATTCGTTAATTCAGAAATTACCAAAATATTTGATTTTTTTAATGTTTAAAAATATTATATTTTCACACAGTGTATCTATCATAATGTATTTAAAGAATCAAAATAATTTTCAAACTGGCAACTTTGAGATTTACACTGGTTCTTTTTAATTTCATCCATTGAATAATTTAGCTAGCAAAGAAGTTAAGATTTTTTTACATTTACTTTTTTCTGTTATCGCAGTAAGGTGCATCTGAATATAGTTGTTGTGAAAGTTTCTTTTTATGTCATATATATATATTCCCATTTTTCATGCATTCATCGTTAGATACATTTAAAAAACCGTTTTCATTTTAATTTGACAGAAATTGTTCAATCGCATAGTGGTATTTCCAGTGCTATATATGTGTTTGTGTTGTTAAGACGATAAAATAGTAAAAAAATAAAAATCCCTGAATACCAAGCAAAGAGGTTTTCCACAAAGGTGTAGAACTAATATTCTAATCTTCAAAATTTTTTCCTAAGAAAATCGGAAGCTATAAAAATTCCTACATATATACGATGAATATTTTAAATACATGTTCTGTTAAAGTATTTTTCGCTAAAGATTTCAAAAACCACAAAAAAAAGGGAAAATACTTTTACATGTTTGATACTGATTCATAACTTTTCAAGAGCCTTAATAAAATATTCAATCCTCTCAGCTAAAAATTATATACAAATAACTTTACTTACAAAATAAATTATAACGTTTATATTACTACTCATTGTGCAAAAATATTACATTTTCACAAACAAGAAAAAAAACCTGTATATTTGTCCACTTATACAGAAAATTGTTTACAATTGAATTTTTTCAGTAGAATTTTTCTTCAGACAGAAAATTCTACTTTAATAACGATTTGAAATCTTTTGACTATGACGTTAAGAAAATGCAAATATTAATTCAAGAAAATTAAATTAAAAATTAAAAAACGAATGTAGGAGAGAAAGGGAATAAGCCTAAAATATACTTGAAAATTTCTAAAACAGTAAATTATTGACCTTAAGGCTCTTTAATTAATAAGTAATAGTATTTTTTCTACGATATTTTAAACTTGATAATTTAAACTTAAATATGACTTATTGAGAAGAATGTATTAGAACGAAGGTTTTTAGAAATATATATTAAAATTCCAATCTATGCTGAACCATCAGATATCACCAAAACAATTTTAAAATGTATTTTTGTTTCTTATGACGGAATTCGTAAAAATATTCTACATGACTGTCTCGAATGAAAAAAACCCCTATTGATAAACGGAACTAAATAAATAACGATGAGATTTTCGAAAAATATCGGTATGCTTGAATTGAAACGTATTCATTTACTGATTTCTATTTTAGTACATAGCAATATTGTTCGTTTTTTTAAATATTTCATTTTCCTTTTGATTATTGATGCGATTTTCGCAATGTGAAAACTTTGCTAAAAAGTTAACTTTTGACAAGTGTTCTTCGTAACTTGTATTATATTTTAACACGACTTTATAACACCTGATATTTCTTTCTTGTTTCCTCCACGAAAAAGAGCAGCATGACATAAGCTTCATTTTACGATAATGGTTCTATCATGGAATTTATCTTTATTTTGTTTTCTAAAAAATGCTTTCTATATAGTATCTTAAATAATGCAAGAACTAAAACCAAGAAAACTGTCAGAAATATAATAAATATTTATGCTGATGTCATGGTACTGTTGGAAATGTAAGTAGTTATTTTATACTCTACATTCTGTTGTAGTAAAATAAAATTTCTCTCTTGTAGAATTTATGTCTATTATTTTCATTTAGTACACTTGAGTTATAAAAAATATCATATAAAAACCTTTTCTATCAAAAGTTTTTAAAAATTCTACTGAATGCTATTTATTTTAATAAAAAAATTGAGTTTACTGGAAACAGTGAATTATAAGAAAAATTAGAATTAACGATGTTTAGTTATTTTGCTGAAATTAATATTTTTATGAACTGAGGAAAAAGGGAATCTGAAGAGGCTATACCCCAAACATCATTGAATCTATTATTTAATTCTAGAGAGATTAGAAAAACGACTTTTAGGAAACCATATATTAGTAGATAATTTTGAGCAAACAATTTTTGATAATACTATGGCTTTTATACACCCAATGAAAAATGAGAAAATAACGTAAATATTATAAACTGATGAATTGACCTACTCCAATTTAAAAAAAATTCAATTGCGAATGCATTTTAAATCTGAATTTATATCGTATGCATGTATTTTTATTTTTCCATTAAATGACCCTTTCCTTGATATTTTTTTTCTCTCTCTCTCCTTTTTGGTTTCCCTCATATTTAAATTATTCAATAATAAAATCGAACATTATTAGGTACTTTGTAAAATCAGATTTTGAGGCATTCAAAAATTTGAGCTAATCCAAGCTTATTTTAAGGTATCCGACTACGTTCGGAAACGGGATTTTGCAAAAGCGTATAAATGGATGATATTTATGATATTTAGTGTCACTTAGATTAGAAAAATGTATATAAAATTGTTTTAAGAATAGTATTACAATAAAAAATTGTTTAAATACAATATTTTGACAAAAAATGAACATAGAATGACCCATTTTCAAAATATTCTCCCTTTGTGAAAAATGCTTCTTTTATAATAATATTTTGCCTGTATATAGCTCAGGCCTCTGTGCAGAGGCTGAACTAGAATTTTTGAAATGTATAACTTAGAAGTGGATTTATCCATATTTAACTACAACAGAGGGGAGAAATGTTAAGAAAAAAACGCCGATAATTATTTCAATTGGTGGTAACTCTGAAAATAATATGAATTTTTCAAAAATCATAGTGGAGCCTCTGTATAGAGATCTGAGCATCTGAGAGAGAGAACAGGCAAAATATTATTATAATAGAAGCATTTTTCACAAAAGGAGAACATTTTGAAAAAAAGGTTATTCTAAGTTAATTTTTTGCCGAAATATTGTATTTAAATAATATTTTTTGTCAAAATGTCCTCAAAACAGTTTTATACATATATTCTAATTAAAGTGACACTAAATATCACGAAAATTATCCATTTATGCACATTTTTAAAATCATGGTTCCGAACGTAGTCGGATACCTTAAATGTAAATTGTGTGAATGTTGTAAAAAAAATTGAACAAAAATATCCAGATGATGTATTAGATCAGCTATACTCACCCTGTGGCCCACCGAGCCTTTTTAAGTAGCCCGGTCATGGCCCATTGCTTTGAGAAATTTACTTATTTAAGAACATTGTATTAAAATTTTTGTGGGAAATTCTTTGTCAAGAAATCATACATATCAATTTTGCTTTTTTGCTGTCGGTGTCCTACGGTACGTATTGATATTCTTTTTCTATTTGGAATGGTTACGGTTATTGATAACATACAACAGCGAAGTAGCAGCAATTAACAGCGAAGTAGCGGCAATTGTATGGGTGGAATTAATTTTTGACTATCTTTCATATCTTGAAAGCGAAAATTATTCGAAGAAAATATATCGTTTCAAGACGATTGGGAGGTTGGCTTTTTTGTAGTGAAAAACAAAGATGGATCAGTAATTGTTTGATTTGTCACGAAAGTGCTGTATTTAAAAAATGCCAATAAAGAGGAATCATTCAATGACATTTTTGCTCGAAGATCTCTTTCAAGAGGTTATAAATAGGCTTTCTTGAATAATCTTTATAACAGCAATAATTTCTTTTTCTGTGGTAATATATATAACAGAGGTAAAAAAGACATCCTATGAAGTTTGTTATGTTATTGGTAATTATATGAAATCGTTTACTGATGTAGAAATTGTGAACGAGTGTTTCTTAATTGTTATTGACAAATATAAAAAGTATAAAGAATAATAATTAAAAAAAAGCAAAACAGGAGTTATAATATTTGGACCTATTTTCCACATTTGGAATTTCCAATGTAATCTCGCTCTCCTCTCTCCCTGTCCCATTTTTCTTCATGTTGCGGCCCGTGTGGAATAACTAACATATGTATGCGGCCCGCGTGAAATAGCTGACATAGGTATGCGACCCATCAGAAATAAAAGGTTGAGTACCCCTGTATTAGATCAACTACTTTGGCATTTTTGTGAGATATTTCAATAGAAAAAACTAAGTATTAAAAATTAAAAAAAAACTATTACGTAAATGTATAATGCGTTTATCACAACAAATGGGTACATCACGTACATGGATGCATACGACTATAAAAGTTTCGCATTTTCGTGCTTACAGTTAAAATATGTTGCAGCAGCTGAAATCTCCGACGATAGATCGAAGCTTTATGATTGCCATTGATTCAGAAAATTCATTCATAAAAGCATCATTTTGGACTTTATTCTCCGAAGAAGTTGAGTTTCCTTTAAGAGTGGCTACATTTAAATTAATCGTATCGTATTAAAATTGTGTGAGGGCCTTTTACTACATAAAAATGAAATCTTTCAACTTTGGGAAACAGCTCATTTCTCAAAACAATAGCGTTTGATCTGCCGTAGCTAGCAAAATAGCTTTTGTAGCCTCCGTTCGCTCTCAAATCAGATATTTATAAAACTGTACACAGAAAAAAATTATTCAACAATTTGCTGCACTATTAAAAGTTAAAATAAACCAGGTTCTTCATTCCAACAAGATGGTGCAATGAGACTGACACATTACAAAAAACATATAAATAATAATTTTTTTCGTCTATTCTTTCAATTAAAGATATCTTTGAACCGAACGTCCCTAATTTTTTTCTGTGGGAATATTTAAAGAATAATGTTTATAAACATAGACCCCATATAACAGATTAGGAGGTATCTGTCATTACTTAAATGAATACACGAAATCACTCCCAGTGTCTTGCAACGCAATTTTTCGAAATATGTGTAAATGAGCTCAACTTTGCCTCCAAGAAAAAAACGGACATTATGAACACTTATTAGAACTCGTAGATTAAGTGTTGTCTCTACGTTGTATCAGAATTTGATTTAAACCATTAGCATAAAAGTATAATTGCTGTCGTTAAATAACATATATAATATAATATATATTTTTAAATGTGCAACATTGTACGTAACAAATACAAAACCATACAGTATATATACAAACTTACAATAAATACAAGACAAATTACATAGAATAAAATTATTATTGTTTATAATAAATTTATGAATTTGTTTCTCAGGAAACCGGATCAAATACAGTCGCTCCCTAACCTTTCCTGCATTTTCCACTGAAGAGTGAACCTGTATGATCTTTAGAGATAATTCTGTGAAATATGCATATACACTCAAATATACTCGTACATTATGTTCATATTAGAAATATTTATAAATGTAAGTAAACTAAAGTAAAGCCCAGTGGCTGAGTGGTTAATGCATCGCACTTCCTCACAACAGGCCCGAGGTTCTAACCCCGAGCCGGGCATGTTTGTCTCAGACTTTCATCCCTTCAGTGTAAGTCGATAAATGAGTACAAAGCTTCCTTGGGAGCTTAACCCTGAGGGTTTCATGTCAGACAGACCACCTGACCGGAACATCTATTCATACACCTCAGGCCCCAAGGTCACGTATACTGAGTTGAGCATAGTAGCTCTTGCGCCCCTGAGTTCAGTTAGGTAAACTAAAGTAAACAATTTAAATAAGTAAATTATTTAAATATATGATTAATTTGACTGTGTGTTAAGAACTAACGTAAGAGAACAAAGGGTTATGCACATGCTGAAGTACATACAAAGTAGATTTAACCATCCATTTTGATTTTCGGATTAATAAATGCTGATAGAATTCTCACACATATAATGTTAGTTGTTAAACCTATTTTGTGAATTTAAATATTTTTAACACTTTTAGTATTGTATTTTTACGCAATATTGAATAAATACCTTTTATCTATAAAGACTTTTCTATAAAATATTATACTGTTATATTTGCCTATATACTGTGATTTATAATCCCCTACAAAAAATATAGGGAATCAATATACTAAAAATACGGCATAATTACAATACAATATCAATATACTATACTTATACATAAAAATTCACTTTCTGTTATCCACTTTCTTTCATTTTCTAGACATGTATGCATTAGTTTCCTTATAGTTTCAGTAATAGTTTATTCGTTTCTAAGGCTCATTTTATATTAATATAAGTTTTTAAAAGGAATTTTTCTTCTTGTTTAAAATTATTTTATTTGCTGTCTAGAGCAAATTATAGATGACTAATTAGACATAAGAAAATGTCAATTTGTTATTTTTATTACGCATTACCTTAAATTTCAAAGGTTTAAAATGTTCTTCAAGAGGGAGGGAGATTAAAGTCTATTTCTTCTTAATATCATATTATAAAATAATACCCGTATTTCTTGTTTATTAAAATAAAATTTTACACGATAGGTTCTCTGTTTTTTTCCCATTCAGTATTTTCTCTTTCTTTAGAAAAATCCCTAACAGACATTGCTTCATACTTTTAATTACTTAAGACCATGCCAGCTTTCTATACTTACATTGGTACAATGTTTGTATTCTCAAACCTTTTGAGATACAAATAGAATTTGGGATTAACTGTTTGTGAGAGTAGTATTGCTGATGACGTGCAATGTGTGTTTGGTTTGCTTCTGCCCGAGAATAAATAAACGAATAAGCATTTTATCTTGCCGTTTTCTTACACTGAAACTTTTTAACTTTAGAATTTCAATGTTATCTCTTTTTAACTGCAAGTATTTTGCTTATGTTGTCAAACTGAATATTAATAAAAATATTGAAAGTTGTTGCTGATTATGGTTAAGGTATTGAAAAATAAATTTAATTTGAATATATTTGGGCAGAGGTTATGTTTAGTGGTATAAATTTTACTCTGTGGTATTCCGTAACTAAAAGGAATCCACAAAACTGTAAAAATAATAATTTACGTATTGAAAAATATTTTTAATAAATGAAGTATGAAAAGAGATAAAATTATAATTTCGCTAAAACTTTGGTTTTTCACCTTTCAAGCAGGTATATATTTCTGTATATATAATTTTTAGTACTTAAATTCTTAACTATAAATACCAATCGACTTATTCCTGAAGAATAAAAAAATCGCTTAAACATTCCTGTTAACATAAAAAATAATATTTAGGAAATTCATTCACTTCATGAAGGGACTTGGAAAAACTCTTCGTTAGAGTTATTTCCCTCTATTAGTTAAGTCAGTAGAATTATAAAATTATTGATGAAAAATTGAGTATGCGCTGAATTCACTATAGCAGTATTAGCCTTAAAATTCATCACTATTTTAGAAAAAAAATCAAATTTACGCCAGACAGTTAAGTATTCATAGATCTTTATTATGTTATCCTTTTCTAAATTCATTGTAAAAGTTGTATTATATTTGACCTATTATCATACAAGATATACCATTCTTAAATGTAAAATAGTTAAAATTTATTGATTTATTTATAATCTAGTTTGCTTATATATATATATATATATAACGGATATTTAATGCAATTTAAGATAACAAAAAAAGGGAATTTAATGAGAAAACAAATATTTAAAAGGTAAAAAGTATTCAAGTATTATAATTTTCAGAGCAGCAAAAATTTACAAAAACAACAGTTGATACATTGAGTTGGGAAAAATATTATGTCTCTCTTAAGGTTTGGAATCTCCATTTAAAAGTCTGAAAAAAAAGTTTACTAGACTAAAAAAGTATAATGAACTATTTATCGTATCTTTCCATTAATAAAATTTTCATTTTCATAACCTTTAAACTATATAACACAAAAAACGACTCAACTAAAAATTAATTCTTCAAATTCAATGAAATTGTCTATGCTTATACTTCACGAAAAAATATAAAAATGTTTAATTTTTATTGTAACGATGATTTACTATTTCGAGCCCCAACACATTATAACGGAACATCCGGATGATGTATAAAACAAAGGACATTCTACTAAGTACAATTTTCATGAGAATGTGGTACCGGCGATCCAAGTTGATTGTAAAGAGTGTTTTTTTCCATGTATAGAAGTTTAAGTTGGCATTACTTTCCAAGATGGCGACCGATTTAACAGCTGTCAAGTGATTTATTCTCAGTTTGGTTTGGCAATTCATCAAAACGATCATGAAGCAAGGCGTAGATTCGTCGAATGGGCCCAAAACGAGATTGCCGTTGTTCCCGATTTTCATAAGCGAATTTTGTTTAGAGATGAAGCGCACTTCTGGTTGAATGGCTACGTCAACAAACAAAACTGCCGCATTTGGAGTGAAGCTAATCCACAAAAAAATCCCGTTACATACAGAAAAACTGACTGTTTAGTGCGCTTTATGGGCTGGTGGAATCATTGGTCCGTACTTCTTCAAAAACGATGAAGGCCACAACGTTACAGTCAATGGTGATCGGTATAGAGCCATGATTACTAACTTTTTCATTCCTGAATTGAACAATCATGATGTACAGGAGCTGTGGTTGCAACAAGACTGCGCAACATGTCCCACAGCTCGTGCCACAATCCATTTATTGAAAAACACGTTTGGTGACCGCCTAATTTCACGTTTTTGACCTGTGAATTGGCCTCCAAGATCTTGTGATTTAACACCGCTAGACTATTTTCTGTGGGGCTATGTAAAGTCATTGGTCTATGCGGATAAGCCACAAACGCTTGACCATTTGGAAGACAACATTCGCCGTGTTATTGCCGATATACGGCCACAAATGTTGGAAAAAGTCATCGAAAATTGGACGTCCAGATTGGACTACATCCGAGCCAGCCGTGGTTGTCATATGCCAGAAATCATATTTAAAATGTAATGCCCTAAGATTGTCTTTCGAATAAAAAAGATTCATGCCAATCGAATAATACATCGTTGTTTTATTGCAATTTGAAGTTCTATACCTCTAATAAACATCCTTTAGCAATACCTTACAGAAGGATTTACAAAAAGTACCAGCAAATGTCACTATTTGAGAGATGAAGTGAAATTGAACTAAAGTATGCAAGATGTTCAAATTGCAGCCTCACTCGTAATTATTCGATGCTGCTGACTGGCTACGTTAGAAGTAATAACCGTATTGTCACAAATATATAATGGTCTACAACCGCGTCTCTCAAACATAGAGGAGCATAATAATAACTTTTCGAAGGGGGTGCGAGCATATTTAAAAGTTGAAAACAATAGATTATTTTTTAAAAATGATTAATTTACCGATAGTAAACAAACAAAATATATACATTCTGACATAATAAAATAAAATACACATTTAGACTGAAAAAAAAACATTTAGAAATGTATCAGTACTGCACAATTTATTTTTCAATTAAATTAATAATACGATGTTAATAATAACATTAGTAATTACCAATGACTTCATAGGTTTGTGATACATAAAATTATGTACAAAAATCATCACTTATCTTGATAATCTGTACGGGTTATAATTGATCCCTTAACTTTCAGTTAAAAGTTATGCGATTCGCTCTTCAATGCCATCATTTTCCACGTAGGCACGCGTATGTGGTGTATCGAAAGGAGAGGGGGAGTATTTATATATGAAGCAAGTCCTTTGAAATAAGTAAATTATTCGCAAACACTGTCAAGGTCCTTTTATTTCATTCTAAAGCCTTCCGAATAATTTTATGGATAGCAGTGCACAGAAAAGACTGTACTTCGGAAAGACTTACATATACGTTCATGGCAATTAGTGTCTTGGATAAGAGAGAAATTTATATAAGCCGGTGGCACTTAACAAGTGAAAGCTGTATTGTAACTTTGGCTTCAAAGTATAGTAGTATTGAATGAAATATATTTTTATTGTATGGGGGTGCGATGAAAATTGGATCGCGAATATTGAAACTTTGAGAAGCACTGGTCTAAAAGATAATAGCCGAGTGGCAGAATGGAGAAGGCCACTCAGGCATTAGAATTCCCATCCTCTACTAACTCTTTATCAACACCAGTGACAGCAATAACCATCGATAGAAGACTCAGCGAACTGGAAATGAGGAATAAGAGGACAATCTATCTACTACTCCTTACCGTTGTGTACCACCATGCACATTTGTTGCAATGGTGGGCGCATTAAACCCGGAATGTCATGAACAAGAGTAAAATCTTTTTCAGCGCTATTTGTTCTGTTTCGAATTTAGTCAAGATAACAAGAGAAGATGTGTCTTGAGATGTCCAGAACATTTGCAAATCTCTGACCTATCATCCGATACACAGAAGGAGAACTAGATGCTATGGTATGGGGGTGCCATTTCATTTGAAAGCCGAGCTTATTTTGTTCTCTTCCATGGTGACTTACAACATGACATTATGTTGATGATATTCTTCTCCAAAAGTGTATTATTTTTTTGACGGGACCTTTGTTTTTCATTTTATGACAATTCCCTACCGAACACAGTTTTCATAGGTTTTGCTTGTCTTCGTGCTTCTTTAACCCATTTTATCCCACTGTCTTATTTGGGGACAGCTGAAAAATATCATATGGAAATCATTATATTTATGTTGCGAATATTTTGTCAATTGGAATATTAGGGATATGTATTAGCTTCTTCTAGCGTGAGTTATGTGTTTCTCCCCCTCCCCTTTCCTCTGGACATTTTGCATATTCATCGCATTAGTAGCTTTGTGGTTGTAGAATTCTTTTTCAATTTACTTTGGACACTTGGTAGGTTATTTTTTATGTGATAGTACTCCTTTGTTATCATCCTGGTAGTTAATCAAAGCTATATTGTTCTTAGGTAAATCTTAGCGCATTATTTTTTAAATGTTCTCTAAATAAGACAGTGGGATGGGATGCATGCAATTGACGCATTCTTTCTCTATTTATATCTAAGAGTAAAAAATAAAAAATTTCCCATATAGTGTTTCCCTCCTATTGATTTAATGTCAGTGAAAAGATTTCTGAAATTAGAGAAAGCATTAAAATTATTAAATAGTTTAGATTCAGATGAGAGTGACGTTGAAATTGCTATGTTACCACCAAATTACAATGACGAAGATGAAGGGGATGAGAATGGAGTAAATACTGATGAGATTACTGAAAACGATGTTCCTGGGTCTCTCGAGGTTAGAACTTGAGATAGTTTCTAGTCTCATCAGAGTTTTAGTATTTCGACAACAAAGAACAGAAAAAGCTAAGAGACATGAATCATCTTGGATAAAGAATAAACATGAGTCATCTTGGATAAAGAATAAATCACCGCAATATACAAAATGGAACCCACAGGCTGAATCAACTACAAATGACTTGCTCAAGCAAATGAGCACTGCATTGAAAGTAAAATTCCATCAGAGAATTTTTAGCAGTTTTATTCCTGTGAAGTTTATGATCTCATTGTAAAAGAAACTGTGCGATATGCAAAATATGTAAAAAACGAACACGAGATTTCTTGATCACTGCAAACGAAATACGTATTTTTGTAGGAATTTTGCTTCTAACTGGTTATTATTCAAATACCTGTGGACGTGATTACTGGTCAGATGCTGAATACTTTGGCTTTACTCTGTTGAAAAATCACATGTCACAAAATCCTTTGCAAAAGTTGTAATTTTATTTACTCTTTGTGGAAATGTAAGTCAGCATACCTAGGATCGATCCTTCAAAGTAAAACTTATGTGTTTGCCATACTTAATGATCATTTTATGAAATTTGGAGACGAGTATGAGGACACAAAGATAAAGACACGAACAAGCGAATTTCATAAATTCTTACTACAAACATATGGGCGATATCACCACGACTTTATTCCAATAAATTTCAGGGGAACAAAGTCGTACTGAACACTTTTTATACGTTCGCTGAATAAGTCTATGGTAAACGCCTGGATAATTCGCAAAATCTTAACAAAGATGAAGTCCTAAACTTGAGGGAGTTCCGAAGAACTATAACAATAGTTTATCTAAAAGAACTGTGATAAGAAAAAGAGAGTTAGACTTAGAATATCGTCAGTGCTTTCTGGTGCAAAATAAGACATTTGTAAAAACAATAATGATCATCTTTTACTTAAGCGAGAAGAATAGTCTTTTGCAAAGGGAGAGCTGCAAAGGGAAACCAAAAACATATTGTGGCATATATGATTTAGTCAGGCTTGCTTTCAACCTTTCCACCAAGATTAGAGAGAAATTCAACGGAAAAAGTGAACTATCTTGTGTGTAAAAAAGTATTATTCAAATAAAGTAAAATTTTGTACTCGGAAATCGCTTTTCACCATTGAAGAAAACTCTAAAACCTGTAAGTACAAATTTTATCCCCCTTACCCCAGTATCCTATTTAGAGGACGGGTCAGATTTCTTAGATTAAATATAAAAAAAATTCAAATGTTGTTATATTTAGTTTATTTAGGTTTAATTAAGTTAAAAAAATGTGATCTTTTAAAATTTGAACAAAATAAATGAATTGGGAGAAAACGGTTAACAATGCCTAGCTCAGTGCAAACTTTATATCTGTCCTCAAGAAGATGGAGATATATGGGACACAGTTTGGATTCTGATCAGTAATCTTCTTCGACTGTCCTTGAAATTGCTCTGAAAAAACAATTATTGCAAGCAATCATGCAGAACATTTGCCAAATATAAGAATCAAGCTCTGTAAAATAATAAGTTGCATCAGAACCAGAAGTGAACCATCGCATTATTGGTTATTTATTTATTTCGTCAGCTCTTTTAACTACATTACCCGAATAGAACATTTTAATCTTAGGTTGTTAGTTTTGTTTACTATAAATTAAGTCACATATACTGATTTTCAACCCAATAGGATAATTCCTTCTTGGTTGCGTCACTCCTTATGTTATAAAGTGCACATTCAAGATATTGAATGATTATTTTGAATTTTGTAATGTATCTATTTATCTACCTACATTTTTATCCCTATCTCTTTGTATATATAGGTAGATATAAATCTAAATGTCATTATAACAACATCTCTAAAATGTTAATTAAAATAATGAAACGCGTTTTCTTAAATCTCAAATTAAGTGAGTGAGTGAGTGAATTTTAGCGGCGCAACATTTAGCTACTCGAGAGCTTTTGGAGGCAGACCTCGTAATTTTGAACCATGGCCAATTGACGAAGATAACACAGGCCCTAGCATCCTCTTCTCCAAACTTCCATACCACAACAACGGGAGGACTTTCAACCCTCGACAGATCTAACGTGCATCACCCTCTACACGGTGGTTCTTCAGCGGTACTAGGCTCGAATTCCTATCTTACCGGCCACAAAACCACTACCTTGACCACTATGCTACGCGGCCATAAATCTTAGATTAAATATAGATGTATTTTTATTTTAATAATTAAAAGCACATTCCCTTTAATGAATATGCTAAATTAAATCAAGATATATTTATCATAAATATACCTTTGTTACTACATTACGAAAAATGTTTTAGTCCGTTACGCGTGCAGAAATAAGGATATTTGAAATTGAAATATATTGATTACACTGTTTTACATTCCATTCAATATTATGCTTTGTATTAAAAACTTTCCTACAAAGAAAATTTTAATTAATTTTTAATTCTTCATCCTTAGGTAATTTCAAATTAAGATCCTGATCTCATTATAATATCACCTTCTTTATCAAAATGAACAAAATCCAAATTTCTTTCTTTTAAATTTTATTTCCACTCCTTTCCTTCTTGGTGAGCTGCCTAGGAAGAATTAAAGCATCCATTGTCAGCTGATTAATGTGATCCCTGGGCAGGAAAAAATGAATACGAGGTAGTATTTAAAACTTTCCGGACTGAGTTCATAACGTTAAAAACTTTTGCAGTAGAGCGACTACGATAACATTTCTGTGTCACTGCAATCTTCACCTTTCCTAAAAAAATTGTCCCAAATCACGTGATCGGTGGCTTTCCATAGCATCGTATTTTATATGTAAATGTATTTAGTAGTCGGTGAATGAAATTAATTGCATTTGTTGTGCAGAGAGCAATATGAAATTTTGTGTTGGCTTGAAAAAGAGTGCTGCGGAGATTTATTAAATGCTGAAGTATGTTTAAGGTATCCGACTACGTTCGGAACCGTGATTTTGCAACAGCGTGTAAATGGATAATATTTATGATATTTAGTGTCACTTAGATTAGAAAATGTATATAGGATTGTTTTAAGAATATAGTATTACAATAAAAAATTATTTAAATACAATATTTTGACAAACAATGAACATAGAATGACCAATTTTCAAAATATTCTCCTTTTGTGAAAAATGCTTCTATTATAATAATATTTAGTCTGTGTGTAGCTCAGACCTCTGTACAGAGGCACAACTAGAATTTTTGAAATATATAACTTAGAAGTGGGTTTATCCCTGTTTTACGACAACAGTGGGGAGAAATTTTAAGTTAAAAACGCCGATAGTTATTTCAATTGGTTGTAGCTCTGAAAATAATGTGAATTTTTCAAAGATCGTAGTTGAGCCTCTCTACAAAGGTTTGAGCTATATACAGGCAAAACATTATTATAATAGAAGCACTTTTAACAAAAGGAGAACATTTTGAAAAAAGGTTATTCTAAGTTAATTTTTTGCCGAAATATTGTATTTAAATAATTTTTTGTCAAAATGTCCTTAAAATAATTTTATACATGTATTCTAATCTAAGTGACCCTAAATATCATAAACATTATCCATTTATGCGCTTTTTTAAAATCACGGTTCCGAACATAGTCGGATACCTTAAGGCAGTTTTTATTTCGCGAATGCAAGATTTTGAATGGCATCGACGTTTCAGAGAAGTCAGGGAAAGGGTCCAAGACGACGAGCGCTCTGGACATCCACAGACTTCCCGCACCGCTGAAAACAGTGAAAAGTTTTCTGTGGCGGTACATAAGAACAGGTTTCCAACAACGACGGTGTGAAAATGGAATCAACTGTTTTGTCACATCGTGATCTCGTTCCCAGCAACTTCAGAATATTTCCTAAACTGGCACGTCACTTGCAGGGTCGTCGATTTCAATCTGCAGGTGAAGTTAAAAGTGTATCGCAGGTAGAATTAAAGGGCATGTTTAAAAATCGATTCCAGAAACGTTTCGATGAACTTTACAAGTGATGGCAAAAGCGTGCTGTTGCTCAAGGGTCATATTTCGAAGGAGGATGTGTTTCAGCGATTCAACTGGTAATATTTTTTACGTTATAGACTCCATCCGATAAATTTGTGAATCATATTTCCTAGAATGCAATATAATAACAAGGCTGATTGAATGACTCTTGGTATATGACCATGAGATACTGCTGTAGAGGTAATTATTGATGCCATTTCTTGGTGGTGTAAACATATATCATAGAAGTAATTAAAATTAAAATCGAAAATATCGTTAGGTGAGTATACTTCATTTTTAAAGGTTCCTCTAATTAAATATTTAAGGTATCCGAATACTAGCGACACCTTTTTTTGAAAAAATGCAGAAATCCTAAAATTGAAAACAGAATTTTTTTTATTATTATCAAAATGGTTAAATGCTGGTAAAAATGTACAAAAAATTGCATTAACGGGGCCTGCTCTAAAAAAATTTTATGAACAAACTCTCAATTTTTTAATTTTGATGTGTTCCTTTGTTATTCATGTTTGAAATGACCTTCAGGATAAGAGATATTTTAATTTTTGCAAAAACTAGAGCACTTTATCTTAGTGATTATATGAAATTGCCTTAAAAACACAGATTATATTCACATAAAAGACTGTAAATTCTGAAATAAAACAGTGATTCATAAATATGAAGGTCAAATTACTTCTACTGTTACACAGAACATACATAAAAAATTTCAGAAAATTATTTTGAAAACTTTTTGAGCAATCGCTGTGTCCGTTTGAGCTTCCAGAAAAAAAAACACATTTCGAGTAAAATGCATTTTAAAGTTTGACATCATGCTTAAAGTAGTGGCATCTGCTTTTACTAAAACGCTTGTTATTTTTGTTCTAGTGAACGGAAAATAAAAACCTTGGTACTTTTATTAAGCTTACAAAATGGCCTATAAAATAAAATCATAAAAAAGTGTCAATTTTTGAAAACAAATCATGATTTTAGGGTAGTATCATACCTTAATTGATACATGAAAGATTCAAAATCAAACAATACTATTCATGGAATCTAAAAAATTCCACATTCTTTGCATATCATGAAATACTACAAGTGCCTATAGCAGTTTCTCTCAAACTGTAGGGCACGTCCCACTAGAGGGGTGCCATAACCCTACAAGGGGCCGCGAGCATATCGAAAAATTGAAAACAAAAAATAATTAAAAAAAATTATTGATTTGCTGAAAGTAAACAAACAAAATACATTTTAACATATAAAAAATAAAATACACATTTCCACTAATATTATGTGCAATGTATCAGTATTGCGCAATGTAAACTAATTTATAACAATACTTAATTAAGAACAAATTTAATAATTATCAGTGACCCCGTGGGCTTGTCATATATAAAATTATATGCAAAAATGAACGCTCATCTTGTTCATTTGTTTAGTTTTTAATTAATCCCTTAAATGCCGATTAAAAATTTCGTTCCCCAATTTCACCGGTTATTACTTAGGCGAACGTATGTGGTATACTATGTGGGGGGGAGTAGAAAAGGAATAAATAAGCAAATCTTCTGAAACAAAGTAAACCTTTCGCGAACACTGTCAAAGTCCTTTAATAGCATTCCAAAGCCTTCGGAATGATTTTATATAGATCACAGAAAAGATCGTATTTCGGAAAGACGTATATATACGTCCGGAATAATTAACTCACTGGCTGAGCAAGACGTTTATATACGTCGATGGTACTAAGAAGATTCAAGTCATATTGTGGCTTCAGCGTCAAAAGTATAGTATTTTTGAATTTAATACATTGATATTGTATGGAGGGGGGGGGGCGTGCTGCAAAACATGGTTGAATATTGGGTGGCAAGTGTTGAAAGTTTGAGAAGTACTGGCCTGTAGATATCACTTCGAGCTGTTGTATGTCAGATAAGTAAGAGAAGCTCACATATGCTTTAATATCAACTGAGTGAACAAGAGTAGCATTTACTCGCACAAAAGTGAAAGAGATCAATATCATCTGTCACCATTAACCATGTGTCCTTGGCAACACATTTCTTTCGTCCTAATCAATCACCGACTAACCAAAATCACTGCCCGTGATGACGTTTCCATAAGCTCCCTTCCCCTTCCATTACTGCTAAAGCCACAATGAAGTACATCAATCATAAGGCCATTGCTTCCTTGTCTGGAGAAAACCGTTCAATCCACAGCAAGGATACGGATTTTTTGTTGTTTCTGGGACTAATACGAGTATAATTATTTTGAGAGGATGAGAACTCTCTCGAGGATAAAATAAATATAACATTTGTATATTCAGTAGTTGGGACGTAAAAAAAAATTCGTACCCTAATGATCAGATAAACAACAATAAAAGTTAGTCTTTAGTTTTTTTTAGACGAAATGTCGTTTCTGGAAAATATTTCAATCTTCATTTTATAATTTAAAAGGTGCTATTCCTTAATAATGTTTGTGTTATCTGGATAATTTTAAAGTTATTTGATGAATGTAATGTGTTCGGTAAATCAAAAATTAAATATCTAAGCGAAACATTGCAATGTGAAGTTTACTATGTTTTAGTTTGTTCATTTAACTGATTAAAAATAGTTTGAATTTATTATTATAATTCAATACACAATTTTTCAACAAAAATATTAATGTCTGTTAGTCACTAACATTAGCATCATGTGCTTTTCGAATATGAATTGCATTTTTGCATTTTGTACATTGTAACATTAAATATAATTTTCATATTTAGAAAAAATGTCTCCACTAACTTAACAGATACATTAATTAAGTTTCAGATATTGTTCATTAATGAAAATTAATACATATGTACACATAGCCGGATTTCCTAACAAAAAAGCCCGAGTGCAATAAATCATTTGGGGTTCTTTTTTTGTAAATTTAAAAAAATTACTAATATGAATATATATCACTATTGAACTTTTATTTAATACAATTATATTTTTCGTTGATACATTAATTATTTCAGAAAATTACTATTTCCTTTTAGGGTTCTGCACATACACATGCTTGACGGAAGATAATACTTTAGTAATTTTAATTTGCTGAAAAAGATCTCAGTACTTGCTTTAGTAACTGACAATGTAAAAGAAAAGTCTTTACACAGTTAATGCATTTAGATATATCTCAATATAATTATTATTTAGAATATATAGCAATGTCTTCTGCGTTATTTACACCCCTTTCACCCCCGGTTTGCTACGAATCCATACTCGTAGCAAACCAGTTTCCAGCATTAAGTTTCCACACCTACATCTTCCTAATAAAGTTTAACAAAGTTTTTGGATATTTTTCTAATTCCTGTTTCTCTAAGGATTTTATAGCAGGGATTCGTTTGAAATCAGAAATATGTTTTGTATATATTGAAATCTATCTTCTATTTGTACAACATCAGTAACAATTATAGTGTTGTGAAGGTCTCCACAATGGAACTGACTTCCTGTTAGGGTTGCGTTTCTCAAACTGTGGGGCGCGCCCCCTCGGGGGCGTGATAACTCTAAGAGGGGCGCACGAGCATATTAAAAAGTGGAAAACAAAAGAATATTTTAAAAAGTTATTAATTTACTGTAAGTAACAAACAAAATGCATTCTGACATAAAAAAAAATAAAACACGCATTTACACTGATACAATACACTTTTAAATACATCGGTCTATCAATGTATTCTAAAATTAATTTAACAATACTAAGTTAAGGACAAGTTTGATAGTTACCAGTGATCTTATGGGTTTGTATTAAAACTTATCTTGATAATTTGTACGGTTTATAATTAATCCCTTAACCCTCTGAGTGGTTAGCTTCCTCCTGAAAAGTTATTCCGAAATCGTTTACTCTTATTTTGCCGTTCGCTTTAAAAATGCAACAGACTTCTTTCCTTTCCCCCTTTTAGAACTTGGGAGGTCGAACGGGGACAATTTTACGACCCAGTTCGGTCCCTTTGTAAAGTAAGCACCAAGAGATCAATCGTTTACAGCTAGCTGTTAAGTTGCCTTGGGCAATCTTCTTTGAAAGCGTAGTGGAATTCGGTGTTTCTTTCTCCTATATGTTCAGTCACAGTAAAATTAAAAACGAAATGAAAGGTAAAAAAAAGAGGAAAAAATGAAATAAATAGTATGTTAGAAGCTGAAAAATAATTATATTTTCTTCAAAGAAAATTTATTCTTCTGTCATTTTTTAAAAATTAAAAAAAAAATATATTTTTGGTATTGCGATTTGAACCAGAAAAAAGCATCCTGTATTCATTTTTGAATATGAGAGTAAGAAAACGCGCTCACTTTCCTATTTTTTAAAAAAGTAATGAGGTAAAAACAGCAAAGGCCCTATCTCATTTTTAAACAATAACACAATAAATATTACATACGATGATTATATTTATGAAATAAAACCGATCTTTCTCTATTCAGTTATATTTTTAATTTAAAATAGCATAAAAAAGGATTTCAATACTTTTAATTTCTTTTAATTAAAATCATATAAATGATATTTTTATGTTAACTGAATATTTTTCGCAAAAAATCTAAATTTTCATTCTTAGTGTTCTCCTTTTCGAAATTCTTGTATTAAATAAAAATTCCTTTTCTACATCGGCATTTGTGATGGACATAACACACATTCAGTCAATTTTTAATATTAATGGGAGATATACTTCTTCAAATGCGCATGACAGTACTTCTAACCATTTTCTACTCAAGTGAAATTTCTTATCTTTCTGTTTCTTTTATTACAAGGAAAAATGTCACACATCGATAACTACATTTTCACACAATTCAGTCATTACATATTCTATTGTGAGAAATGTTCTCCCTTATTAATTTTGCAATCCTCAAACTTAAGACTCAAACACAGTGGCACAACAATCCATGAAGGCCAGGAACTACTGCGCCCATCATAATACACGGGACCATTGGACGCTGAGGTACATGAACAGATGTCCCGATTTGGTGGTCTGTCTGAAGAGAGACCTTCAGTGTTTAAGACCCCAAGCAAGCTTGGTACTCATTAATCGACCCAATGTAGCGGGGATGAAAGGCAGAGTCGACCTTGCGCAGCCCGTTAATAGAACCCCAGACCAGTGGTGTGGAAGCACGACACACTACCACTCGACCCTATTCGGTGAAAAATAAAACTTAATGTTAGAATCTTATATAATTCTCTAATGAATGAGGGAGTCCAAACTTTTTTTTCATCTAAACTGTTTAGACGGAAATGGTTAATTATGAACATTTCACAAGTTGCATAAATTAAAATTAACCGTTATAGTTTACATAAATTTTTAAGGGTGCAAAAGGTGTATTTCGCTGCACGAATTAATTTTAAAAGGAATACGGTTACGAAAAAGTAGTGCAAATCTATCTAAAGTATGGTTAGGTACCTTAGATATTGTCAAACACAACGAAGTATTGGGAGCGAAATCCACAACTCGTTGTTATAAAAATGTATGGAAAATTACAAGACTTAGTTTTTGCATTTGTTATTTATATATTTTTTTCCCTGAGAGATTTAAAAGCTAGAGAGGCATCCATCAAAACCGCGGTTCTCTCTCTGTTTTTCCAGATCGCCCCTGACTAAGCCGGCTTTGCTATAGTAAGTGAAAATGCAGTATTTTGTTAGTCAAGATCATTTTATAGCAGACTGCCTTTTTCATGTATTTTAGATGGTCGTTTTATATTTTCTACGTCAATATCTTAATGTCTGAATTTAAAATTACATAAAATTCTTTACATTCGCATCAATGACCATTATAATTTTTATTAGTATATGAATGTGTCATCAAACGATTACATGACTATTATTAACATATTATTTTAACCATTTAATTAATATTAAGTATAACATACCGCACACAAATTTTCTGAACTTTAAAATAAATATTTTGAAAACTACTTCATATATACTCAAAATTTTTCATTCCTACACTTAAGCTTCTCAGTTTTGCTTCTATGTAAGAATTTATTGTAATTGTATATTCATCAATTTTTTTAGTATATTTTTTGCTCTTAGCATGCAGTTTTCAACTGAATTGTATGAAATCTTCGAAATATATTAACAGATACCAAAGAAGCTATATAAAAAAATTTGAAATTTTTATTATACTCAAACAATTGCTAAAACTTATGGTAAATAATTTTTTACTGCGCGATGCATTTTTTTTTCGAAATTTCAAATGGAATTTCTAACATAAAATTTCTAGCTTTATACGGTCGAGATTTCAAAAAATATCCAGACTTTAATTACTTATTCAGTTACCTTTAAAAAAGATAAATGTTGAGGTATTTTGTATAAATAGATATTTTTGAACAATAATTCGAATGTTTTTGAATAGCTCGAATTTAAAATTGATTTTTATGTTTATTTATATGCATAAATGTCTACTGTAAATGTTTCCGTATAATTTTGATTACCATTTCTTCAAATATTCAAGTTATAAAAAATGTGGGAAAATCTTCATTCATGTTGTCTTTGATGTAAACTGAAGTTCAAGCACTTAAATTCAAATATAATTCAGTGTATTTTAACAATATATAACTAGGCACTTTACTTAAACTTCCCTGAAAACTTGGGCTTCGAAATCTAAAAAAAAAAAATAAGTCTTAATTAGTTTTTTTTCGTTATTATTTTTATCAAAGTGTAAGAAAATATTTCAAATTATTTGATGAATTTTGAATTTATTCATTTTTAGTGGTTGGAAAATTGAAAAGGTTTCAAATTTTAAAGAGTTTGGTGTTTTATTAATTTTTTTGGCATCTTATAAAAAATAATAATGTTTCAAAAACTGAAAGCTTTAATTAAAATAAGAAAAATGAAGCGAAAGAATATACGTAAAAAAAGATAATTTGTCTAACTATATAAAATAGCAGATTGCACTGACACGCCCCAACTTATTACAGTTTCAAAATAATATGAAACCAAAAGGGAATTGTAACATATTTTACTTATGCGTTGGGATTTTTCAAAACTTTTAAAATACAAGCTACCAAACAAACACTTGCTGGGGTGTAAAGAGATTTCCCCCCGATTTTTTACGATTGCTCCAGGGTCAAAACACGGGGTTCCCTCTGAGCTATAAAACTTCCTATCAGTGTCCTGCTGTATTGCTTCCACCGTCCCTAATTATCTTTCAAGATATTAAACCTTTAAAAGGGGGAAGGGATTTCAGAAAGTGCGGCTAATCCGCTTTTGAAAATGTTACTTGAAGGCAGAAAAACCCGTGCAGTGTGTTTCCGAAGCATCTTTACAATGGCAGAATTTTCCGTGCTAACCGCTTCGAGGGTTAATTACCGACTAAAAGTTACGTGATTCACTCCCCAATGCCACCGTTTTCCACGTAGATGCTCATATGTGAGGTTCCCGCGGAGAAAAGGGATAAATAAGCAAATCCACTGACTAAGTAAATTTTTTGCAAACACTGGCAAAATCATTTTATTGTATTCTAAAACCTCCGGAATAACTTTATGGGCAGAAGTGCACAGAAAAGAACGTATTTCGGAAAGACGTATATATACGTTCAGAAAAAAACTTTGGTTGAGCGAGACGTTTATATAGGGTGTTTTTTTAGAGGTATAGAACCTTAAACTGCAATAAAACAACGATGTATTATTCGATTGACATGAATTTTTTTTATTCGAAAGATAATCTTGTGGCATTTTATTTTAAGTATGATTTCTGGCATAGGACTGCCATGGCTGGCTCGGATGTAGTCCAATCAGGACGTCCAATTTTCGATGACTTTTTCCAACATTTGTGGCCGTATATCGGCAATAACACGGCGAATGTTGTCTTCCAAACGGTCAAGCGTTTGTGGCTTATCCGCATAGACCAATGATTTTACATAGCCCCATAGAAAATAGTCTAGCGGTGTTAAATCACAAGATCTTGGAGGCCAATTCACAGGTCCAAAACGTGAAATTAGGCGGTCACCAAACGTGTCTTTCAATAAATTGATTGTGGCACGAGCTGTGTGACATGTTGCGCCGTCTTGTTGGAACCACAGCTCCTGGACATCATGATTGTTCAATTCAGGAATGAAAAAGTTAGTAATCATGGCTCTATACCGATCACCATTGACTGTAACGTTGTGGCCTTCATCGTTTTTGAAGAAGGATTCCACCAGCCCATAAAGCGCACCAAACAGTCAGTTTTTCTGGATGTAACGGTGTTTCGACATACACTTGTGGATTAGCTTCACTCAAATGCGGCAGTTTTGTTTGTTGACGTAGCCATTCAACCAGAACTGCGCTTCATCACTAACAAAATTCGCTTATGAAAATCGGGAACAACGGCAATCTCGTTTTGGGCCCATTCGACGAATCTACGCCTTTCTTGATGGTCGTTTTGATGAATTGCCAAACCAAACTGAGAATAAATCACTTGACACCTGTTAATTCGGTCGCCATCTTGGAATGTAATGCCAACTTAAACTTCTATACCTGGAAAGAAAACACTCTGTATACGCCGGTGGCAGTTAAGAGGCTAAAGTCGTATTGTAGCCTTAGTGGCAACCTACAGTATTGTTGAATTCAATACATTGTTATTGTATGGACGGGGGGGAGGCGCAATGAAACTTATGATTGAATATTGGGTCGCGAATATTGAAAGTTTGAGAAGCACTGTGTTAAGGAACAAATGACTTTCCAGCGACGTATAGCTTCACGTAGGAAAGTACCAATGACAGGACAATACCAACAGTTTAGTTTGAGGGCAAGTCAATCTTTGAGCACCCTTTGGTCAACCATCAGAGCAGTGACTGGCGTATATCTCCCACCAATCTAGGGCTTCAAAGTCTACCACATGAAGAGTGACATTTAACAATGACCTAATTTAATCCCGGCTACTTTCAAACACAAATGATTCTGCACCACATGTTTCTTTTGAAGGCGGGACATATTCGTTTTTAAAGAGACACATAAAAGAAAAAACCCCATACTCCAAAACACAATCCAAAAGATTCTCCCAGGATAACTATCAGACTCACTTCCAGATTCACTTGTTCGCTCTTGTACCTACGATGACTTTTCAAGGTTCCAGATAACGAACATTACAAAACACTTGGCATAAACTTGATATTAGCACAGAATTTTTTCAGAAAAAGGCAAGAAACATGTATGATTTTCATTTTTTTAACACAGGCTATATGGTATTAAAATTCTTTCTTAAAATTTCTTGCTTAGGTGAAAGTTTTTCGGCTTCCCCCAAATCAAATAACAAACACTTTACACTCATATGATCAAGAATAAGTTAGAAGATTGTCAAAACTTATAGAGATCTACAACAAGAAAGTAACAACAAAATGTACTTTTCATCATATTATCAAAAACAGGAATATTGTCAAGTTTTTAGTAGCAAAAGTATGTTATTTAGATCTTGATCGTATTGGGGAGGACCCCCCCCTATCATGGGGCCCCGGTGTATAACATTCGCAGCACCCTCCAGATGGCCGATCCTGTATGCACAATAATTATAATTCTTTTAAATATTTACATTAAAGATATTTTTAAATAAAATTTATTGTAAGAATAAAAAAATTTAATTATATACCTAACTTTGAAATGAACAGTAAGTTATGCCCATTATAAAATATTGTGAATAAAATCTGAAATACACATTTTTTTAAACTTTTTTCTTGGTAAAATATTTTGTCTACTTGCATATATATATATATTAATATATAAAGGCTGTTTTTTTAGAGGTATAGAACTTTAAATTGCAATAAAACAACGATGTACTTATCGATTGACATGAATTTTTTTTATTCGAAAGATAAACTTGTGACATTACATTTTAAATATGATTTCTGGCATAGGACTGCCATGGCTGGCTCGGATGTAGTCCAACCTGGACGTCCAATTTTCGATGACTTTTTCCAACATTTGTAGCCGTATATCGGCAATAACACGGCGAATGTTGTCTTCCAAATCGTCAAGCGTTTGTCGCTTATCCGCATAGACCAATGACTTTACATAGCCCCACAGAAAATAGTCTAGCGGTGCTAAATCACAAGATCTTGGAGGCCAATTCACAGGTCCAAAACGTGAAATGAGGCGGTCATCAAACGTGTCTTTCAATAAATCGATTGTGGAATGAGCTGTGTGACATGTTGCGCCGTCTTGTTGGAACCACAGCTCCTGGACATCATGATTGTTCAAATCAGGAATGAAAAAGTTAGTAATCGTGGCTCTATACCGATCACCATTGACTGTAACGTTGTGGTTTTTGAAGAAGTATGGACCAATGATTCCACCAGCCCATAAAGTGCACCAAACAGTCAATTTTTCTGGATGTAACGGTGTTTCGACATACACTTGTGGATTAGCTTCACATCAAATGCTGCAGTTTTGTTTGTTGACGTAGCCATTCAACCAGAAGTGCGCTTCATCGCTAAACAAAATTCGCTTATGAAAATCGGGAACAACGGCAATCTCGTTTTGGGCCCATTCGACGAATCTACGCCTTGCTTGATCATATTTAAAATGTAATGCCACAAGATTATCTTTCGAATAAAAAAAAATCATGTCAATCGAATAATACATCGTTGTTTTATTGCAATTTAAAGTTCTATACCTAAAAAAAAACACCCTTTATATGCAAGTTCGAAAATTTTCTTTCAGTTTTTTTAGACAGAGTTCAAAATCAAAAAATACTTTAAATGTTTTTTAAGACTAGAAAGACTGAAACTTAGTACGTACCTACTATATTACCCAAAAGCAGTCAAAATGACTGAATTCTAAAGGAATAACTAATGAGTAAATAAATTTGTTTAAAAATAATTTTTAATGTTTTTTATTATTTAAAGTCATATAACAAGTTATTAGTAAATATTAACATTGAAATAAATCTATTTCACTTGGAAAACAAATGTACTAAGAAATTGTGCCATTATATACACCATTGTTTTTCTAATTGAATTTAAAAAAATCAGTCAAAATGACTTCCTTGGGCAATCTAGTGTTGATATAGCAAATTCGAACAATTTCTACATACCTATAAGTTATTAAATTTCTATTAATCAAAATTCTTCGTGCAGAATATTGTTTTTGAAATTCGTTTTACCCTGGTTGCTTGTTTGGAAGATTTATCTTCAAAACAAGTTTTTTACTTGCTTATGACATCGCGCTACATGCTAAGAAGTGTGTAAAAGTCTTCATATTGGTGAAAAGTTGGCGTGAAAATTAATTTTGAGCTTCATAATTTTAATAAATTGCTTTATAAGGTAGTGAGTCATAGGTACTTATTGCTGTTTAATGCAGGCCTAATGGACTTTCTTTACTGTAAAACTTTTTCAGAAACTTTCAACATTAGATATCAATCATTTCTAAAAGAAATAAAGTATGTAGGTGAAATTCAACATATTTTTACGATAAGTTAAAATATTTTGCCTTAACTTCTTGGGAAAAATACCACAATTGCGGAAATTTTATCAATGCAGTTAAATATATTGATTAAACTTTTAAGAAAATACAAAATATTTAGAATCCAATGATCTATTTGATTGATGGATGTGATGATACGATTATAATAATATAAATGCCCTGTAATAATCTAAAACTGTTTATCATTAACATCCAAAACATTTTGGAGTAAGCTTTGAATAGCAGGTATTTTTCTTTTTTTAAGGTATTCGCGACTACTTGCGACAACTTTTCTTTAAAAGTTGGAGATTTTTTTGTGGTTTTTAGATTTGTTTAGTATATATTTTAAGAAAAATTGGCTAAAATTAAGAAGAGAAAAATGAATTATTACTACTAAAATGAAAAAAGGGGTAAAAGTTGACAAAAAATTACATAAATGGGGTCCGCTCTGCACAAATAGAAGATGAACAAATTCTCAAATTTTCAATTTTGATGTATTACCTCACTATTCCTTTATGAAATGACCATAATGATAAGAGATATTTTAATTTTTACCAAAACTATAGCACTTCATCTTTGTTATTATATGAAATTGATTCAAAAACAGTGATTATATTCACACGAAGAACTGTAAATTTTGTAATAAAACAGTGATAAATCTGAAGGTTAAAACACTTCTACAGAACATACACAAAAACTTTCAGTGTATCATTTTAAAAACTGTTAGAGCAATCGCGCTGTCCCCGTTTGAGCTTTTCGAGAAAAAAAAACGCATTTCGAGTAAAACGCGTTTTAAAGTTTGACATCTTGTGTAAAGTTGTGGCATCTGCTTTTACCAAAATGCTTGTAGTTTTTGTTCTTGTGAATGGAAAATAAAAAAAAAACTTGATATTTTAATAAAGCTAAAAAGATGACCTATAAAATAAAATTATACAAAAAATTTCTCAACTTTTAAAAAAATCATAAAGAAAGAGTGTTGTTAATAAGGAAGTATAGAACATTTAAATTATCCTATGCATAAGTTATAGCATTCATTAGCAACCTATGGCACGCATGCCACATTTGACCGACCCAAGGTATAATTCTCAGTGGCACTTAGCTCTACATAATTTTAAAGTTTTGAAGGGATAAATTTTTAGTGGAGGTTATTGGGCTAACGTCTTCAGAATAATGGAAATATTCATTTAAGAAATTACGAAAAAAATTAGAAATATAACTGTGTAACAATAAATCCTCAGTTGTATTTTGAATTACCGGAGAGAGATTTAATTGTTGGAAGAAAATTGCATATACTCTGTTTTAGACTTTTAGTTCTAGCTACCTTTGTGAACTAACATCTCTTGCATTAAAAATATTTTAAGTCCACAAAAAAGTGGTTTAACAACTGAATATTCAGAATCATGTGGAATTGAAAGTCGCAAACTATATCCCTCATATTGCGATATGAATTATAGCGATACAGGGACTGGGTTCGGATTTAAGCATTCTTTTTACTATATCGAAGAGGAATACCTATAATGTGCGCTATTTTCTTCTTATTTCAATATAAATACGTTTAAAATATACACGGTATAGTGCTTGCACACAATTTAAATTTTTTTATTTATATTGAAAGAATAAATTTAATGTTATGTTGACACACACACACACACACACACACACACACACACACACACACACACACACACACACACACACACACACACACACACACACACACACACACACACACACACACACACACACACACACACACACACACACACACACACACACACACACACACACACACACACACACACACACACACACACACACACACACACATACACATACATACATATATATATATATATATATAGTATTGATTTATAAAATTAATATATATTAAATATCTAAAACTGTATTCGTGTCATCATTCCCCCAACTCTGCATATATTATCTCGGGAATCGAATTGTTTCAATTTTCCTACAATGTGACACACTGATGCATATCGCTAGATTGGTTTGTCATGCCGCAGTACAAGTTGCCAAATCCTGTTTTACATACTGTTGGATTCATTTTTTTTATTTTTTCCTATCACAATAATTCTAAAAATATATTTTTTTAAATATTATATAAAATTTCGATGCATGCTTTTTCCACTTTCCTACAGCACATAAATATTTCTATAAAATAAAAGGGAATTACTGATAAATGTCTTTTAAATCACATGTACATTTTTTTCACAATTTCTTTTTTTCAAGCAATACTATTGTGTTACTACTTATTTTTTACATTTTAATATGTTATTCTACTTCTTTCTTAAAACAATGCATTATTAGCAGTAAAATATTTTTTGCTAATTAACTAAGCACCCCAAAATACAAATAATGAACGCTGTTATATGTAATTGTAAAACCAATGTTAAGCTAAATTCTTTGAATACTATCGTTTATTTATTAATATACGTACGCTTAGTTGGGTCTATACATATAAAAACTTTGAAATTCTATTCGACAATCTATTTGAGTGAAGTTTTAATAAATGTGCAAAACAATTGTAAATACTAGACAAAAAATTACCATTTGCATTCTCGGAACAAAAAAACAAAAACAAAAAAAAAAAAAAACTAAATATTTAAGTTTCATTAAATAAAATTTTAAAATGATACTTTATATCGTTAGAAGCTTCAATATATTTTTATATATTTATGGACTTAAAATTTTAAGAAAAAATCAGCTATTATTATCTGCACAC
Organism: Trichonephila clavipes; assembly: GCA_019973935.1. Taxonomy (NCBI): domain Eukaryota; kingdom Metazoa; phylum Arthropoda; class Arachnida; order Araneae; family Nephilidae; genus Trichonephila; species Trichonephila clavipes. Next base: position 1,154,064 of record BMAU01017835.1, read on the forward strand.
ACACACATATATGACCATTTAGTCTTATATTCTGGAATTCAATTTTAATATTAAAGTACTTTTGTTTATTAATATTGTTTTGGAATTAAGATAAATTTTCTCTCTCAATCCTATTTTAAATCATTTTATATTATTTTTAAAATTGATAGGTTTGTTAGTAAAGAAATATTCTGTAGTTAATTAATGGATATAAAGAGTGTTCTTTTTCCAGGTATAGAAGTTTAAGTTGGCATTACTTTCCAAGATGGCGACCGATTTAACAGCTGTCAAGTGATTTATTCTCAGTTTCGTTTGGCAATTCAGCAAAACGATCATCAAGCAAGGCGTAGATTCGTCGAATGGGCCCAAAACGAGATTGCCGTTGTTCCCGATTTTCATAAGCGAATTTTGTTTAGCGATGAAACGCACTTCTGGTTGAATGGCTACGTCAACAAACAAAACTGCAGCATTTGGAGTGAAGCTAGTCCACAAGTGTACGTCGAAACACCGTTACATCCAGAAAAACTGACTGTTTGGTGCGCTTTATGGGCTGGTGGAATCATTGGTCCGTACATCTTTAAAAACGATGAAGGCCACAACGTTACAGTCAATGGTGATCGGTATAGAGCCACGATTACTAACTTTTCATTCCTGAATTGAACAATCATGATGTCCAGGAGCTGTGGTTCCAACAAGACGGCGCAACATGTCACACAGCTCGTGCCACAATCGATTTATTGAAAGACACGTTAGGTGACCGCCTCATTTCACGTTTTGGACCTGTGAATTGGCCTCCAAGATCTTGTGATTTAACACCGCTAAACTATTTTCTGTGGGGCTATGTAAAGTCATTGGTCTATGTGGATAACCCACAAACTCGTGACCATTTGGAAGACAACATTCGCCATGTTATTGCCGATATACCGCCACAAATGTTGGAAAAAGTCATCGAAAATTGAGCGTCCAGATTGGACTACATCCGAGCCAGCCATGACAGTCATATGCCAAAAATCATATTTTAAATCTAATGCCACAAGATTATCTTTCAAATAAAAAAAATTCATGTCAATCGAATAATACATCGTTGTTTTATTGCAATTTAAAGTTCTATACCTCTAAAAAAACACCCTTTACTTATGAATGAGTTATATCAATTATTTACACACATACGAGAGATCATTTTACATAACTTATATGACTTGTTACACTATCTAATTTCAGATATATTGATAAAATACAAATTAACATTAGCATTTTTGATTCAAGCATTTTATTAACAAACTATTAGAAGTGGCAAAATAATTCGAAAGACTTTTCGAAAAACATATATGTTAATTTCGGAAAAATGTGGTAATATAATCATCTTTAATATACAAACGGCTTGCAACGACTCATTACTTGTTTTAACACTAGAAGTACTGAAACTTAGTATATACCTATATTGCTCAAATGCAGTCAAAATGACGTAAAGAATAACTGATGTGTAAATATATTTGTTTAAAATTAATTTTTAATACTTTTATATTATTTACAGTTATATAACAATTTATTAAAAAATATTGACATTAAAAGAAATTTACTTCACTCGGAGAAAATACACTGTACAAAAGTCTAAGAAATTTTGCTATTATATACACCATTGTTTTTCTAATTGTAATCAAAAAGCAGTCAAAATGACTTCCTTGGGCAATCTAGTGTTAAATCCGAAAAAAAAAATTAAAAATTTTTTTTAAGATTATATATATATATATATATATATATATATATATATATATATATAATATATATATATATATATATATATATATATATATATATATTATATATATATATATATAATATATATATAATATATATATACCGTAAAATCTTTCGTATAACGCGCACTTTTAACACAAGAAATAAGATCAAAATTTACGGGTGCGCGTTATACGCAGGGTATAAAAATGATAGCTTTAAAAATAAAAAGAGATGAGCGTTAAAAAAGTTAAGACATCGATATACATAGACACACTGCTTATTTAAAAGACATGATACACCTTATGGACTTACAGATTTGTAATTCTAGATATCTACTATTTTTTCGCAAAGTCCTGAGAAAATACTTCGAATAAATAACCGAATACATATATATACATACATATATATATATATATATATATATATATATATATATATATATATATGTGTGTGTGTGTGTGTGTGTGTGTGTATGTGTAAACCTGCTTATCAGCTATCGCGTAGCAGCCAAGACATTCTTCCCGTGAGGCATTTAAGAACAATCGGTATAGAACAAGCATTATTTTCTTATTACATTTTACTATCTCATAATTCTAGTAGACTAACTTTTAAATGCAAAATTATTTTATTAGAGCCAATAATTTTCATTCCTATTCTGAACACAAGAACATGTCTTTTAACTATCTCTTGTAATATATTTATTTTCTTTTACGTTTAAATCTCAAAACTTTCTTAAGACTTTAAACTGTGTCAATGGCACAAACGCTATTTACTTATAAATTGAAAAGTCGAGGTGTTTATCGATATATTGGGGGGAAATATCAAAAATAAATGTTATAGAATGAAAATATATTTACAGCTTTATAATTGCTGTGATTTTATTTTAAGACGTTTATATTAATGTATTTCCTGAAAATATCATAAAGCAAAATTGCTCCAAAATACATTCCGGAACTATTTACTTCTAATAAAAAGAGACAGAAGAATGTAAGGAACGAAAGAAAAATGTTTAAATTTATCTAAAAACATTTTATGTATGAAATGCTATGTTGAAAATTAAATGAGATTATTTCCCTTTTTCAAATTGATATAAAAGGAATTTAGGTTTGAACCAAATTTGGCTTTTCTGAGGAAAAAACTACAACTTCATGTTGAATTTCCTAACAATTTCGATTATTAATCTCTATTCATATATAGAAAACTTTATCGAAAAACTTCGTTTTTATATTTAATTTTTTCTTGAGCAATCCAATGGAATGGGAAAATACTTTCGTTCAAATTCCTCCATAATATGAAGTTCCCAACCAAGTTTTGTAGAAATTACGATTATTTTAAATAAATCGTAATTTTGTACGTATTATGTTATTTCTTTCAAATACTATGAATCTGATATAAATAATCAATGTAAGGCATCATTTTTCGATAACTTAACAGAGATATAGTTTATATGCAAGATGAAAGCTTCTTTTTAAAGATATTCTATTTAAACTATTTCATATGTATTATACATTATTGTTTACTGGAAACTAATGGAGACAATTTTGTGAAAAATATATCGATATAAGTGAGAAAAATTACAATTTATGATACAAAAATATTGATATACTTCAAATATAGTCGCTTATGAATTTCTTTTGCAAATGAATAGATTTGAAACATTATATAAAGTGTTCCTATCAGTTTCAACATGTCACATTTTTTTTCCTTCCTTTTTAATATTCTTCACTCTTCCTGTAGTCTGTAAGATGAGCTTCATAAAATTATTCCTTTTACCAAAACTAAAGGTAGAAAATAAGTGTAAAGTTTAATTTTTTTTACATTTTGTGTACTATCCATGGAAAATAACTTCAGCAACCTACATTTTAAGTAAGATAAAAATATTTGTGATAAATATAATATTGCAAATATAAAAGAAACGTACCTTAATTTTTTTAAGGAAAAGTATGCGGTATTCAGATATTTTTCAACTTTTACTATTAGGTCACTCTCTCCCTATAAAAATAATATATATATATATATATATATATATATATATATATATATATATATATATATATATATATATATATATATATATATATATATATATATATATATATATATATATATATATACTCATGGACAAAAAAAAATTTGCGCACCTAGAAATGATTGCGGGTCGTAACGAAACCTGGCATGAAGGTACAAGTCGCAGAGATATGCAAATGATTAGAAATGCAGCGTGATTGTGCATTAAGTATGACCAGTAGAGATTGTTTAACGTCGTTTTCCGTGAAGTATAAAACAGGCAAGCATAGCTTGTTTGAGTGTGGAGAATCGTTTACAAAAAAAAGAGCTGAGGTAGACATGCCCTTACGTCGTTTTCGAAGACAATATGAGCAGTTGTCGCAGTTTGAAAGGGGGAGAATCATCGTCATGATGGAAGCTGGGTGGTTAGCTAGGCGAGTAGCTTGTCAATTAGGCCACTTTGATCGTGTGGTGAGGAGGTGTTAGGACCAGTGGATCCGAGAGACCTCATTTACGCGAAGACCAGACTCAGAACGTCCTCGACATCTTAGTCGTTGAGAAGCCCGCCACATCGTAAGAAATGCACGTGTACAGCCAACTGCTTCATTGGCCACCATCCAGGCACAAGTAGCACCTTCACTAGATGCCCTTGTGTATTCTCGAACCATACGAAAGTGCTTGACTGAAGGACATTTGGGATCACTGTGCCAATTACGTGTACTGCCCTTGATGCCCACCCATCGATGCCTCCGTTTGGAGTGGTGCCGCGCACGAGGAAACTGGACTGCAGAGGAATGGAACCAGGTCGTCCTTAGCGACGAATCCAGATTCTATCTCAGCAGTGATAACAATCGTGTTCGTGTGTGGAGACCCTGTGGTGAACGCCTTAATCCTAACGTTGCTTTATAGCGACACACCGTTCCCACAGCTGGTGTGATGGTATGGGGTGTCATTGCCTACAATTAATGGTTACCCCTAGTATTTTTATCCACGGCACCATGGCAGCCCAGCGGTATGTCCATGACATCCTGCAAACACATGTGATGGCGCTCATGCAAGGGCTCCCAGGATCCATTTATCAACAAGACAATGCTCCGCTTCATACAGCAAGGGTGTTTATCTCCAAATTGCTACCACTCTTCCATGACCTGCCCGATCCCCCAGATTTGTCTCCAATCGAGTTTATCTGGGATCATTTGGGACAGAGTGTTGGGCCTCCCACAAGTTTGAACGAACTAGAAGTAAGGTTACAGCGAATATGGAACGAAATGACTCAAGACATTATACAAAACTTGTATGCCTCAATGCCGATCGTATCGCATCGTGCATTCACGCTAGAGGGGGTTTAACAGGGTATTACATCCTCCGTTCTTTTGCCTTTTTCTTTGAAATAAATAATTCTTTTTCTTTGATTTTCTAATCATTTACTCATATCAAAGTAGTCATTACGTATGTAAAATTTCGTTTCATTTTGACGAACTCCTTCTCTGTGCGCTAATGTTTTTGTTTATGAATATATATATATACCTTGTTAAAATTGTCAATCGTTAGTAAAATACTTTCTATTCATCCATTCAAAGTAGGAATTGACTTATTATTTTTTTTACATTACTTGTGTTTTTACCTTCTTCAGCTCTTAAAATTTTTTTGCAGCTAACATTTGCTTCGGTCAAGTCCTTCAAATACCCAAAGCACAGCATGAACAGTTTCCAATATCATCCAGCTATTTCAGGAGAAATATTGTTTGTATAGAAATAGTGACCTTTTTTAGAATGGCGTAGTTTCTGAAAGTAAATAACTTTACATTCAATTGGGGAATTCAATTTCTCCATTCAGTTTTTCATTTCGTCTAGCTAAAAGACAAGAATTCCATTTTCTTAAAGATACAATTTTGACTTGTTGATATTCAAGTATGTTTTTGTGGTATATAAATGTGATTTCTTCTTCTAATGTTATTTTTTATTTGAAATATAATTTAGGATATTAATCATTAAACAACTTATTCAGTTGCCACAACGTCAACATTTAATATTGCAACAATAACGATGTAATTTATATATATATACATATATGTATATATATATATATATATATATATTTATAATATATATACATATGTACATATATATATATATTTAAATATATAAAATCAATCATCAGCAATCAATCACAATAATCAATTAAAAATTGAAATTATACGAATCTTATAATACTAAATCCTATTTCAAAATATCAATGGCGAATATAGACGATAAAATTCCATCGTTTTCAAACAAAATTAAAAATTTATAAAATAAAAATTTATAAAATATCCAAGTGCAACCTCGGACTTAGGACCTATTAATGGGGTTAAACTAGTTTGATGGCGCCCACCTTTCCCCTGTTGCAACTTGTTAAGTTAATCGGAAAATATCCAATTCTCAAAAATTTAAAAATTAACCCTCTGAGCTGATGACCCGCTAATTGAATTTCACTTCGAAAGCGGTCTACTTTTTCAAAGCTAGTCGTAGCGAAAATGTATCGGATGAATTTCGCGAACTGCTTCGAAAGCGCACCGCAGTTTTATGCCTTCCCCCCTTAAAACTGCGGGAGGTCCTCAAATGGTTTTGCAGGGGATGATTTTATTGCCTTTCGGTTTCTGTGTTGTTCGAAAGGAGGTTTCTCATTCTCAGCTGTGGCCTAGGGCGAGGATTGTGAAATGGACATTTTCTCCACTTCACGGCCAACAGAAACTTCTCCCAATTTATTGCAAATATGTATTTCATATATTTGGAAAACTTGCTCAATTTCTGATCTAAAAACCAATTAGGTTTTAAGAAATTTTTATTTTTTGAGTTTTGATTTTAAATTCGTTTCATTTTAAAGCATTTTTGAATTCCTAGATTGAATTAATTAAAATTTTTTTTTAACACAATCCATTATTTCGTGTGAAATGTCTATTAACTGCAATTTTAAATTCTAAAATCCTTTCTGTTTGCTTATGTTTTTAAGTTTTTGAGTTTTCTCACATTTACTTAATTAAGATTGATTTAAAGACCAATTTATTTTTTGACACATAGTTTATATAATTTAAAAGCTCTTTACTTTGTTTTCATTATTTTTTTCCTTTTGAAAAATTCCATGACCAAAATGTACGCAGGCTACTGTGATAAATAATACTTGAAAGGGATGGAATATGACTGAAAATGGTAAATCTAAAATCCAGCTTTCAGGTGATATTACAATTAGACTACAGAATGCAAATGTTGCAGAATGAACTAAATATTTCCCTGACGTACCACAAACTACATTATAATAAATATATTGTAGTACTACATTACAGTATTTTAAAGTCATGCAACAAAAACTTAAACTTGCTTACCTGCCACGATGTGGAACTGAGAAAAAAATATTATTTACAATCTTGGTGAGATTTCTGGATTACGTTTGTATCACTACTATTTTCTATATAAATATTTTGCATTTAAAACTCTTGAGAATATATAAGGTTCTGATAAAACGGAATAATTGATCAAATTAACAATTGTTATCAATATTATGTCGAAGAAAATTTTGAATTAAAAAAGATATTTTCAGTCATATTTATTTCAAGTAGAATTTTCATGTAGAGCATAAGTTGGATAGTAACATATTAAAAAATTAAAGCTTTACAGGCATTGGAATTTTTTTTATGCCTTTACAAATTTTAAATGTGTTTTTCTCAGATTTTTAATTTTGAAGATGAGAGTGTATTCTAATCCCTTAGGCGTTTTTCCTGTTCAAGATAGAGTCGTGAAATATCTTGTAAATATTCCCTAACATATTTTCTAGTAATTTGCTTCTAAAATCTAAGTATTTCTTTTCCCTTAATTTTTATACAAATATTTTATCCAAGTTTTTGATGTTTCACGACTAAATCGTAAATATAAGAAACAACAGTCAAATATCACGAGTGCAGACGGCGCTCGCTGATATTTGAGTGAGAAAATTACAGCAGCATAAAATGCGACCTCGTTTGAATTATATCTAATGTGCATATTTGGAACTGTTTAGCGTACTCGAATTAACTCAAGTGCACACGTCAAGGGTTTATATTGCATTCTAAGTCAACACGGTGGCTTCTGACGAGCGACTACGTAATATTTTGAACCGCGGTTAAGTTGACGAGGACGATACCTGAGCTGATAACTCCCCTTCCAAACTTCCACATCACACCAACGTGAGGACTTTTGACCTCGACGTGTTTAACGTGCATCAGCTCCTCTTCAACGCTAAACTTTTGTGGTACCAGGGCTCGAACACTGGACACGAGTTCATAACCATGACCATCAGGCTACCGTGGCCGCAAAAGAAAATAGCAAGTTTGAAAGAAATGTAATGGAGAAGTATATTTGAAGAAATAACTTCAAAACTTAACGAAAAACCAAAATATCAAAATTTATTTTAGGAATAATAGTGAATATAACTTCGTACACCTAAAACCACTTTATGCAGTGTATTTTGAAAGTGAACGTTTCCCCTTTTAGAGAAACTTACTATAATTATGTCAAATTCCTTTCATTTTTGTGTGTGTGTGCTCTAAGGGGATCCCCGAAACAATGTAATTTTTTGATACACAAAATTACTTATGGTTGAATCTAATACAATTCCCTACAAAATGAATGAAAACCCTTTTTTATCATATAAATTGTGATTTAATAGGAGATGGTTAGTTAATAAGAACATTTAAAACGTGTCGGCAATCTATGGACCTGAGGCCCGTGGTACAATTCTTAGTGGCACTCAGCACTACTCTACAAATTTTTCAATTCTTGAGTGGATGGAAGTTGATAATAGACCTTATTTGACAAACATCTTCTGAGTTATGGACATTTATGGAACTACAAAATAATCTGAAAGATAATTCTAAGGATAATTTACAGCTATTTTGTAAATAATTGAGTGTTATTGCTAGGGGATTTAATTGTTGAAAAAAGAAAATTGCATGTACTCTGCTTTCCACTTATGATTTGGCATATCAAAGTAAAAAAATCTTTCCTAATATGAAAAATATTTCGACTCCGCAAAGAAATTGTTTAACAACTGAATGCTCAGAATCGTGTCATGCATTATACCCCTTGTTTTGCGATATGAAAGAAGAGTGGTGAAAGAGTTAATTCGCATTACAATTTTTATTTAACTGTAATGAAGGGAATAATTTATATTTCACTTTGTCTATTTCTTATTTAAATAAATATGTTGGAAACATACATTTTTAATTTTTTTATCTTTGTTGAAGAAATAGTAACATTTTATATTGTTTATTTTTATGTTAATAATAATATTTTATTGATCCATAATTAATATAAAATAAAACTGTAAATCTAAATTATTTACCTCTATTCTTTAAATCTGCAAATATTACCGTAAGAATCGAAGGATTTCAAAAATTTCCTACTATGTGGCACGCTGAATGATACTGACAGATTGGTTTGGCACGTCTTAGCTACAAAGTTGCCGCCCCTGATTTAAAATGTTGGGTAAGATAACCATTATATTTTTAAAATTTTATAAATATACAAAAGGAGAGTATTTTGGCAATACATGTTTTAAAAGGAGTAAAGTTTACAAGAACGAAATATAAAATTGCGTTAAAATTATTGGTACTCTATCAACCGTACTTCTTTTATATATATATATATATATATATATATATATATATATATATATATATATATATATATATATATATATATATAAAGAAGTACGTCGATAGAGTACCATAGTTACTGCCAACTCGTGACAATGAATTGGAAATTAAGTTCACAATTCATTGTTATTAAAATATATAAAATTTTACATGACTTTTTTTTTTATTATTATACTTTTTATATTCCTTATATGACTTTTTTATATTCCTTACTGAAAGCAACAAATGGGAGTTCATTACCTTCCAAAACTGCCGAGGCATTGGTTGTTTACTCCACAAGCTCCTACCTTATGCTTACTCTGCCCTACTAAGTAAAAATGCCGTCTTCTGCTCGTCAAGATCATGGAATTGCAGATATTGTTTTCCATATATTTTAAATATTAGTTTTCTAACTTCTACATCAGCCTTTTAATAGTCTACACTCCTGCAAAGAAGTCTGAATTCAAAACTATAAAAACTTATTATTCCCAACAATGTCATTTATACCTTTATTTTTTATAATCTATGAATGCGTTAAACTATTAATTTGTTATCGCGACTATTTAATATTAAATGCGAAGAAAAAAAAACGAATAAGTTTCAAACTGAAACTTAAATTGAATTTTTCAAAAATTGTCATCGATATTCTCATAACTTTTACATATTGTCATTTTAGCATATCACACATCTATCTTCTATGCAAAAATCTATTATAAGTTCATCAAATGTTTCAGCATATTTTTACTCATAACATGCAGTTTTCAACCACATTGTGAGGCCGTGGTAGCCAAATGGTCAAAGTAATGGACTCGTAGCTGGCGTGTCATGAGTTCGACCCCAGCACCACTGAAGATCCGCCGTGTAAGGGAACGATGCTCAGGTTTAAATTTACGAGGTCCGTCGCCAAGTGAGTGAATATTAACGTCGCACTGTTCAGCTACACGAGGGCTTTTAGTGATGGACCTCGTAATTTTGAAGCATGATCAAATGACGAGGGCGACACCTGAGCTGGCACCCCCTCTCCTAACTACCACACCACACCAGTGAGAGGACATTTCAGCTCTCGATAGATTTAACGTGCATCGCTGCCCTACACGGCTGGTCTTTTATGGCACTGAGCTTGAACTCGAGACATGCCAACCATGATTCGATACCTTGACCACCTGGTACCCCGGCCACAGGTCCGTCGCCAAAAGCCCTCAAGTAGTTGAGTAGAGAAGAGAGAGAGTGCGACTTTAATATCCCCTCACTTAATTAAATTATATGAAATTTAAGGAATACTTGAAAAAATATTAGAAGTCGAATATATATATATATTAAAAAATTAATCTAATGATAATTTTACATATTTAAAGATTTATTAGTATTTATGGTAAATATTTGTTTTTCAACTGAGTATGTGAGACACGTATAAATATCTTTTTCGAAATTCCAATGCAGAATTTCAGTGGAGCTAATACAAAATTCCTACTTTTGCATGGTTAAGATTATAAAAATGTCCAAATTTTAATATATAACCTTTTCTTCAATCAACCACTAATGGAACATGAATGATGAGGGATTATGCATAAATATATATTTTTTTAACTTGAATTTAAAAAGGATCTTTATATTTATTTATATGCGCAAATGTTAACTGTAAATTTGTCCAGATGCTTTTAAATACTCTTTATTTGAAGATTCAAGTTCTAAAATATAAACTTGTAGTTAAAGTTCTCTTTGAATGAAATTAATGCTCAGACATTCAAAATTCAAATATAATTTGTTATCTGAACAATACAAAACAAGGGATTCTATGTAAGATGCCCTGAATACCTGGCTTTAAAATTATGAAAAACTGAAAGATTTAAATAGGGTTTTTTAACAATGCATAAAATTTTTTCAAATAATGTAATACAGAAGCTTAAAAATTATTCATGTTTAGAAGTGTCCGAAATTTTAAAAGATTTTAAATTTTGACCCTTTTTTTATTTTTTTGACACATAACAAAATAATCATTATTAAAAAAATCCCTGAAAGTATTGATTAAAATAAGAAAAATGAAACAGTAAACTATCCTCAATGTTTTAATATATAATTTGAATTTAAATACTACAGATATTTTTTAAAAACTTAAACATACATTATAAAAACTTAATTCCATTTGAGAATTTTAAGGTAAAGAAAAAAATGAGAATTCTCAACTCGTTGACTTGCAATTATTTCCGTACACTTTAGGGTTTAAAGAAATTCTCCCCAGTTTTTTACGATTGCTACAGGGGAAGAACCAATCTCCCCGTGAGCCATAAAACTTCCCCTCAATGCCCATGTGTCTCCCCGACCATCTCTAATTATCTTTCAAGATACTAAACCTTTAAAGGGTGGAAAAGAATTCGGAAAAACACGACTTCACCGTTTTTGAACATATTACTTGAGGAGGAAAAAATCAGTTTGGTTCATTTTTGGTGAGTCCCCGGCCTTACGAAAAATTCAGTGTGGTCCGTTTTCGAAGCCTCTCTAGTAGGGCAGAAAAATCCGTGCTGTCCGGTTGGAGGGTTAAACAGTTAAAATTAAACCATTATACTTGAAAAATTAAACTATTCGCCATCGCATTCTGAAAGATATTACAACATTAAAATAATAAAATTCAAAAACAAATTAGTGCATAATATAAGTGAACCATCGAACACCAAAGATGATGCACCCATCTTTAACCCTCTAACTGGATACCTTCCTCCTGAGAAGTTATTCCGAAAGCGTTTAACTCTTATTTTGCGATTCCCTTCAAAAATGCAACAGACTTCTTTCCTTTCCCCCTTTTAGAACTTGGGAGGTCGAACGGGGACAATTTTACGACCCAGTTCGGTCCCTTTGTAAAGTAAGCACCAAGAAATCAATCGTTTACAGCTAGCTGTTAAGTTGCCTTGGGCAATCTTCTTTGAAAGCGTAGTGGAATTCGGTGTTTTTTTTTTCTTATATGTTCAGTCACAGTAAAATTAAAAACGAAATGAAAGGTAAAAAAAAGAGGAAAAAATGAAATAAATAGTATGTTAGAAGTTGAAAAATAATTATATTTTCTTCAAAGAAAATTTATTTTTCTGTCATTTTTAAAAATTAAAAAAATATATATATATATTTTGGTATTGCGATTTGAACCAGAAAAAAAAGCATCCTGTATTCATTTTTGAATATGAGAGTAAGAAAAATGCACTCACTTTCCTATTTTTTTAAAAAGTAATGAGGTAAAAAGAGCAAAGGCCCTATCTCATTTTTAAACAATAACACAATAAATATTACATACGATGATTATATTTATGAAATAAAACCGATCTTTCTCTATTCAGTTATATTTTTAATTTAAAATAGCATAAGAAAGGATTTCAATACTTTTAATTTATTTTAATTAAAATCATATAAAAGATATTTTTATATTAACTGAATATTTTTCGAAAAAATTTAAATTTTCCTTCCTAGTGTTCTCCTTTTCGAACTTCTTGTATTAAATAAAAATTCCTTTTCTACATCGGCATTTGTGATGGACATAACACACATTCAGTCAATAATTTTTAATTTTAATGGGGGATATACTTCTTCAAATGCGCATGACAGTACTTCTGACCATTTTCTGCTCAAGTTAAATTTGTTATCTTTCTGTTTTTTTTATTACAAAGAAAAATGTCACACATCGATAACTACATTTTCACACAATTCAGTCATTACAAATTCTATTGTGAGAAAAGTTCTTCCTAAGTAATTTTGTCTTTCAAAACAGTACACTTAAAACAATTTTGTTCAGTGAAGTTAACCGACAGTTCCACAATGTATTCATACCAAATTTAAAAAACAAATTTTACACTTGAAAATGTATCCTGTATTAACTTTTTAAGTATACACAAATATTTCCTGCTGTAGGAAAGATATAGTATGAGATGTGGGGTGTGCGGTTGTGAAAGAATGTTTTCGTACGTGTGGACTATTTTTGAAAATTTAAATATCACTGAAGCTGATCATATAACTGCAAATGAGCCTTATTTTAGTGTGTGCTGGTATCAAAGTAAAACACTTTACAATATTAAACAGCCTATGGGTTTATACTCAACATCTAACTATTCGCAAAATGGCTTACAACTTCTATTCAAATTGTAAAGAAACTGAAATATAAATAGTCAAAAAATATTCATAGTCATAATAGTCAAAAATATTCATAATATGTATAAATATCCTATTCCTCCACTTATTTCAGTACATTTTAAAAACTGTAGTTGAATGCAATTTTTTATATTTATAAACGAGGCATAAAAGCTCACACAGTCGTAAAAATGTCTTTATCATTTTTAAATACACTACTATAAAACGTAAATGGATTGTAAGATCAGTCGTAAAATCCTAAAAGCTTTTAGAGGAGCTAAAAACATGTAATTTTGGATTGATAAAATGTTTAATATAATACACAAATATACATGTTATTAAGCAAATACATTTGAAAAATCAAACTTCCTTCTGAAATAAACGTAATTGAAAGAAAAATGTTTAATTGCAAATGAGTGGAAATACATGTTTATCTAAGGGGTATCCCCAAAGTGAGGTAATCCTCAAACTTAAGACTCAAACTCAGAAGCACAACAATCCATGAGGGCCAGGAACTACTGTGCCCATCATAATACACGTGACCATTGGACGCTGAGGTACATGAACAGATGTCCCGATTTGGTGGTCTGTCTGAAGAGAGATTTTCAGTGTTTAAGACCCGAAGCAAGCTTGGTACTCATTTATCGACCCAATGTAGCGGGGATGAAAGGCAGAGTTGACCTTGCGCAGCCCGTTAATAGAACCCCAGATCTGTGGTGTGGAAGCTCTATACACTACCATTCAATCCTATTCGGTGAAAAATAAAATTTAATGTTAGAATCTTATATAAATCCCTAATGAATGAGGGAGTCCAAACTTTTTTTTCCATGTAAACTATTTAGACGGAAATGGTTAATTATGAACATTTCACAAGTTGCATAAATTAAAATTAACCGTTATAGTTTGCATAAATTTTTAAGGGTACAAAAGGTGTATTTCGGCTGCACGAATTAATTTTAAAATGAATACGGTTACGAAAAAGTAGAACGAATCTATCTAAAGTAGGGTTGGTTACCTTAGATATTGTCAAACACAACAATGTATTGGAAGCCAATTCCACAATTCGTTGTTATAAAAATGTATGGAAAATTACAAGATTTATTTTTGCATTTGTAATTTATATATATATAATTTTTCCTGGGAGCTTTAAAAGTTAGAGGGGCATCCATCAAAACCGCGGCTCTCTCTGTTTTTTCAGATCGCCCCTGATTAAGCCGGCTCTGCCATAGTAAGTGAAAATGCCGGATTTTGTTTGTCAAGATCATTTTAAAGCAGACTGCATTTTCATGTATTTTAGATGGTCGTTTTATATTTTCTACATCAATATCTTAATGTCTGAATTTAAAATTACATAAAATTCTTGACATTCGCATCAATGAGCATGATAATTTTTATTAGTATATGAATGTGTGTCATCAAACGATTAAATGACTAATATTAACACATTATTTTAACCATTTAATTAATATTAAGTATAACATAACGCACACACATTTTCTAATATTTAAAATAAATATTTCGAAAACTACTTCAGATATACTCAAAATTTTTTATTCCTACGCTTTAGCTTCTCAGTTTTGCTTCTAAGTAGGAATTTATTGTAATTGTATATTCATCAATTTTTTTAGTATATTTTTTGCTCTTAGCATGCGGTTTTCAACTGAATTGTATGAAATCTTCGAAATATATTAAATGAATGATTGAATATTAACGTCGCGCTATTCAGCTACACGAGGGCTTTTGGCGACGGACCACGTAATTTTGAACCATGGTCAAGTGACGTGGACGACACCTGAGCTGGCACCCCCTCTCCTAACTACCACACCACACCAACGGGAGGACGTTTCAGCTCTCGAAAGATTTAACGTGCATCGCTGCCCTACACGGCGGGTCTTTAGTGGTACTGGGCTCGAACTCGTGACAAAGCAAGCCACGTTCCGATACCTATACCACTCGGCTACCGTGGCCGAAATATATTAAAACATACCAAAGAAGCTATATAATAAAATTTGAAATTTTTATTATACTCAAACAATTGCTAAAACTTATGGTAAATAATTTTTAACTGCGCGCTGCATTTTTTTTGGAAATTTCAAATGGAATTTCTAACATAAAATTTCTAGCTTTATAAGGTCGAGATTTCAAAAAATATCCAGATTTTAATTACTTATTCAGTTAGCCTTTAAAAAAGATAAATGTTGAGGTATTTTGTATAAATAGATATTTTTGAACAATATATAATTCAAATGTTTTTCAATAGCTCGAATTTAAAATTGATTTTTATGTTTATTTATAGGCATAAATGTCTACTGTAAATGTTTCCGTATATTTTTGATTACCATTTATTCAAATATTCAAGTTATAAAAAAAATGTGTGAAAATCTTTATTCATGTCGTCTTTGATGTAAATTGAAGTTCAAGCACTTAAAATTCAAATATAATTCGGTGTATTTTAAAAATATATAACTAGGCACACATTACTTAAACTACCCTGAACACTTTGGCTTTGAATCTAAAAAAAAAACTAATAAATCTTAATTAGTTTTTTTTTCGTTGTTATTTTTATCAAAGTGTAAAAAAAATGTTTCAAATTATTTGATGAAGTTTAAATTTATTAATTTTAATGGTTGAAAAATTGAAAAAGTTTCAAATTTTAAAGATTTTGGTGTTTTGTTAATTTTTTTTGGTATCTTATACTAAAATAATCATGTTTCAAAAACTGAAAGCTTTGATTAAAATAAGAA
The DNA here is from genome assembly GCA_019973935.1 of Trichonephila clavipes. Lineage (NCBI taxonomy): Eukaryota > Metazoa > Arthropoda > Arachnida > Araneae > Nephilidae > Trichonephila > Trichonephila clavipes. Next base: position 1,170,288 of record BMAU01017835.1, read on the forward strand.
AAATGAAGCGAAAGAATATACTTAAAAAAAGAGATAATTTGTCTAACTATATAAAATAGAAGATGGCACTGACACGCCCCAACTTTTGTTACAGTTTCAAATTAATATGAAACCAAAAGGGAATTGTAACATATTTTGCTTATGCGGTGGGAATTTACAAAACTTTAAAAAAACGAGGTAACAAATTAACACTTCCTGGGGTCTAAAGAAATTTCCCCTCAATTTTTTACTATTGCCCCAGGGTCAAAACACAGGGTTCCCTGCGAGCCATAAAACTCCTGCTGTGTTGCTTCCTCCATCCCTCATTATCTTTCAAGATGTTAAACCTTAAAAGGGGGAAAGGATTTCAGAAAAGTGCGGCTAATCCGCTTTTGAAAACGTTACTTGAAGGCAGAAAAATCCGTGCTGTCCATTTTCGAAGCATCTTTACACTGACGGAATTTTCCGTGCTATCCGGTTAGAGGGTTAAAATAGTTGTATAGGTATAAAAAATAGTTGTTTAGGTATAAAAAATATCTGAAATCCGAAAGTTCAAATTAAAAAATATCTAAAATCAAAAAGTTCAAACTAAAAAATATCTAAAATCCGAATTTAAAACTAAAAAATATCTGAAATCTTAAAATTCAAACCAAAAAATATCTAAAATCCGAAAGATGAAATTAAAAACCAAGTATAGTATATTCACAAATGAATAGCGTAAATCATTAAAAACTCACCAAAGAGCATCCTATCAATAATTCAATCCATAAATATTGAACGACTTCTCATATTTAATACAACAATTATCACTCCTGTATTTTGCTCATAACTCCTACTAAAGCCATGTCAATCCATATGATTCATAATCTAACATTAGAGTTTAACTATTTGGTATTAGATGCAAATCAGATTGCATTCAAAAATCTTGCTTGATTGGTCATAAACGTTTGATTGGTCATAAACGTTTGACTGGTCATAAATAATTTTAAAGTGTAGTCGTGTAAATATTGATCTATGTGTGTATTAAAATGTATCCTGTATGTGGAATGCGCATATACTTCACAGCTGGACCACTGACAAGCTGACTTTGTGGACCTAATGTTGTGTGGTGGATTTGTGCATTTATGAGTTTAAAAATATTTTTTTAAGAAATATTTTTTATCTATATATTTTCTCAAGAAGTTGATGGGATAATCATTCTGTATGCAACAAAATATAAATTTCTGAATATTCTTGAATTTATCAATATTGTGTGTAGTTAAATTATTATTTCTCATCAAAAAATTTAAAATTATATTTCTAAATATTGATATATGTAGACAACTATTGAAGTTCGGTATCTTTATGACATTGAATTTAAATACTTCCCTTTTATCATATATATTGCTATATAATATGTGTTGTCAATATTATTTAAATCTAAATCTAAAAATTCAACTTTGTTCGAATTAAAATTTGTCTGTATTAATTTTAGGTATTCCGGATAAAAATTAATGCAAGGTTTAAATTCTCTGTCACGACCTATAACAATTAAATCATCTGTGTATCTTAATAAGATGCAAGAGGGTTCCTTTCTTCGAATTAACTCATAGTTGTGTAAATGCAGGTTAGTGAGACTATTACTGGCTGGGCCTCCCTGAGATAATACTTTGATTTGTTTGTAAAGTTTGTTATCAAAAATAATGAAGTTCTCTTGAATTACAAAATGAATTAGTGTATTGAACTTTTCAAGAGTAATGTAATTATTCAAACCACATTTCTCATATGCATCTGAAAGTACCTGAATTATATCTTCTATTTTGATGGAATTTAATAAATCTTCAAAATCGAACACATGCACAGAAAATACCTCTTGTTGATCAACTTTCCTTATTACATCATGTCTGTTTTTTATAATAGAAGTAAGTATCTTTAAATTTGTCTATTGTATTTTGTAATATGGTCTGTAAAATTCTTCCCGATTTGGATATATAAGTATTGAACCCATTTGTTACACTGCGGAATTTGACTGGATTTTTATGAAATTTAGGAGTCAAAAATATATGGGGATATTTAATTTTGTTGTTAGAAATATTTAATTGTTTATAAAATGCCAATAATCTGTTGTTAATTTCTTTCATACAAAATTTACTTACTTAATATGCATTATTATTTTGTATATGATCATTTATTAATTTACCATAGTAATATTTACACATAATTGAATAATTTCCTGGGACTTTATCCACATAGACAATCACAAAGTGTTGTAAGTTTTTTCTATCTGTCCTTTAATTTTTCTATAACAATCTTCATTTTTTGTTCTAAAATTAAAATTCATTAAGTCCCTGAGGACATGAAAACCATATTCTTTAAAAGCCAGAGTATGTAAATTATAATTCAAACATTTAGAATAAATTTATTAATATCTTCTGATAGCTGTTTTCTCACATTTAAATTGCTGTTTGAAATAGTTAATCGATAACCAGCACCTTTGCTCATAATTTCTCTTAATTTCTGATCCTGAACTATTTTAAAGTTTCCAGTTACTACGTGCCCATGATATTTGTACACGTAATTCCTGTAATCAATGAAACTACATTCTTTTTTATCTACCAATTCCTTAATACTATTTTAGTTCAAAACTGATCTACTAATTTTTTTATTATACCTGAACGCTCGTTTTATTAACACATTTCTCACCGGGAATAAATCCACGTGTTTCCTAAATATTTCAGAAAATTGTATTCCATTATATGATTTATTCATGTATAGCAAAGTGCAATATTCTATGTTATAAACCTCCTTAGAGTCTATTTTTATTTTTAATCTATTAGTAATATATTTGCATAGATCCATGACCAAGTGTGATCCGTGATTATCTTTTAATCCGATACTTTTTAATAAAAATGATATATATATATATACATATATAACTTTTCCTTTATTTCAATTCTTACTATTATTTCACACTCTCCCTACATATATATGCATATTGATCAAATTTTCAATCGTTAACAAAATACATTTTAAAGCGCTCAGTTGAGCTGAAATTTTATATACATGATTTTATTTGGAATGACAATGCAATAATTTAATTATAATATATAAAAATTGATTTATTAAAACTAATTATTCAAAGATTTACAAATTCAGCCATGTTGGTATATTGTTTGGCGACTTAGCGACCATTTTGGCGACTTGTGTCAAAACTTGAAAGGTTTTTTTCTCACATTTTAAATCACTCATTTGAACTGAAATTTTATATACACTATTGTTTTGTGTGACAATATGATAATTTAGTTATAATTAATTAAAGTTAATTGACTGAAATTAAGTATTTAAATAATTACAGATACAGCCACGTTGGCTTCTTTTTTAGCGACTTGGGTCAATACTTTAAAAGATTTTTTTCTCACGTTTTAAAACATTTAGTTGAACTGAAATTTTATACACACGATTGTTTTGGATGACAATATGATAATGAATAAAAATTAATTGCCACTAAATGTTTTGATTCTATTATACGTTTATACATTTTTATATTAATTGTAACTATTTAATAAAAAGTAGCTAAAATAAAATTTTCTTTGTTGATCCATGTAGGAATTGACTTATTATTTTTTTATATTACTTGTTTAGCTTTGACTAATGAACAAAGACAAGTACATATATGTATAATAATAATTCACCATTTAAATTTTCTGCTGAAGGATGTTATTTAGTAAGTTATGATAGTCTTCAATCCTCTGTCGCAATTTCAAATACTCAGAAACTGCTCAAAAAAGGTAATGTAATACTGCATCATTCAATTCTTCTGACCAGTCATGACATTCATTCAAGGACATTCTATAATTCTTAAAGCTTTCAGTTGAAGAAGCTATATAAATGGGGATATCTCCTGAAAGAACGAAGAAAATTTTTGTGTTTTGTATAATTGCCCGTGTGCCTTTTTTTGTGTTTCGTTCCGTCGCTTTATGTATAATCTTCAGTAAATGTCAAATTAAATTAAAATAAATTGTTCATCATCATTTAAGTGACTGTAACTAGATAAAGATTGATGAAATAATGCATTAATTCCCATGAAATCGTCGTTTAAATTCCGTGATTTGATAAAAATTCATAACACTAAATGCATCTCAAAACATTTTCATATTTCATAAAATAATCTTATATTCAGATTCACTAAAACGTTTTAAAATTCGCATTTTTCTTCTTAAAATTTTAAAAAGAATGTGATTGTAAAAGTTCTTAGTTTAATATAATTAAAAATCTAAAATCCAGCGCAAGAATATTTATTTTAAAAGGAATGCACTGAATAATTTAGATGTCCCTCTTTTTAACATTTTTTTCTGATTATTTTCTGGTTTGTCAAATTACTGGACAGAAAAAGTAAAAGAATTTCAGGACATAAAAGTTAGTTATTATTTGTTTCGCATTTTTATTATCGAAATATAAATAAATTTGTAGAAATATTTTCTGGCTAAAGTTAATCCTTTAAAAAAACAAAACAAAAACAAAAAAAATACCCAAACAAACAAGAAAATTCAAATTTTATAATTATATTTTCTGATTTTTTTCGATTAATAAAACTTTTTTTTAAAAGAAGAATTTATAAGTTTTTTAATTACTTTTATGTCTTATTTTTCTCTTAATTTTTTTTCACTTTCATCGAGAACACGGCGCATATTTTTTATATTGCATATGTCTTTCTCGTGGCTTTATACAAATTATTATAGTTATCCAATTAATTTTAATTTTATTATCCGTAAATATTTTTTGTCCAATACACGAACGATAAATATGCATATTTCCCTTCAAGAAACTTTATTTGAATATAACAGAGCATATCAATAATAATAAAAAAAGTTCTGATTTGAATATTAGACTTTTTAGTGTCTATGACTATGGTGAGATTATAGCTTGCTTTATGACGAATATTTCAGTTAAAATGTCTTGTGTATTTTCAGAAAATAGAGAGAGAGAGAGAGAGTAGAGTAGAGAGAGAGAGTAGAGAGAGAGAGAGGAGAGAGAGAGAGAGAGGAGAGAGAGAGAGAGAGTAGAGAGAGAGAGAGAGAGAGAGAGAGAGAGGAGAGAGAGAGTAGAGAGAGAGAGAGAGAGAGTTTCAATCTCGTTTTAAATTCCAATGTTCTTTGCAAGAATATTTGAATGCTGCATAATAGGGGAATTTTATGACGATAATGGTTTGATGTTGTTTTATTCTTTTCTTCTCCGACATCAACAACATATCCAAAACGAACAATTATTTTTGGTCATCTTATATCTTTACTGATTTTTTTTACCGAAACCTTCCATTTTTTCCTTAAGTTCACGGCCATTTAAACCGCAGAATTCCTTTAAATACATAAAAATTCTTTCTCAAGGCAAGGGCTCACATCAAATTTCGTCTAAAAGTAGCCTCAAAGATTAGTTAAAGAAATTGTGCGAGGAAATTCGCAGAGGTATTGCATTTTCATTTTTTTAATCACATATTCTAGCTACTTGAACTTTCTAAGCAATTCTTTCAGAAAAAAACCGGACATATGAATGTAAATAAATTTTAACTAAAAAAAGAACACATACAAAAAAACAGATATAGAAAAGTCTTATTGAATAATAAAAATACCACACCCACACGCGCGCACGCACGCACACGCACACATACGCTCTCTCTCTCTCACACACACGTACACACTCATACAAGTTTTTGGTTAAATCTTTGTGAGTACGATCCTTATAAATTCTTCCTGCAAATATGCTTTCATATTTGTATTTGTTATAGAAGAGATAAATAAATCCCTCTGAAATTTATTATTAGCTTAGAATCATCCAATGGTGATTGATTACTTAGACGAAAGCGGTTTGCTAAGCACATGTTATTAATAATGAGAACCGAAACCAATTTCTTAACATGGTGTCAGCGCAAAAACGTCTTATGCACATCATAACCATAAAGAGTTTCCTTGAGCACAAATGCCATGAATCGATACAAACGCAAATGGAAGCACGAGATATTGTTTTATCAAATACACATTAATAGTAACAGACTTTCTACATTAATCTTCTTTAATCATTACACATATGCTGACTAACATGAAAAAACAGCACGTATACAAACTCGCCTTTACTCACTACGTATGTAGTTAATGAAATTAGCTTGAAGCGTGTGAGGTTAATTAACTTTCAAATATAAAAAAAAAAATCTTAAAATACTACACTACTAAGATTCGTAAATGTTAAAAATTTGTGGCACATAATTTACCGCATTTTAGAGTTATCAGAAACATTTATACGATAGGAATTCTTATATACTTTATATATATATATATATATATATATATATATATATATATATATATATATATATATATATAAAATTAAAAAAAATCATATATTTTTCCACAATTAGTTTTATATTTTTGTGGAATTTATTTAAATTATTTGATTTATAAAACTATTCAATATGTCTTTCTCTATCACGTTATATAAAATAGAAGGTTTACAGGATGCCAGTGGATACATGTATTTTTTATGTGTTTGAAATTATTGCTTATGCTTGCTGAGAATAAGTAAGAAAAATAATTATTAAATTATATTGTTATTGCGATGTGTAGCCAAAATAATCTCAAAGAATGCAGCATTAAGTATCATAATTGAAAATACCGAAAACTAATGCCATCTTTTATATATATATATATATATATATATATATTGAATTTTATATTTTTAAAAATTATTCACATCTAGTTTTTCAAAAAATAACTATTATATCAATAGTATTTAATGGAAATTACTTAAATCCTTTTATAATACAAATGTTGACGGAATATATTAATATACACTCATGGAGAAAAAAATTAGCATACCAAGAAGGAGTTGTCAAAATGAAACGGAATTTTACATACGTACTGACTACTTTGATATCAGTTAATGATTAGAAAATCAAAGAAAAGGGATCATTTATTTCAGAGAAAAAGTCAAAAGAATGGAGAATTTAATAGCCTGTTGAACCCCCTCTACCGCGAATGCACGATGCGGTACGATCGGGCATTGAGGCATACAAGTTCTGTATGATGTCTTGAGACATTTAGTTTCATATTTGTTGTAACCTTGCCTCTAGTTCGTTCAAACCCATGGGATGACCAACTCGCCGTCCAAAATTATCCCAGATATGCTCGATTGGAGACAAATCTAGGGATCGGGCAGGTGAAGGAAGTGCGGAGACAGTCTTGTGACTTCCTTGCCGTGTGATTCGGAGCATTGTCTTGTTGAAAACTGAATCCTGGGAGCCCTTGCATGAGCGCCAACACATGTGGTTGCCGGATGTCACGGACATACCGCTGGATTGTCATGGTGCCGCGGATCAATACTAAGGGTAACCGGCAATGACACCCCATACCATCACACCAGCTGTGGGAGCCGTTTGTCACTGTGAAGCAAAGGCCGGATTGAGGCGTTCACCACGGGGTCTCCACACACGAACACGATTGTTATCACGGCTGAGATTGAATCTGGATTCGTCGCTAAGGACGACCTGGTTCCATTCCTCTGCAATCCAGTTTCCTCGTGCGCGGCACCACTCCAAACGGATGTGTCGATGGGTGGGCGTCAAGGGCAGTACACGTAATGGGCGCCGCGATCGCAAATGTCCTTCAGCCAGGCGCTTGCGTATGGTTCGTGAAGACACAGTGGTCTCTAGTGAAGGAGCTACCTGTGCCTGGAGGGCGGCCAAAAAAGCAGTCTTCTCCACGACTGGTCTGTCGAGGGAGTCATGAACCTGGTTTTCGTGTAAATTTCGGATCCACTGGTCCAACACCTCCTCACAACACAATCAGAGTGGCCTAAATGACGTGCTACTGTACTAGCTGGTCACCCAGCTTCCATCATGTTGATGATTCTACCACTATCAAACTGCGAAAGCTGTTCATATTGTCTTCGAAAACGGCGTAATTGCATGCCTACCTCAGCTCTTGCTTTGTAAATGATTCAGCACACTCAAAAAAGCTATAGTTACCTGTTTTATACTCCACGGAGAACGACGTTAAATGGCCTCTACCGGCTATACGTAATGCGCAATCACGCTGTTTTTCTAATCATTTGCATATCTTCTCGACATGTACCTTCATGTCAAGTTTCGTTACGATCCCGCAATTATTTCCTGCTAATTTTTTTAGCGCTAGTTGTTTTGTCCATGAGTGTATAATGTTTAAGCTCAATTTTTTTTGTATATTCACTCCCTACCAAGACGTTTGGAAGGAAGATAAAGATAAAGATTTTTACTAAATACCAATAGTTGGGGAGCCTCCATGAACATCAAATACATACGCTACTTTCAGGGATAAACTTTCCAAGATTTATTGAAAGACGAAAATATAATTTTCCTTCGCTTGTCCTGAGGAAGACATGCCAATCCACTTACCAATTTTAGAGGAAGTAAGCATACTTTGAATCTTAGCTCGTCCCATAGGCTCTACAGATGGTTAACGTCCAAAATCTAAGTCAATCAGTTCATTCAATGAGCCCATTGGCATCGTATTAAGCCATGGTGGACTTTTCAACGTGACAGTTGGCATTGTCATCCTTGAAGAAACAACTGTCCACCCCGTAGATTTACCACAAAAAACTAGCCCAAGTGTGCCCATATGTAGTAGACGTTGGCGTATAATGTATCAGGAAGGATACTTAAAGGCTCTAGGCCATGCTAAGACAAGCATATATCATCAACATTACATTACTTTCGTTGCGATTCATTATTGACACAACACATTCCAATCTCATTTTGCAGCACTATTAGACTTCAAGATACCAGGTTGATGAGTTACCGCTTGCTTATGATAATTAAGCATGATTATCACCAAATTTAAAGTTGAGCAATTCCTGTCGAAACTGCTAGCAGATTAGAGGTATCGGCGGAATCACAGTTCTTTTGAATAGTTCTGAACAGAAATTTTTGATCTCGAACAAGCTGTTTCATGAGTTATATCCAGATCAAGCTACATTCGGACAATCATCACTCATGTCCACTCAAGAATTAGTAAGGGATCGTCAATTTAGGATATTTCAGCTTATATGCAATGCCACATATGTGTTGACAATTTCTTTGATAGACGACTTTTGAACATTTTTCGGAATCGGAGAGCTTCAACAGCGTGCCGTCGTGCATGTGATTAAAATAATTTGTTGTTATCTATATATTATATATCAGCCGCGGGCATGAAATATTGCAGAAAAACATATTTCATTTATATGTGGGTATCCAATTACTGATAAGTAGATAGTGTATTAAATTACGCACCATTTTGACATAAAATGTAATTAAATTTTTGTGAGCAATTTGAAATTAAATTTTAATTTAAAGGTTATACTATTTTATATTTTTAGTTATCATTGTAAAAAAGGTCTTTTTAAAAATATAAAATATAACTTTCCCTATGTACATATGAATTTGCTCAAATAATGTGTGAATTTTGTTCTTAATTCATATGACATTATATGCTTTCCATAACGCAATAAAGACTAAATAATTATGGTTTATTTTTTTGTTTGAAAAATAGTACTTATGGTATACATAGAGTAAGTTACAATGCAAAACTGGTGATAAATGATCGGATTTACTTAATGGGATTTACTATTAATCAAGTCGTTGGGAAGTTATAATTAAAATGTCATTATATGCGCCTCATTTGAAAAGCAAGGTTAAAAAGGACGCACACACACACAGTAATCTAGTATTTAGAAAGGTAGCTAGTAATATAGAAAAGCTTAAAAGATTAAAAGCTTTTTAATCTTACATTATCGTATATATTCGTTTTCTCTAAGTGCAAGTTTAATACTGTATTTTTCAGTTATTATATATATATATATATATATATACCGAGTGATCAAAGAGTCAGTATAAATTTGAAAAATTAATAAATCACGGAATAATGTAGATAGAGAGGTAAAAATTGACACACATGCTTGGAATGACATGGGGTTTTATTAGAACAAAAAAAAAAAAAAATAAAGTTCACAAAATGTCCGACAGATGGCGCTGGACAACCAAACGTCAGTGACTGCGCATGAAAATCGCGTAGAAGAGGGACTGTCATGAGAGAGAGAGAATCATTTGCACACCAGCAGTCGCAGCATGTTGACGTTACCTGAAAAGGCACTGTTAGTGAAGCTGTATTATCAGAATGGGGAATGTGCTAGTGCAGCGTTACGTTCCTATCGCCATACGAAGGGGATTCGAAGGGTAAAGGTCCGTTGACAAATGTAGCTGTGGTGAGAATGATTTCGAAGTTCGAAGCGACGGGTTGTTTAGACGATAGACCCCGTAGTGGCCGACCGAGCACAAGGCGGAATGCTGCTGAGACGGTTAAGGATGAAATGGAGACTGTAGCGGGTTCGTCTATGCAAGGGGGAAGTCAGCGCCCGTGCAGTCGCATGTCGCACCGGCATTCCATACACTACTATTTTGTTGGCACTCAGGCGTACCCTCCGATGCTATCCGTACAAAATCCATCGGCATCATGAATTGTTACCTGGTGATTTCGTGAATCGGAGGGCATTTGCGGTGGGGGCGTTTCAAAAGATGGCGGAAGATGACGATTGGTTGAGTAACTTGTTGTGGACCGACGAAGCTCATTTCACGCTCCGAGGGTCTGTCAACACCCACAACTGCACAATTTGGGGCTACTGAAAAAATCCTAGAACTGTCGTGGAAACTCCATTGCACGACGAGAAAGTCACGGTATGGGTTGGATTTACCACATCTACCGTTATGGGGCCTTTTTTCTTCGAGGAAATGCGTGATTCTGGTTTTGTAACTGCTACCGTGACGGGTGAGCGGTACGCCGATATGTTACAGAATCGCATCATCCCCAGCCTGGCTGATAAACACCTGCTGGAACGCACGATTTTCATGCAGGATGGCGCTCCACCCCATATTGCTAGATGCGTGAAAGATCTCTTGCGCAGGTCGTTTGGTGATGATCGTGTGCTCAGCCGCCACTTTCATCATGCTTGGCCTCCCAGGTACCCAGATCTCAGTCCGTGCGATTATTGGTTTTGGAGTTACCTGAAGTCGCAGGTGTATCGTGATCGACCGACAACTCTAGGGATGCTGAAAGACAACATCCGACTCCAATGCCTCACCATAACTCCGGACATGCTTTACAGTGCTGTTCACAGCATTATTCCTAGACTGCAGCTATTGTTGAGGAATGATGTTGAACATATTGAGCATTTCCTGTAAAGAACATCATCTTTGCTTTGTCTTAATTTGTTATGCTAATTATTGCTTTTCTTTTCAGATGAAGCGCCATCTGTCGGACATTTTGTGAACTTTATTTTTTTTTGGTTCTAATAAAACCCCATGTCATTCCAAGCACGTGTGTCAACTTTTACCTCTCTATCTACATTATTCCGTGATTTATTATTTTTTCAAATTTATACTGACTTTTTAATCACCCGGTATATATATATATATATAAATTTCAAAAACATTTATATTTTGCCTAAATTGAGCTATTTCAAATTATATTTAAGAGTTATTAATTGCATAACAGTTAGTAACATCTAATATATAAATGAGGTTCGTTAAAAAGAGCATTTCTAAAATTTAATATTATTATGCTTGTTGTATATATACAATCATAAATGACACAAATTTATTTCATGAAAAAAGTACACGTAAATGTATATGCGTATATACTAGCTCATGTACGCCTATTTTCAAATAATAATAATAATAATAACAATAAAAATACATTGTTGTTTATTTCGACATCATTCTACAATTTATCTCAAAACGTAAGAAACAAACGGAAAAATGATAGTAAAATTAAAGCAATTTATTGAAACGTAATGGAATTTTTACAGGCTATTAAACAAAGGAAGAGGAAAAATAGCTCGAAATAACAGAGAAAAAAAATAACAATTACTTTTCATATAAGCAGTAGAAATAATGTCTCTATCTTGTGTGAAAAAAAAGGTTAGTCGCAAGCACTTTTTGTTGGGTGTAAGACTACCTCTAATGGAGATGCAGACTCGGCAGCGATGATTTATTCTTGCAAGAAAGGCGTCACTCATCCTTTGTGAGATCGGCACCCGTTTTGGATAGTCATTAAAGCTGTCAAGTCATAAAGCTTTGGAGAGCATTGAACAGAACACACATTAAAACATGTCCCGAATATGTAACAGACATGCTCCATTGGATTCAAGTCGGGCGAGCATGCTGGCTATTCCATTCATAGCAGCTTTTCCCGTTTAACATATTGTTTGATAATGCGAGCTTTGCGTATGTCTTTGTTATTGTCCATTAATATTACATTAAGACCGATTACTTACAGATAAAAATGTTACACATTTTGTGTAAATAGTGTAAATAATTTGTATTTGGGTTTTTAATGCATTTATATTACTCTATGTTATATTTATTTCATGTTAAAATTGTACTATTCACAAGCAATGTCACCCCTTACGCTATAATGGCGATTCAATGAGAACTTGGCGAAATATTGCCGATACAGCCAAGTTGGCATCATTTTTGGCGACCAAGTTAGCGGCCAATTTGACGATTTTGTTGACCATATTGGCGTCATTGGTGACCAATGTTGGCCAGTTCGAAATTGTCTGGATTCTTCTAGAAAGTAGTGGATCTCTCCATTAACGTCACGCTCGATGACACGAGCGGTTATATTTCTGGAAGTTTCTGCCGCGCCTATAAATAGAAGTACAGCCGAAACCGGGTAGTCTTGATCTCAACCAGTGAGGAGAAAACATTGTTTGGACTAGCAATTAGCTCGGCTGTACTTGTGAATAATCTGTTACATACGTGTATTTTTAACACTGTCAATTGTGTTTGAGTGCTTTTGAAGGTGTGGAGACCTTCAGAGATTTACTTTGTAAATATTGCTGCTGAATCCTGTATTTAAGGGATTGAACTTTTAATCTTAGACTTAATCTTTGGACTTATTCTTAAAGAACTGTTTATTTTCTTTGTGATTGTTTTGCATAAAATCCTCGAATCCGGATCTACGTAACAATATTGTTTGATAATGCGAGCTTTGTGTATGTCTTTGTTATTGATATGACATTAAGACGAATTACTCACAGATAAAAATGGACATACCGGTCAAAGATTACATCCCGATAAATAACAACAGTCACTGAACCGTCAAGAAAAACGGTGAGTTAATTTCGTTCACCTACTTATACCCGTGTTAAGCCATAACATCAGCGTGATAGTAGGTTGTGCATTTCATTGATATCGTAAACTTAAGATGAAATTCCTAGGATTCCCCAGACCCGTATAACCGGCGGGAATCTTCGATTTTTCAGAAACAGGACTCATCAATGAACAATTCACTGTTCAATTGCAATAGTGTCCAAATGATTCGATCCAGAGCGCAATATAACAACGTTTCTTTGTAAGATGATATCACTGGCACCCGAACTGATGGTCGTTCGGAGTACAGATGACCTAATGCAGCCGTCCGCATAGATTGTTAGCATTTCACAATTCCTCCTGATGACGTGAAAAGAAAAAAGAGCTCAAAGAAAGTTGCCGGGTTGAACTCGTCAACTTACTTATCTGTGTCAAACTTAACAGTCGAAGCAGATAACAATTCTCGCATGTGGTTGTAACACTGGGAGACCTACTACCAGACATGATGACAATGTATGGTCATTTGGAAAGCGTCTGAGTCTGATGATCAAACGGTGCAACTTTAAGGCTCGGGCAGTCTCTAACAGTCTTCCCACAAAATGGATTCATTCAATTACACACACACTCACATGCCAAGTATTTTTTCACTCAAATACTGTCAACAACTCATTTTCAGAAATCTGAAACAAATAGGTAAAGAAATGAGCACCAAAAAAATGTAACACCCAATCCAACGCAATGAAAGAAATAGAAACTAAGCTGAAATAAATCTGGATGCCTGGACTGTTGCCATACACAGTCATATATATGGCCAAGTGAACATTTTGCTGGGAAACTGCATTTGCGTGCAAGGTACAAAGGCAAATTTAGTTGCTGAAATATTTTTCTTCTCAAGTTCTACTTACTTTACCATGTTTCTTATTTTGGGAGATAGAGTAGAGATATGCGTATGTTTATCGATGTAATTAATTATTATAATATTTATAATTAATTATTATACTTATGTAAGTAATATTTGCCACACTAGTACAATTGCAAACTCTTTGCCTTAGGAACATAGAATGCAAGTTTAAATAAGTTTTATGGCCAGCTAACCTTTAATATATATATATATATATATATATATATATATATATATATATATATATATATATATATATATATATATATACATATATTCACTGGTGTTACAAATTATGAGGAGAATGGCATATTTTGCAGAATTTCAAGAAAAGATTAAAACAAAATTAAAATATAATAATTCAAAATAAAGACACAATTCTTGTGTGTGTAATATATAAGCGTATACGTGTTGGGGACAGAACTAGTCAATTTACAGATTTTATAAGCGTGCGTGTCAAAATTCACGCTCTGCCGTACACCTCACCGTATTTCTTAGTATTTTTTGCAGCAATCACTTAAATTAAAATTTATACAGGAAAAATGAGTAACCACCAATGTTTAAATGATAAAATGGGGTGGCAAATTGTTAGCAGGATAATAACAGGAGTATCTCAAACACAGATTTGTTGAGAATCCATTTTTACGCCCACCGTCGAGTTATAATTATGGAAACAGTTGCAAGATACCGGATCCATCGAGAGAAAGCCCGGACAAAATCTTCCAAGGGAAGCGACAATTAAGGAAGATTGTTATTTGTCAATGCAATGCGTAACAAGTATATTACAGCTTCTCAGCTCTCTTTTGCGGTGTATGGGGCCAGAGAAACCCGAATTTCAAGGATGACTCTTTCCAGAAGTATTAATAAGAGAATGCTGTTTGCATGAAGACTGGTTATATGCATCTCACTCAGTTCTGTGAACTGGAGAGTCTGTTTGAAATGGTACAAATGTCATTGAGATGGCAGCATGGATAAATGGGCCTGCCGTTCTCTTCATTGATGAGTCTCGGTTCTGTCTTACCAGCAATTCTCTCTATACTTTAGTAAAGAGAGAACTAGGGACCTACTACCTGCTATCCAATGTCAAGAAAGTTGGCTATTACAGCAGCCGAGGTGTAATGGTCTGAGCAGGCATTACATTGCTAGGCCTCACACACCTACATGCTTTTGAAAGAGGAACAGTCATTGGTGTGAGTCATAGGGATATACTCACCTTTTCAGAGAGGAAGGTCACAGTATTTCACTATAATGAATGACAACGTGAGGTCATGTTGTACTTATCTCGTAAGCAAATTTGGGGAAAGTGAAGATAATCACACAATAGACTGGATAGTCATATCTCCAGACCTCATTCCTATGGAGCATGCCTGGGACTTTCTGGAAATGGAATCTGAAACTTACAACCCCCTCCGATAAACATCCAAGGCCTAAGAACTGAGTTGATGAAAGAATGGTATTATTTTCTACAGGAACTCCTTAATTCGAGGCTCAAAAGTGCCAGGCATGTATATCTGTAAGAGCGAATCATTCCCTTTGTTACTGAAATTGTCCTGTTCTTTTCTGCAGCTTCTGTTTCACACGTTTCGACTCCTATGGGTGTTACGCTCGATCATGCGTGTGTATTTTAACGGATGAATGGTTTTTTGCACTATATCAGCCCTATGTCTACAGGAAATTTCATTAAACTCTGTCCCATAATTCTAGAGATAATCGATCAAACCTGAAGATTCTCTTAATTTTCATTGTGTATATATATATATATATATATATATATATATATATATATATATACATATATATATTCAACAAGTGTGCTGTTATATATATATACACCTTGAAATCCAGCGTATTTTGCGCAACTATGCATCGAAGCTGCATTATTTTTTTTAATTTTAAGGTATATTCGTCAAATGATGCACATCCTCTTTTTTACAAAAAAACCCATATACGAACGTATAGAATACTTATATTTTGAAGTCAATTATTCGGATAATTACCCAGGCTTTTTGAAAACATCATATACTTCTAGTGCTACAAATCTTTAAGTTAATGAGGTACATCAATTCCTTTAAATAAACAGTACTTTGATATATGTAGAAGTCTATATATTTCTTTTATGCTCATATCATTTTTTTTAAAGTCTTTTATTTTTATACACGGGCGTATTACACACACCCGTACAATTTAATCTTATTTTTTGATAAAAGTTCACATTAGTAACCGTATGTTATTGTATATATATATATATATATATATATATATATATATATATAAAAATCTTCTGTGCGTGTGTATGTCACTAAACTCCTCCTAAACGGCTGGACCGATTTCGATGAAATTTTTTGTGTGGGTTCAAAAATATTCGAGAATGGTTTAGATTCCCAATTCGGTCCAATATCGCAATTAGTTAAAAAGATATTAATTAAAAACATTCAAAAAATACAACTCAACATTCACCTGCATTGTTTTAACAACGCTATTGTTATAAACAAGTAATATAAATATTTTTTTTAAATCAATTCTTACTTAGATCAACCAAGAAAAAATTTATTTTAGCTACTTTTTATTAAATAGTTGCAATTAATATAAATATGTATATACATATGACAGAATCATAGCATTAAGTGGTAATTAATTTTTATTAATTATCATTAAAGTATCGTATTGTCATCCAAAACAATCGTGTATATAAAATTTCTTTTCAACTGAATGCTTTAACACGTGAGAAAAAAATCTTTTCAAATTTTGACGTAAGTCGCCAACGTGGCTTTATTTGTAATGTTTTAAATAATTAGTTTTAATCAATAATTAATTTTAATTTTTATTAATTATAATTAAATTATTGTATTGTAATCCAAAATAATCATTTACATTACATTTCAGCTCAATTGAGTGCTTTAAAGTGTATTTTATTAACGATTGAAAATTCCAGCAAGATAAATAAATAAACAAACAAAAAAACAAATAAAATATGTATAGGGATCGTGAGCTAATAGTAGGAATTGAAAAAGGCGTAAGTTGGCGTCGAAAATTGATTTTCAGCCAAACTGGCCAAACCCGGTCTTTATTGTTATGAAAATGCAGACGATTCACGCTTCTTAGCGTTTTTAATTTATATCTTTTCAAATAATCTTTATATATGTAATTCTTCTGTGCGTGTATGTAACTGAACTCCTCCTAAACGGCTGGACCGATTTTGATGAAAGTTTTTGTCTGTTCCAGTGGACTCGAGAATTGTTTAGATTTCGGCTTAGAAATGTTTATTTAATTACTTTTTTATTTATAAATTGTTAATCTTGGAATGTTTTACATTAGATCTGGCAGACTGCGCTACGATCGCAGTATCGAATATTCAAAATCTTTTATTTTGAATTTAAGATGTGTGTACAGGACAACGTCTGTCGTGTCCTCTAGTATATATATATTACTTACCTTTTTACATGAATACCAATTGAATAAATTTAAATATTTCTAACTATGCATTAGTTACATTACATGGAATAAAACAACCACTACGCGACTCCTGTGAAAACTTATTGTTAAGGTGGCATTTTAAACATTTTACTCTTGATCGTGTAAATGGATAGTGTTAATGTATTTTTTTCATACGAATGAAAGTGGGAAGAATGGCTTGCATTAATGTTTTTTTTATGCTTTCCCACTTCCAAAATCGTTTTTCTTAAATGTATATTGCTTGCTAAAATATGCCTTAGGGGTATGGAATTAAAACTTGAGGGACCAATGCGTATAAAAGAAAAGAGAATGAGATTTCATTCACGTATTTTATTTTTGTTTTTCGTTGCTATATATACACAAGTCTTACTTTTAAATTTATATTGAGTATGAAAATTAGATGCAAATATTCACACATATGCCTGACAATTCATTAATTTTTAAAACAATTCATTAATGCCTTCACATATTCTTATTTTCTGTACATAAATTGCTTGAATTCTGTAGAAAGAACTTTTCTAAATTATAGAATTCTAAAATTATAGAAATTAAAATCTTTAATGAGGATTAAAGTTCAGATTATAAGAAAATTTGGTTTTCTGTTTGAAGAATTCACGTTTCATTGCTCATTATTTTTTTTTAATATCTAAAATAATATTTAGAGAGAAACTGGGGAAAAGTACTTTGGGGAACAAATATAAAAAAAGGAAATTAAATTAACTAATATTTCATAAAAATATTATACACAAATAAAAATCCATGCAAAATATTTCTTCATGATTGCAAAATGCAACGTTATAAAATCCTCAAAATGTTACTTTTTTTTCGTAATTTATGTGCAGATATATTTTTTAAGCATTTTCTTGAAAAATTTTGAATTGGATTTATACTTAGAGAGGACAGAAAATTATAAGTATAGTTGTAGATAAAAAAATAAAGTAGTCAAGGTCTATCTTAGTGGGAAAAATTTCATTTATTACACACGCAAGTAATTGATTAGGATTATAAATATTTATTAAAGTTACAGTTTATCCACTGTATTAAGATAAGAATAATCGTTTCAATTTTCTATTTTCTTCGATATTTACCAGCACAGCAAAACAAATCACATAGCTCTAACAAAAAAAAATTACACTATTTTTCAACCAATATCTATTCACTGGACTGGGAATTAAATTTATTTTTTAAAACATGTAAATGAGTCCGTATACTGTTTTTATTTTTAAAAATTACATATTTGAAATGTCTAGATTCTATAATTTTTTTCCATTTTTTTAAAAACTTTAATTGCAATTAAAAATATTTATTACGTGCATATTTAACTTATTTCTCAATTTTTATTAATTTTGCGTTCACTGGAATGTAGAGTAACCAATCAGTGAGAATATTTGTCATTTTTCCAATTGAAAAACTCTTCTTTTTCCTCTTAGCCTTAGGCGTTAAAGCTTTATACTAATCCATTCTTCTTTTCGTAAACAGATGAATCTATGTGTTTATCGATGTACTTTGAAAATTGCTAGCAAAAGAATATATTAAGAAGGTACACATCTTAGAATCTGTTTGATCGCAGAAACTTAAAATAAATGGCCTAAGGATATTTATTGAAAATGGAAGAATTCTAAAAATTTTAGATTTTATTTCTTAAAAACTACTACTTTTTTGGTTTGCATGAAGAAACGGTTACTTTGCACAGACTTTTACGATTCATATATACGAACACCCACACAACTGAATTTAAATTTTATGTATTTCTTAATATGTGTTCTGCTTTTTATTCATTTCTGTTCAGACACAAGCATAAATTCATTTTTCAAGAGCTGTTTTTTGTTTGTGTTGAAAGAATCTGAGCAAATATTTTTGAAAAATATGTTGATCGTTTCTTGTATAGATGGATCGCAACTGCAATTTTTTTTCGTTATAGTAATGCATTTAAACATTGGATTCTGGTACTTCATTTTATATTTCCAGGTTTTGACTTTTTGAAAAATTCTTATACAAAAATATATTTTTTTTAAATAAAGGATTCGAAATTTATTTCATAAGATTGGGAAACCTCACAATTACATTTCACATTTTGTTTTAATATATGCAATATATTTAATTCCCTCTTAGACAGATGAATATAGTAAATACAATAGTACTTCTAAACTTTAAATCAGTGTAAAAAAGTAAAATATTAACGACTGACTATGTATTAAATATCTTGGGTATATACTATTATTGCATATTATAACTATATTAACAAAATATAGTTATTTATTCCGAGCATGTAGTGTAGTGTAAACTAGCATAAATATTTGAATGTTTATCATTACAGAAAAATTATTTTTCAAAGTGTGAGCACCTATATTTTTTAAACTGAAATTTTAGAAATTTAAGTTATAATTCCTTTTTTATATTTTTGATTATTTTGCCTGGCAATGGTAATGTTTGGTATTGGAAACATTAGTATCAATTGCTAACTTTTAAAATAACTTTCAAAAATTGAGAATTTCTAATGTCTTAATTTTAAGGAACAAATCTTAGAGAGTTAATCAAATGGAATTCATTATTTTTCATGACTCGGAGGAAATCTATATAAACAGTCATTTAAGACAGTATAATCATTCAGGTTCTATCATTTGTAATTAAAAAGCAACTTCCTTTATAAGTCTAGTACAAGTTTTATTTTTCTTAAAAGAATTATTATGTACATTTCAGGTGCTTAAAATTAAAATAAAGTCATATTATAATTTTTTTTCATACAAATATAAAACTACTTTATTCTATTTAATGTATAAGATTCGATTATTGATTAAATTAATAATTAAAAATTTTGCTTAAATAAGGGCTCTTGTAATGATTTTAAAAGCTTCTTTTTTGTAATTATATGTTTGCAGAATGTGTTAAATGTAACATGTTCAAACACATTATCAAAGAATTTAGTTATCAAAGTACTCGTATTATTAAAATATTTTCGCATCTTATTTTATTTATAAATTAAATGAAAAAAATTAATGGGTCTGAGATTTTACAAAATAAATCCCAAATAAATTAAATTCTTTGGGAATTCTTAATAAATGATATCTACATTTAGAAAGATAATATTTTTATGTAATTATATAAGTCCTGAAAACATCATTAATATAGTCACAAAAATCTTACCAACAAGTTTTTTTTACAATTGATTAAATTATAAGTTTTTCCTTTTGGTACTTTAAGAATTCATTATTAAGAGCATTAATAGTTAATAATATTTTCCTTAACAAATAATTAGTTATTTTTGAACAGAAATAAGAAATCCACGCGACACTTTGAAATTACGTCTTGTTCAATTAATAATCAGTATTTTTTTCATTTTGTTTTCATATTATCTGTAAAACAATTGTTTCTTTAATGAATTTTATCAGAAATAGATGGCTCGGGTATTATGTGGTGGTAACTCTCGAAGGCTGAAAAGATATAAGAAGTTCTAGTACAGTAATCAATGTATCTCAAAATTAGAAAATTTCTTTCCAGAAAACTCACATCCTTCTTTTTTTATCTTTTTCATCGACTAAGTAAGTAATTAATTATTCTGTAAGAAATGCATCATTTTAGCAACTTCTTCCTTCCATTACTCCTTTTTTATCTTGCTCATACAGCAAATTCTTCTTATGTAACAATAACATTTACGATCCTTCATGTTAAATATATGTTTTCACGTAATTATGTTTTTATCTTGCTCAATTTTATTTTGTTCAAAGTGCACTGATGTAATAAGTGCTTGATCATTTTTATAATGTTTTTGTTTTTGTAAAAAATAAAATAAGGTTAAAATATCAAAATGATTCCAATAAGAATTTATTTAACTTTGAGATGGATTATCAGAAGAAAAGATTACAAGCCTCAGCATTTGAAAACTACACATTGTTGAGAAATTTTGCCTCTCCAGAGAGGAGATAAGTGGTGCAACTTGTCATACAGCTGGTTTGCAGGTAGGTAGTGAACGTTGAAATAAATTTCATAATAATGGTCCAGGGTGATTGAAAGAGCAAGATTCTTAAAAAAATTTGTCTCGTTTGAAAGTGCGAGCCGTTATTCGGTTTGTATGGACAAAGAATGTGTCCACATCTGCAATGAGCAAACAACATGTATCGAAACAGTGTCACTCTTTTCAATCAGGCAGACAGGATGTCGAAAGCTGCAACATGACGAGAGTGTACGGCCAAGTTCTTCAACGACAGAAATCACTACGGCACGAATTGGAGAAATGATTCAAAATGATCGACGGGTAAATCTGTGTGAACTCTTGTCAGAGCTGGGACTGAGCTATGATAGCGTGCAGCATATCTCCATGCTTACTCTTGCTATTTTGGGAAAAGACCTCGTTGGTGTCACCAACTTAATATTCCTCGGAATCAGCACACGACTCTGTCATGCTCCTTTTATTGGCCATATCAAATCTATCACTTTTCAACAGGGCCGGAAAGTCTTTCCAGAGTATCACATGTGCGAGTTTGATCAGACCTCCCCCAATCATATTCTCAATTGCTTGAATTTTACTATTGACGAGGTTTTAGGAAATCCTATTTTATTTTTTTGTATTTTTGGTTTTATGGAGATGGTGTAGCTACAAGGATAAGAAACAACAACAAAAGCAAATTACTTCGATATTTATTGTTTTGTATTTTGTTAATTGAATTTGATGATTTTCAGGTAGGTTCATTCAGTGATAAGAAAAAAAGATGAAGATAACACACCCTCTTTTACGTTATACGTGCAAGGTGAACCAAAAATCTTGATCCTGCCATGAGTATACATATTTATTGTGCTCAAACCCTTAAAATTAGATGTATGTTTGCTTGAGTATATTATATTTATAATTATTAATTTTTGCAAAACAATTTTCCAAAGTAAATTTTAAAGTGCCTCTCCTTTCTCCCTTAATTAGCTTAGAGAATGTGTAAGATGTATTGCCGTTCCCACCAATTGTTGTAAATGTCTTGAACTTAATAAACATGCATGTGTTAAGTAGGATTCTTACAAATATTATTTTCAATATTTGAAATTCCCGTAATGCTTAATGAGATGAATTTGTAGGACCGAACACGTGCAATAGTTTCTTCACTCATCTCACTTGTTTATGGGCTGGTCTAACTCAGACCCAGTGATCATCTATACTTGACAAGTTTGGAGACATGCTGCTAACATTAAGATTCTAGAAACTGCTCAAAATAAAGTAATAAGACTAATTGCCAACGCCCCGTGTTTCATGAGAAATGATGACCTTCGGTTCTCACTAAACCTCAAAACCATTTAGGAATTCATGAAGCACATCTCCATTAAGTTTTTTACTAACATCCCACTGATTTACAACAGAATATTAAGAAAAATTGAGATCTATGACACAGTTCCCCTCATTTAACAGACCACGTAATATCCCTCTTTAAATTTTCCAATTATTTTTCATCTCGGCTAGTTTAATTTAGCTTCTTTTCATTTTTTCCTAAATTTTTTACATTAATGCATTCTTTTTAACACCCAAACTTTCCGAGCAACTCAATTTTCCTATGGGAAGCGAGCTCCTCGACCAATAAGGGGCTTTCTTCACCTCCCATACTGAAGCTCCTACTAACAAATTTCGTCTACTACCAACAGCGTTGGGGTGAGTGTTGGAGCACATAGTCCCCTGTCGGACTCTAATCTCCTATCCTGGAATGAAGATGACTGTAACGAGTTATACAATTGCCCATTTTAAAAAGGAATTAAAAAAATTAAAGAGGAATTTAATATACTAAAATCATTAATATATATGGAAAAATTTAATGGGAAAACATTTTAACATTATAATAAAAAGCTCATTTAAGAGCTGGAAAATCAGATTTCATGACGCCCAAAAATGGGCGGAATTAAACTGGCCAATTGGGGTGCAGCAGAGAACCAAGATCAGAAAGTGCGGGAAAAATTTTCGTGAAGTGGGTGCTTGGACTGAAAAATGAAAGGGAACTTTCCTGTTGGCAGAGCCAAGAGTTCGGCTAATAGGGTATATAAGTTTTGCAAAAGTGAGTAGCCAATCAGAGTGATTCTGCGACTTAACAGAGTTGGATCGCAGAGGAGAAAATGAAAAGAGTTGAAATTGGAAAAACGTTAAAAATTAATTAAAATCGAGATTGACCAAGATATCTCTTGGTATACGAATGAAGGTATAAGAAGGATAGGTCGGGATATCTTGGATAGATGGGTTGTCATGCCCATCTATTTTACTGAAGAATTAATTGCGAGTTTTCGCATCGTTTGTCTGATGGTCGGGATATTACATGCTGCTCTAATGTCAGCGTTTCTCATGTTCCAATGGGCATCGAGAATCTGTCTTAAAATAATATTTTGGGAGCCTTCGATAAGATTGATATTGGTTCTTGCTGCATGCGCCCAAACTGGAGAAGCATACGTTAGGAGGGGTTTTAAGATCAGAGTGTAGATAAGCACGTCTACTACCTTGCATGACACAACCCAACGAGTAGCAGCTCCCTGATTGGACGAGCATCTCTTATCCAAATGCACATAAAAACCCGTCTTTTTTCGGCTCAAATCCCAATTTTGAAGATAGGGGATTAAGACCTCTTATGAGATCATGTGCCCCATTGAACGTTCTACCGTTCTATCGTACTATTCCTGCCTGCTATTCCTTACCGATCACTTTTTTTAAATATTTCATATCAACGCATTACTGATTTTGCACCACACAGGATATTGGCTTCCATAACAACGTCGAATTTACGATCAACATTAGTGGGCGATTTCATTTCATGAAACCAAAGCAACCAAAGTTTTCTCTTGAATCAACGCAGTTTCGGCAGAAAGCGGTGTCTTTCTTTCAAATATTTCTCTTGAAAAAGCATTCGTGACATTTACTGCACAAAATAACTGCTAAAACCGACTTATGCAATGATTTCAAAGTTGCCTTATATCAACTGGTTATTTTGTAATAAATCTTCATGTTCAAGACAAGACTTGTGGTTTGTCCTAAATAATCATCTTTGTAAAACAGTTAGCCATACAATATTTTATTATTTTTAGTATTTAGTACATACCATATTACGCATGAATTTAATTAAATGGAAAAAAATTCGTTTCGCTTGAGGAATGTATTACAGTACTTCTCAAACTTTCAATACTTGCGACCCAATATTCAATCACAATTTTCATCGCGCCCCCCTCCATAGAACAACCATGTATTGAATTCGATAGTACTATACTTTGACGCCAAAGCTAGATTACGACTTTAACCTCTCCACCACCGGCGTATACAAACGTCACGCTCAACCAGTGGGTAAGTTATTCTGGACGTATATGTATGTCTTTCCGAAATACGATCTTTACTGCTCACTGCTATCCATAAAATTATTCCGAAGGCTTTGGAATGCAATAAAATGACCTTAAGAGTGTTTGCGAAGGATTTACTTATTCCAGACGATTTCTTATTGATTCCCTTTCTCCTCCCCCAATACACCATATACGCATGCATACGTGCATAACGGGGGCATTGTGGAGGGAATTGCGTAACTTTGAACTCACAGTTAAGGGTTTAATTATAAACTGTACAAATTATCGGTATAAGTGTTATTTTTTGCAAATAATTTTATATGTGACAAGCCTGATTATTAAACTTGTACTTAACTTATTATTGTTAAGTTAATTATAAAGTACATTGTATAGTACTGATACATTTATAAGTGTATTATTTCAGTATATATATGTTTCATTATGTCAGAATATATTTTGTTTGTTTAATTTCGATGAATAATTTTTTTAAAA
Source organism: Trichonephila clavipes (assembly GCA_019973935.1). Classification (NCBI taxonomy): domain Eukaryota; kingdom Metazoa; phylum Arthropoda; class Arachnida; order Araneae; family Nephilidae; genus Trichonephila; species Trichonephila clavipes. The sequence continues at coordinate 1,195,529 of BMAU01017835.1, forward strand.
TAATCCTTTGTTTTTACTTTTCAATAGGCTCGCGCCCCCCTCCTAGGGTTATCATGCCCCCAGGGGGCGCACCCCACAGTTTGAGAAGCACTAATGTATGACGTTACAAGTAAGATTCTCGAAGGAATTATTAGAGGGGTTCTGCTTTAATATCCCTTTAACGTCTACTTTTACTTTCCTTTTTAGCGGGTTAAACAACGCGATTTGAACTCTTAACTGTAACATTCACAAAAAGGATTTCTGTGTTTACTTTTCTCATGCAGAATGCAATCAAACGGCAGGAGCAACCACTCCCACTGAATACTTCCTGTCGTAATTTAATTCTAACTAATTATGTGATCTCTATTCTTTTATTTAATCGTAAGATGTAACTTTTAAATGACCATTAAATTTTATATAGTTACAAAACAGATTCATCATTGATTACGAAATTACGTTTGTACTTATACTTAGTTGGATTCAGGAAAAAACGTGTGCTCGGACCTAATTGAACTCGAAGCTAGCTGTGAAGAAAACATAAGCTTTTACCTTAATTTAGATGGATAAGGGCTTTGTAGTTAGATCAGCGTTTCTAAAACTGTGGGGCGTGCCCCCCTTGGGGGTGCGATAACTCTACAAGGGGCGCGAGCATTTTGAAAAGTCGAAAACAAAAGGTTATTTTAAAAATTATTAATTTACTAACGTATAAACAAACAAAATACTTTCTGATATAATAAAGATATATAATACACTTATAAATGTATCAGTACTGTACAATGTATATTTTAGTATTAATTTGACAACACTAAGTTAAGAATAAGTTTGATAATTATCAATCACCCCCTGGGTTTGTATAAACTCTTATCTTGATAATTTGTACGGTTTATAAATAATTCCTTAACTGCCGATTGAAAGTTACGCGATTCGTTCCCCACCTGTTACCACGCAGACGAGCGTATTTTGATGCTTTTTGAAGGGGAAAAAAGAAATAAAAAAGCAAATCCTCTGAAATAAGTAAATTCTTCGCAAACATTATGAAGGTCCTTTTATAGCATTCCAAAGCTATCAGAATAACTTTATGTATAACAGTGCACAGAAAAGATCGTACTTCGGAAAGACGTATATATACGTCCAGAAAATTAATGCTTTGGCTGAGTGAGATTTTTTTATACGTCGGTGGCACATAGGAAGTTAAAGTCGAATATTGTAGCTTTACTGTCAAAGTATAGTATTATTGAATTCAATACATTCTTATTATATGGAGGGGCGCGAGATGAAAAAAATGATTGAATAGTGGGTCGCGTACATCGAAAGTTTGAGAAGCACTGAGTTAGATATAAATTTTACGAAATATATCATTTATTATCAGATCGGATGATATTTGTAACACTAGAACGTCCAGGATTTCGATTAAGTTAAACGTCCACCGGTGTTATTTTGACACCGCCATATAAAATATAAGAAGCACTTGTTTTAACTAAATAATTGCAGGACTACTGTTCAGTAGGGTTTAGTTTTAAGACTTTTAATATTTTTTCATGTAATTATCATATATTATGATCATTTATATCATAAAAAACTAATGTTGACGTTATGTTTCTCGAAGCTTCTGAACCACTGCTTTGTCGGAAAACATTTCGAGTAGCAAATCTGCCAAGAACATTACTATTATGCGGTATCCTTTATGTGTCCTCCCTAGCGACATATTAATCAGTATTTACTGAAATATTATCAATAACATCTGCACTTTATTCAGATTCTTCGCAATTACTTTCATTCAATCTTATGTGCTCATCGGAATCTAAATTAGAGCCAATTCATTCTCAGAAAGCTCTCGCAACAAATTAGAAATTTAAGCAGGGGTTAAAGCTTTTCTAAGAGCCATCGTTTCATGGTGTCAGCTCTGCACTAAGTTCGAAAATCGAATGATTTTTTATGAGCAAATAAGTATAAATAATATATAACGAGACACTTAGACACAATAATTTTGGTATAATTGATTCATTTCCACTATGAATTCAAGAACACGGCATTCAAGGTGAAAAAAAATGTGCGATCGAACTTTGGGAATTTTGTTTTACTAATGTTATCTACTTATAGTGGTCTATATTTTGTTGAACGACAACTTTTTATAATGATAAATTGCCTTCGTGTCGAAATGATACCAGCAGATGTTCTAGGTATATTTAGTTGGAAAACCACTCTTAATTAACTTAGAACCACAAAATATTTTCTGTGTAGTCACAATGGAAGATGATTAAAAGTCATGAGAAAATTTTAAATTTCCTACAAAATTGTGGAAACTTGAACAAACTAAACATGCTTCGGTGTCAAATTTATACCGACGGACATTCTAGTGTTAAATCAAGCATTCCGATATTTAACATTTCAGCTTTTGGTACTGAGCCCCGAGATAGAAATGTTGATAAAACTGTGGGATTTCTGTTATTCATAAATCATACTTTTTTGCAGTACTCTCCCTCATCGTTTCATGAAAAGGGATAAAAATACAAAAACTAATCTGCCTGAAAATCGAGATTTCGCACCTTATTCATCCAATGCTTTCCCATGTAGAAAAATAGCGAACCTAAGTAAAAAAAGAAAAATGCATCCAGTTCACATTTTCGTTTCGACTTCAATTTGGAAATTTAAGTGAACTTTTCCAGGATATTGAATTTTATCATTTTTGTACAAAATTATTAATGATTATAAAGTTTTATTATTGTATGCAACTTACAAAAATATCCATTTTTTAAAAAAATTTCTTTGTATTTAAAAAATAATATTTGCCACAATTTTTTGTTAAATTGTACAAACTTTTTTAAAAATGAGTTTTGTATAAATTAAAATGTTTTGTATTAATATAAATTTAACAATTTCTAGATGTGTTTAAATGAAATAATTTATTATTTTTATGTATTTGTGAATTTATTATTTTAGAGTCATCATGAGATGTATTAATGAATTGTGAACATTTCAATAGCGTTTGAATATGTATCCTAAAGTTAAGATACAGTTGCCCTGTATAATTTGAAAATAAAGCTATTATACTAAAAATATATAGAAAGCATTTATATGTTATAAATGTATTATTTTGTTCTTAAACTAAATAATAAATCCACGTTAATTAACTTGAAATTGATTCTTAAGCAAATAAGTTATTTAAAACAAATAAGAATTTTTTAAAGAGAAGATATATGAATAAATTATTTAACAAAATAAATGTTATTCAAGTAAATTTCTACAGGAGTTTCTTATTAACACTTTATATACCTCATTGTGATTTACTGCAATTTTTTCATGCAATATTTTTTTTTCAATCACTACATTGAAATTTAAGGGATATACATAAAAAATACTGAACTTTGGGAAATTTAATCTGTTAAAGCTAATTTATTAATTAAGATATTCCACTGTAAAATAAATTATTTGTGTACACTGTTCACTTAAAATAAATAGTCAAATCGTTTTCCAAGGTCTTCATTAACATACAAAAACATAAGTGTGTTCATTTACACATAACACACATAAACATAAGATTACCTATTGGCACCAGCTACTTTTTCGGAACAAAAAGGACAATATTCACAATCCGCTGAAAACGCCGTCAGCTGAAAACGCAATTTCTGCTATAAAACTATTCACCTTCCCTGCTAAAATACTCATCATATAACCCGTGCTGCCATATATCTTGGAAGAATGGATTTAAAAGAATATTACTGCTAAGTATCGTCAGATTATTCGTAAAAATGACTATTCTATGTAATTTTAAAGCGAGTGGTACTTACAAGTACCATCGGTAGATAAAGGGTCAACCCATTAATACATTATATGCGTATGTCTTTTCTACGATAGTATTGAAGGCTTAGAAGAGTAGTTTTTAAAGAATAATATAATAAAATATATATTTAAATGAAGAAATATTTCTTTATGTGTGTATTTAGAAGAACTATTTGCGCCAAGTTAAATAGTTTGAAAATCAGTATAATTCACTAATATATGTCTTTTTTAAGTTGACAAAATGTTAGCGCACATCGTAATCTCTTCTTTCTAAGAGTTGTGTATCCGTTCTATGGATTTCCACTCTTTTCTTTGGAGGGAGGGAGTGTATAGTTATATATAAAAAGTTCACACACAAGATACAAATATTTATAAGCATTTATTATAAAAATTTTTACCCGATATAGGCAATCATATTTTCTCTTTTATTAAATCACATTTTACGTGTATATAAATAGATAACTACTAGATATAGTACCAAATATTTTCCTTTAATACTTCATTAATTTTAAATGACACTTAAAAAGTACTTTTAAGATTACTTACATGTTTGAAAATTATTAGAGTGAAGAATTACATATATATCTGATTATTTATTTCAATCCATTTACTTTTACAACATCATGAATAATTTTCATCATTTCTGTTTCCAAATTATGATTAAAATAGTTGCTCCTATTTTTAGTAATTTATTTTTTTAGTAATAGTATCCGTTTTTTTTTCGGGTGGAAAAACGTTTGGAGAAAAAAAACTGTTTCCTTCCTTCTGATTATATTTCTACAATATTTTGTTTCTTATGAAACGTAAGGAATAATTAATAAAACAACTATTGAATAAATTTTTCATTCTAATTAAATTAACAAATAAATAGTAATTATTTAAACTATGACCTCATATACAAACTCTTAAAATAAACTAAAACATAACACAGAATAAATGAAAATTGCAGTAATTTAAGGCAAATTCTTAATATTTTTAGTTTTTTAAGAATTAATAAATATTTCTGGCAAACTTTTTCATTGTAAGAAATTTGAAACAGTGAGTGAGTGAATATTAACGTTGCACTATTCAGCTACTCGAAGGCTTTTGGTGACGGACCTCGTAATTTTAAACTATGGTCAAGTGACGATGACGGCGCCTGAGCTGGCACCTCTCCTTTCCTTACTACAACGCCAGACCAACGGGAAGACGTTTGAGCTTTCGACAGATTTAAAGTGCATCGCTTCCCTACACGGCGGGTCTTCAGTGGTCTAAGCTTGAACTCAGAATAAATCAACAACAAGTCCGTTACCCCTTGATCACTACACTACCGTGGTCACGACGATGTGAAATAAAAGGGGGAAATGATAAAACTGATGAGTTATTTATATGTGCAAGAATATGAATAAATATTCTTTACTGAGATGTTTTATAAAAAGAATAAAATGAAAGGTATAATTTTTTTTTATGTTAGAACATTTACCTTTCACCAAACTATTAAATCAAAAGCTGTACATTTCATTAAATTCATTAATATATATATGGGTAACAAATAACAATTTTCAATGTTGAAAAAATTAGAGGGGAAAAGTAGAAAAATTATTATTTTCTTTGCATTTATTAGAAGTAAATCTGATGCTAAACATAAGCATGTAATATTTGGTGTTACGAAAATAATTTTTTAATCATCTCATTTTAAATCTTTTGAAGAGATATTTTGAACTGTTATATGATAAGATGGATAACAATTGGAGCATATATGTTTCAGATATGAGCGGAATGAATTCTAGCTTATAATCTAACAAAAGTAGCATGTTTTTTTTCTTTTGAGATTGAACGTTGAATGCTCGCGGATGCGAACTCTTGGCTCTGTTTGTTAAATTGTCGATTCTGAGGTTTGAGTCCGAGTACCACTTCAACTTCACAATGTAGAGGGATTAATGCACGCCAAAACAGTCGAGACTCAAAGCTTTCAAGTTGGTACAATGTGAAGATTCGGAGGATAGTGTGACAGTTAAGTTGTCCTCTCGTCATTTCACGATGAATAAAATTCTAAGCGCTGTCGGCAAATGTCCTCGTGTTGCTTTATACTGCGACGTCAATAATCAGTCAATCAATCAATTAAGTTGAGAAATTTACATTAAATATATAAATAAAAAAATCCCAGTGGCTGAAAGGTAGGGTATTGCGCTTCTCCACCGCAGATCAGGGGTACCAATCCCTGAATGGGCAAGTTCAACTCAGCCTTTCATCCCTTCAGGGTGTAGATAAAGGAGTACCAAGTTTGCTTGCGGACCAAACACGAGGTTTTTCGCGTCAGACTGACCGCCTGATCGGATCATATGCCCATGCACCTCAGCCCTCCAAAGTCATGAAAACTGAATTGGGTTCTATTGGCCTTGGCCCTAATGGGCTGTTGCTCCACTGAGATTAATTTATATAAATCAAAAACCAAAGGCTCTCTCGATATGACAGTGCTTCTCAAACTTTCAATACTTGCGACCCAAAATACAATCACAGTTTTCATCACCCCCCCTCCACCAAACAATAACTTCGCAATGAATTCGATACTTTGACGCTGAAGTTGCAATTCGATTTTAACCTCTTAAGTGCCACCGGCGTATATAAATGTTCACTCAGCCAGTGCGTTAATTGTCCTGGACGTATATATACATTTTTCCGAAATACGATCTTTTCTGTTCACTGCTATCCATAAAATTATTCTGAAGGATTTCGAATGCAGTAAAACGACCTTGGCAGTGTTTGTAAAAAAATTATTTATTTCAGTGGAATTTCTTATTTATTCCCGATCTCTCCTACTCCACCCCTCAATACACCACACACACGTGCTTTCGTGCAAAACGCTATTGGGGAGTAATTCGCGTAACTTTTAAATGGCAGTTAAGTGATTAATTGTTAACCGTACAAGTTATCATGATAAGAACTTTTGCACATAATTTTTATATGGCACCCCCGTGGAGTCCCTCTGGTAATTACTAAACTTGTCCTTAACTTAGTATTATTAAGTTAATTATAAAATACATTGTGCATTACTGATACATTTATAAGTGTATTATATATCAACGTAAAAGTTTTTTTTTTTTTTTTATTATGTAAGAATGTATTTTGTTTGTTTTCTTTCAATAAATTAATAATTTTTAAATAATCTTTTGTTTTCAACTTTTCAATATGCTCGCGCTCCCATCCTGGGTTTATCACGCCCCCTGTAAGAGCGCACCCCACAGTTTGAGAAAGGCTGCGATACGATTAAAAAAATAATGCTATATCAATACTGTAAAATAAGATAAATTATGGTTTATGTTATTTCATTACAACATGGAGAGTGTGATTACCTTTTTCCTTGCGTGCGGTTTCATGTTGTTTTCCTGGGACTGATATGCATTTAATTATTTGAAGAGGAGGAATTTTCAAGAGTAATTAAAGGCAGAATACATCTGCATATTCATTAGTTGGGATTGAAAAATAGAAATCCTTTTACGATATAATTCCTAAGAATTTGCCGTTTTCTTTCTTTTCACCTTTTACACTTTGAAAAATATGTGGAAAAATAAAATTTTAGTCGTATTAAATTAAATGTGCAATGATTTTTCGTACGGAATACTTTCATCTTAAGAATAATTGTTATGCTTCCTCATGAAACCATCAGGTTTATTTATGCAAAATTGTTCAAAAAACATTAGTTTGAAATGAATATGTTTTCATATTATTTTCGAAAAATAATATATTAATAAATATACGTAAAGAAAAATACAAAGAAATGTTAATTTTGTCAATTGTAATTATGAAGTCGTGGCGATTCGAACGCTACTTGATATTGATAAAATCATAGTTGATTTAAATAATTTTAACATCCGATGAAAAAAATTCTGCGTTTTCAATTTTTAAGTATCAAGTACGAGACACAAGTAAGAGAAATAATTATACTTTTTTATTATTTAAATTGGGGAAAATATAATGGAAAAAATATATGTCACAAGTTTAAGTGAACGGATACATATACATATGAAAATGTAATAATTAACGTTAATTTTCTCTTGAGATATATTAATCCATATTAGTCTTGAGTCCTCCACAAATTCGCGTAATAATTAATTTCTAGTTTACCCACCTTACGGGAAATAACCAAAACCGTATCTCTCCAAAATAAAAACTTAAATGCGTTTTTTAATTAAGGATGATGGAACCTTGCACCACATAAGTATCTGGACCAATCAGAAATGCCTTTACAGGAAATCAAATGAATTTAATAGCTTTTGGTTATGTTTATGACTATAAAAGTCTGAAATCTCTGGAGTAGAAGAAAGGTTTTGTTCTTTGTATCGTTTATGTGTGTTTTGGTTCTTGTCTTCCCCTTGTTTTGTGATCGTCAAATAAATGTAAATTTAATTAGCAACATGTCTTTTCCCCAATCCACGTTAAAACCGAAAGAAATTAATAAACAGTAATCAACAATATGTGTGTATATGTGTTGGGGGAGTGTGTGACGATTTTGTTCGTAATAACCATGTTACTGTGTTATCTTGATTTGTTCGTAATCGTTATAATGGATCCGGCTATATTTCCAATTTCATTCGATATTTGTTGGAGATTAAATATTACGCGATAAAGTAGGAGCACAAGCACTCGCGGACATAGTAATGTATACAAAAGCGTTCTTTTTTTTAAAGTTCCGAAGATCACAGTTTCTTCATATGGAAGCTTGGAGAATTATATCATTTCCTTTACTGAATACCGTGAATTGGTCAGAATAAGATGATGATTCAATATTGCATCATATTATTTTGAAACATGCAAATGAAGCAATTTCTTAAGGCATCCAACTAGGTTCGGAGATTAATTTTTGAAAAATTGATTTTCTGGGGAATTTTATTGTTTTAAAGAACATAAATAGGTTTCAGAGTCGTTAATATTAAATACATAACATGTATCAACCTTTGCTTTAAAAAAATATTATTTTTATGAAATTTGAGCAAAGTTTTATAAGTTAAGAAAAACGCCATAAATAAAAAAATTTAGTGGGCATAATGCAATTTTAATTTCATTGGTATACTTCTTGATCCATCTGAAATATTACACACAAACCGTAAAATAAAAAAATATTTTAAGAAATAAATATTTTATAAGAGCATTTAAATTTGATGTTTCGTCAAGATTACTCTATTTTCTAAGCTAAAAATGGCTGTAAAATGTGATTAAATGTAAATATTTTAAAATCTGTGGTGCGGTTTGTTACACTCTAAGAAGTTAATAACATATATGTTATAAATTTCATTGAATTTGATAGGATTGTTTTGGAGATGTTCCATTTATATCGCATACAAATTAACATAAAAAATTCCTTTTTCTAAAATCATAAAATTATTTTTGCCTGTTAAATAAAGTAAATGCTATAAAAACAACTTAAAAACTCTATAGTTTTATAAATTATTCCTTCTGCCTCAATATCGATATTTCTTTTTTTTAATGGCCCTTACAACACAAACACCTAAAAATTACCCTTTCAACCTAATCGGATACCTTAAGACAATGGTCTTCAAACTGTGGTTCACAGAACCCTGGGGTTCCACAAGGCATACCAAAGGGTTCCACGAGTCACAATAAAAAAATCGAGAAGAAATAAATATCTATGCAAAATAGATTTATGTTCTCTGTGTTTATATAGTTATAAGTATATAGTTATTTGTATTTATATACTATATAAATACAAATTTACATCCCCAATTGATTAAAACTAAAAATTTCCATTTATATATAGTACCTTAATGTTACAACTCCTTTAAATCTTTTATTATAACATGATAAAGAATAATAAAACACATACTTTATCTTTATATATATACTTCTTACTAGACTCTGAATATTCTATTGTTTACTATCTCGAGTTTTACGAGATAATTTTATGCACGTTAGTTCACAATGCCTTGTAAAACTAAATAGGTTTCTAATTAAAAATGCATCTTATTGCATTTTTGGAATGACACCTATAACAAAGGAGAGGAAACAACTTATCAATGTACCAACAGATTCGATGTTAAAATCTAAATTTTAGGTTCCAAATTCATGCAAAATGCGCGAGATTTTTCACATAGCTGCAAACAATTTAATGCCATCGAAAATATTGTGTTTGAGTGAAATATATTTTTCAAATTAAGTGGCTACAAAAACAAAGTATAAAAACAAATTAAACTCAGAATATTTAATGCGATTGCCTTTAATCTCAATTGATCTAGACTTCGATTACCTAGTGTGAAAAAAGCAAGCACATGTCTCAGTTACTAAATATAATGCATTGATAGGTTACACTTGAATCACAAATTAATATTATGAATGAGTAAATTATTAGATTAGAATTATTCAAAACAATAAATGCAATACTTTTTTTTGTCTTTACATAAGGTACCTATAGCATGTTGATCTACTTTAAATATTATTATGAGATATATTCTTTGAATTATGTGTGTATAGAATGGGGTTTCACGAAAACACTTTTTAGTTACAGGGGTTCTACGAAAGTACCTCCCAGTTCACTTCTCATTGCGCGGTTTAACTAAAAATATTAACTATCATATGAGAAGTCTTGGAGGGTTCAATACCATAAAAAATGAAATAAAATCCATCGGCAAAAAATTAAAAAGATGAATTATAAATATAAATATATATATACACACATGTGGTGCCGGCTGCTATTGACATGCCACAAGATAGACGCTTGTTATGCTAATTACGTTCTTGCGCATGTCTAATAACACGCACAGTGTTGTCCAAGCGGTACTGTCTAGAAACGTTGAAGAACGCCATGATTCGACGAAAGATGAAGATCCCTCATGTTTGTTAAGAACTACAGAAGGACTAATTTACATGACCTACGTGTATTAAAATAACAATCATATAATATGTAATTAAAGAGTAAATATTTTGTAAATAGTAATGCATAATTAAATTTAAAAGCTAACTGAAGATTAATTTTCTTGTTTTGGCGGTCACCACTGACATCACTCCCCCCCACACGCACACAAACACACATATAATAAGTTTTAAGATTTTTATTACATTACAGATTGAATTTTATGATGTTTATATTTATCTGGTTATTTTCAGATAGAAATTAGCCACCTAAACATAATTTAATTTTTTGGATAATAATTAAAACTGTTTTTCAAAAATAAGGTTTATGGGGAAATCTAAAAATACCAAATTGATTTGAATTGTTTTATTGCAGAGCAACGAAATTTTGTGTTAGTTATTCATTAATACAATGAGAAAAGTACGTGCTATTTTGTGCCGATTTCTTCGAAACATGATTGTTATTGATTAAATGACATGATCTCATGAATTCAATACAAGAAGTTTTCGTTTAAGAAGTATATTTAACGTTTATATATATATATCACTTAACCGTTTACTGAAAAAAACATTTTTATGCCTCTCTTTCATTTCCTTCGAATTGTTATAACTCTTCATGATTTGAATGCAAAAGGTCCGGTGAGTTGCTGTTTTTCTCGAACAAAATTATACAAAAAAGTTTATGCGGTCACATATATGACGTAACATATAATTGTGTTTTATGCAATTATATCTCTACTTATAAGTAAATAATGACGTTTTTTTAAAATACTAAAATTTGAATTTATGAAAGAATAATTAATTAGTCCGGTATTTAGATTTTAATCAAAAGCTTTAATGAGAAAATACTAATGGCTTATAGAAGTGTTTCTAGAGATTTTAAAAATACTATAATTTAACTAAATGACAAGCAAATGAAATTTCAGGATATAATTTCAGATTGAAATATTCTGTTAAGAGGCTTTTCGAAATATTTTTGTGTGTACATTTTTGCATTACACTTTTATTAGACCTAGATTAACCTATAATAAAGATGTGGGATCGCGAAATGCTTCGTTAAAAATTCCAAGTGTAACTTTTTGAAAAACGCGATAAAACTCTCATTACCATTTTAAAAGGAATATTACATCTTAATAGGGGAAAACGTCCCACATTTTAGTTTTAATGTACATTTTTTTTTGCTTTTGTCTTTTGAAGATATCTGAATAAGTTCAGAGCCGATAATTTGGGGGGAAAATGTTGATATGAATATTTTTTGACTCTTTTAATAACTCTTCTGTTAAAATACATACATAAAATTTGTTCTTACGAGGTATTTTTTGCAATGCAGTGTCTTTAAAATGCTATCTTTATGTATAAGATGAGGAATAGGTAGCATGTTTTCAAAACGTTATCCTTCGATAAAATTAATCCGAAGGTAATGTTATTTTATTTATATATAGATTTATAGGTATTGTTTCTAATCGGGATTTCAGGTATGAATTTTAAAGAATTTACAATATTTGATAAGTTATTTTCAATCTAAATAAAATATTGAGTTTCTGTAAATTTCTCTATTGTTGCATTTAACACTAGATTGTCCAAGGAAGTCATTTTGACTGCTTTTTAATTTCAATTACAAAAACAATTACATGTATAATACACAATTTCTTAGAATTTTTTTAGGATATATTTTTTTTCCAAGTAAATTTTTTTATTGTTAATATTTACTAATAACTTGTTATAGGATTGTAAATAAAACAAAAAATGTTAAAAGTTTAATTTTAAAAAAATTCTGTACACAATCTCTCTCTCTCTCTCTCTCTCTATATATATATATATATATATACTAAGTTTCAGTCTTTCTAGAGTTAAGTATGAGTTCAATCCAATTACAAATTATATAGTTCTAGATTCCTAGTAGGAAATATACATTTATCAAATGTTTTTAACTTTATTGAAAAATAATTTGATTCATCTTATTTTATAAATTGCTTCATTTTTCTAAAACTTCAATTCTTTAGAAAATGAACGGAACATTTAATGTTTTATAGAATACAAAGACAAGCTTACAGAAAATAATTCACAACTCTTAAAAATCATATTTATTTTTTGTCCTTTTTAAAAGTTTGGTTTTCTTACAAATCTAATTTTTTTACTATCCAATTTTAGGGAAATCAATTGATATACAGTACAAATAATCGTAACGTTCAGCAATGCTTAAATGTGGACATCTAAATAGTTCCCACTTCTGTTTGTAAAAGTATAAAATGCCGATTCGATAATTTATTTGCAGTATTATTACAGTCGGGCCTCCATTTTAAGAATTTTTACGTGGCGAACTTTTTCCTGGAACCAAGAACAGAAGAACATTGAAAGATGAACCTCTATTTATAACAAATTTTCCATATAACGAACTGTTTCTGTATTTGCTAAGAAATTTTTCAGACACGCATGTTATTAAATAAAACTTTACTTTTATTTTATAGAAGCTTAGAACTAAATTACTAATTGAAAGAAAAATTAGATACTTAGAATAAAGTAATGTGATTCAGATTATGCATTTTTTATTGAAATATTTGACTAATGGAGAAAATAAATATCTTATATGTACAATATTTCGCATGTCGTACGTTTATTACAGTGAAATGCTTCTTTTGTATCTCCTACATATATAATTGGAGATAAAAACATCAAATATTTTTTTCTGAACCCTTGTAATCGTAATATTTGGATGTCCCCTTTAAATATTTTCTCATCCCCAGGATGAAATGAAAATGGAAGAATGGTGTATGTTGAAAGCTCGAATGATGTTTCGCTGTGGTGGCCTATCTTCAAAGCTTTTCTCCAACCCCCTGTAGCTATTACGTGCAGTGATGGGCCTCAATGGTTAGAAATCAAAGACTAGAATTACCTAATAATTTATAGCAGATAATGGAATTTCACTCATAAATTACGGAAACATTTCCCACCTCTTTATTTTGTTTGGAACACACATATTTATCTGAGAGAAAATAAATTAAAAGGAAGCAGATAACATATATTTTACTTTTGCAACAGAGACCACTAGTAAAAAAAAATAAAATGTATAGGAAATTGCAATGTGATAATTCTTTGTTGAGTGTAAACTATTCCTCAATAAAAGAAACAAGAAATGTATTCTATGTTGATTTTTGTAATCGACAACCGGGTCATGAAAAAAATTATTCAAGTCATATTCTTAAGGATATAAAAACTTAGCAGATCTATTTGGACGGTTTCCCATATGTTAATTAAAACGTAGAATATTTTTCTCTCTTTAAATATATAATTCGGAAATAATATAAAAATATCAAAACTAAAGTAATTAAGATCTAATTTTTTTACCATTTACATCGAAGGTTTGCAAAAAGAGGCCAGCAAAGATATTCAAAAAATTAAATATACAGAAAATGTTTCCTATATTTCGGTCAAAATCACGTTTATGAGTTTTTGAACACTTACCTCTTTTGAGTTTTAACCTCCATTCCTGCAATTTTGAGATCCTTGGTGATATTAACGCTTCCCCATTTGTAATTAAAAATACATTGATGTTAAAATATAAAAATTAAATGCAACTTTATTCAAATGCTTTAAGCACACAAAATAATAAGTTAAAATCAGTGGAAACATCGTGCGAAAGTAAACAAACGTTTATAGATCAGAAGTAGGCGGAGTTTAACTTGGCCAATCAGGGAGCAGCTAAGAAAGAGAAGCAAGATATCGAGAATTTTTAGTTCAATTTGGTTCAAAAATATATTTCTTAACACAGTTTTTCTTGCACGAAAATCTTAAAGAGTAAATATAGATGCATGTTAACTAACATTTAACTTGCATTCTGTGATCAGAATTTCAACAAGCAATCTCTTTTCAATTTCAAAAAACAAAAAAGTAAAAAAGTATGACAGATTGCATTTGTCTAATTAAAATTCATATTAAATAAAATGGTCTAGCAGCAGTGGATAAGAGAAATTGACAGTTAAAAAAATATCAAAATTGTCATTTTTGTTATGTAACTTATATTTATCGGCTTTTATGTTACAATTTATACCTTTTCTGAGATGCAAAATTAACTAAGGGATAACATCATTTAATAAAGATGCAGTTCTCCGTTATTGTTCGTTTCCAAATTGTGATTCCAGATCCAAAACAATTGCCCACCTCTGAACTACATTTTCAACAGCATATATTTAAAAATATATCAATTGAAATTGAACTTTAAAATATTTATTTTGTTATTAAATCGTTTTACCGCTTGACTGATTATCCCGAGTTAACTCGGGTTCGTATATATTGCAGTTAATTACTATACCGAGATAACTCGGACAAAGCATAATTTGTGTCAGTATGATTTGTTTCATCGAAGGTTTTACTCGGCTTGGATGAAATGAACGGAAATATTCAGCTTTAATTGGCAGTTTGCAAAGTTTTGTTGGTTTCGCGGATCTTTTGTCAGGCCAAGTCATGTGTTTTCCCTGTACACGTCAGCTCGTGGATCAATAATGTGTAAAAAGGAGAGTTCCGTTGTGAGCAAAAATTAAATAATGGTGACGATACAAGATAGAGTAAGCGGTGATTTTTCAGATAGTGATTATGAAGAGGTGGACATTGAAAATAGTGAAAATGATTCTTCTAAACGTAGCCAACATTTTGTTCGGTAAATCAGGAGGTTCACGATCACTTAAACAATTCAGAATGGAACTGATTTATTAAATAATTTTAAAAAATAATCGTGACGAGTTTTCTACCACATTAGGAAGACCCAGAATCATTCCTTCACCACTCAGGTTAAACTCAGGGCGTTTTCCAGATGTTATTCCTACTACTGAAAAAAAATCAAATCCAACGAAACAGTGTACTCTGTGTTCCCGTAAAAGAGATCTCATAGGTAAGCCAGATAGAGAAGACAGCAGGTTCCAGCGTACAGAATTTCAGGTATCACTTTGTGTTGTCCCTTGTTTCAAAAACTTTCATACAAAGACTAATATTTAACTTTTTTCCATTTGCCCACGATAAATTGGGATAGTAAACTAATATTAAAACTAAATGCTTTCACAGCTGTAAAGAATTAAAAATTCAACTTAAGACCTACATATTTTGTTTTGTTTCGTTTCCTTGTATTTAATACAAAAATTTTTAAAAATGTGATAACTTTTTGCATTTTTTTCAACAAAATTTGTAGAGGAAGTGGTCAAAAGATTCAGAAGAACCTATCTCTTTAAGTGAAATTTTCTTTTTAAAATAAATATTTTTCTTTTCTTTCGATTATGAAAAAATGTCTTAGCAATATTTTAACACATTTGTCAACGTTTAAAGTTGAGAGGTGTTTTTTTTTCTCTTAGGGCATTCAGCCGTGATACTGAAACAATGCAGTTTAAAAAATTCCGTAAGTCAACATGTTTATCGAAGCAGTAAGACATGTGATAAATGCACAATATTGTATGAAAAAATTACTCCTTTCAAGCTTCACAAGTGCAGGAATGTATCGCATTTATGATATTTTTCGAAAGTTATTGAATGCAAAATTTTTAAAACATTTTTCCTTGCGAAAACTTTGCTTTTTATTATAAGGAAGAAAATAAATTTTAAGATTTTATACGTTCCCTTCTCTTTATTTTTTGTTAATGCAAGGCCTTTCAGAGCAGTATTTCTTTTTGTTGCAATAAAATAGAATATTGATACTCTTTAAAACTTTTTTGAACAAAGTAACAGTCCTTATGCTTTTCCCAACTTTCAAATTTTTTATCATAGCTATTGATAAATATACTGGTATTCAAAATTAAGATTTTAGATTTTGCAGGTTATCTCTAGAACTACTGCAAACATTTTAATGAAATTTGGTTTGTATATAGAACTGATATAATGCAAAAAATTAACATTAGTCAGTTAAAATACTCACGCATGATCGTGCATAACCCTCATCAAAGTCGGAAGGTTTGAAATAGCAGTTGGAGAATACAACAACAAAAAATGGTTAATAGGAGGTATGGTCCCTTGTTTCAGATAAATAGGAGTCACACCGAGGAAATCAGGTAGTTTATAAGTTCCTGGAATAATTAATCTCTGTCTAGTTAAGTAACTCTGCTTTAAAGATTAGAATGGTTCTCGGAGGCATGGTGGAATTTTCAATTGTCCTCTCCATAGCGTCCAAAGTAAGGTATGTATGGACGAGGTCTGAAGATCTGACTGATCAATACATCTGGAAAGTATCTTCAATTTTTGAAATTCGTTGACTAGATGAACTCTATGTGCCTTGCCTGTCATCCATTAAAATAAAATCAGGGCCCTCTGTATCCCGCGAAAAGGCGAACAAAGGGTCCATCCCTACAACTTACAGCTGCCACAGTGCATTTTTCAAAGACATGGAGGTATGTGTAGACATATAATGTAATGCCTTTCCAGATCATCAAGCCTTCACTGCCATAATGATTGATATGTTAGACATAGGAGTTCAGGTAATGAGTCCCTGGTAATCTACCTATGAAAATACGGTAGAATCTCTGATTAGGCTTAACCTGGGACTCATCAAAGTAGAGAACGGTCGCCCGTGCTCCAATTTCTACGATATCTGCACAACTTTAAATGGACTCTCATGTTTGCAGAACTGAGTGAGACGCAAACAACATGTCTTAAAACAGCCCTCTCTCGTGAAGTCTTCTGGAAGTAGTCACCTTTGAAACTCGAAATTCGTTGGAAACATACAACTCACGAAAGAACTGAGAAGTTGTAGTATTCCTTTTATGCCTCGCTATAACGGACAAATGTCAATATTCTGTGGCCATAGTGGTTCTTGGATGACTTAGCACAGGCTTTGTCTTCATGATTCTGGTATACTAAAACTGTTTCCATAAGTTGACGCTGGATGTTAAGTTGAATTTTCTAAAAAAAGAGTTTGACTAATTTAACAGATTGCTGCAGAAATCAACAAGAAAATGACGAGGTGTACTGGCGAACGAAATGGGGATTTTGGCACGAGAGCTTGTACATCCTGTTACTCGACTAACTCTGCCCACATACTCGTATGAACTCACGTATTCGATACACAAGATATACATATTTATTTCAAAGCAATATTTTTACATTAAATTAAAATAATTTGATAAAATTTCACAAAACATGCAAATTCTCTTAGTTTTGAACAACAGTGTAGAGTTCGAAGATGACAATAGAAATAAGTGAGGAAGATTGGCAATAAATGTGGCTTTTATTTCTTGCATGCATTGATTCAGTTACTAAAAACTCACAAAACATCAAACTATTTTCTTTGAAAACTTTTACTTAGGGACATGTCGGATTATGTTTGCTTTTGTGCAAGGAAGCATTGTGGTCGAAATTATAGATAGTAGACAAGGAGTGAATACTGTTTTAATAAGAGTAATGTCTGTGACAGATTTGATGACTCAGTAGCTAAAAGTCTCGAAGTCATTAAAATTTCTAAGAAATTAAGGTCTCTAGGAAACTCAAGAAGGTCTAGGATGATTGTATAAAGAAAATATTTTAGAACTGTCTTTCAAAACACAATTCCCAACATGTAAACAGAAAATTCATTGGAATCAAACATACAATATTTATTCGTTTTATTTGTCATAAACGAAAATATGATAATGAATTTGAATCGATGTTCTATTTTTGATCTGTGTTCTAGATTTTTACGTGTTATTTGCTTCCTCACACTATGAGTTACTATAATGACTGAAGCTATACAATGAATTGTGATACATTGAATGTGCTAGCTAATTGTAAGGATAATTTCTACATTTTAAACATGATTATTGCACAAAAATACAAAATGTTTAAAATTATAAAATCGTTTGCAATAAAAGAGATACTTCTACGACTTCATGTGGTTTTTTTAGGAATTGAAATATAATATCCAAATAGTTTCGCTTTCTTTATTATTTATATTGTTAAAAAGACAAGTAAAGTCACAATGATTTAAAATACTATACATATATGTTATTTCAGAAGGCATTATATATACTCATACATTTAATTATGCCCTTTCTTGATGTTAAGACAATGGACAAGAATTCTTATTCTCATTTTTTTATTTATTTTCCCCCTCCCCAAAAGCGTAAATTATTTCCCACAGAATAATTCATTTTAAGACTCAATGGTACAACCTGTGATAAAAATCCAAACTTCTCACTACAGTTTCTTTGATGTTGTAGCTCCATCCCATATGAAGATAATTCTTATTACATTGCCCAAACCAACTAGGGTTCCCAATACTATTTCTATCTACCGTTATCATATGCTATCGAATGAGCAGTCATGCTAAAGTGAACTGACTCATATCTTTCGTGATCCCTGTTAATGGCATTTGAAAAACGTTCCAAGCATTCCAGCTGCTGCTATCAGGGTGCTTAAACGGCAACGAATGAAAGATTTTTCAGAACTATCTACTATTTATACGAACGTTATCAGAAATGCATTGTATCCAGTGGAAGCTCTTCAAAGGTAAATCATATATTTTCCTTGAATATAAAGGGTGTTTTTTAGAGGTATAGAACTTTAAATTGCAATAAAACAACGATGTATTATTCGATTGAGATGAATTTTTTTATTCGAAAGATAATCTTGTGGCATTGCATTTTAAATATGATTTAAAGGCTGGCTCGGATGTAGTCCAATCTGGACGCCCAATTTTCGATGACTTTTTCCAACATTTGTGGCCGTATATCGGCAATAACACGGCGAATGTTGTCTTACAAATGGTCAAGCGTTTGTGGCTTATCCGCATAGACCAATGACTTTACATAGCCCCACAGAAAATAGTTTAGCGGTGTTAAATCACAAGATCTTGGAGGCCAATTCACGTGTCCAAAACGTGAAATTAGGTGGTCACCAAACGTGTCTTTCAATAAATCGATTGTGGCACGAGCTGTGTGACATGTTGCGCCGTCTTGTTGGAACCACAGCTCCTGGACATCATGATTGTTCAATTCAGGAATGAAAAAGTTAGTAATCATGGCTCTATACCGATCACCATTGACTGTAACGTTGTGGCCTTCATCGTTTTTGAAAAAGGATTCCACCATCCCATAAAGCGCACCAAACAGTCAGTTTTTCTGGATGTAACGGTGTTTCGACATACACTTGTGGATTAGCTTCACTCCAAATGCGGCAGTTTTGTTTGTTGACGTAGCCATTCAACCAGAAGTGCGCTTCATCGCTAAACAAAATTCGCTTATGAAAATCGACCATTATTTTCGAAATAAAATTGCACAATGTGAAAGCCTTGTTCAGGCGTGAGTCTATTCATGATGAATTGCCAAACCAAACTGAGAATAAATCACTTGACAAGTGTTAAATCGGTCGCCATTCTTGGAAGTAATGCCAACTTAAACTTCTATACCTGAAAAAAAACACTCTGTATTTAATATTACAACATTACATACCAATAGTACATTGTGTAGGAATACTACGTAACACAGCCTGTAAAAGTAAGTTAAGTTTTTTTGACAATTATTTGTTCTTTAATTACAGCATATTTTATTCACAAAATTATTGTTTTCTATGTAGACAAATAAGCGTTATCCTCGGAAATGTTTACAAAAATGATTTTACTTACGGTATTTAATGCAAGATTTTCTATATTTATGTAAATTCTATGTCTTTTAATAATATCAGTTAAAATTTTTTAATTTTTTATATACGCTTCAATACATATTCTTAGATACGAGGTAAAAAAAATGAAATATTTACATTAATCTATATTCTTAGAGAATATATATTGTCTAGATAATATTGTCATTTTTTAGTACACCTACTAAGTGACCAAAATTTCTTTTCGAAGAGTTTATTTTTATTCAGTTCACTGTTTTATGTATTCATTAAGTTATTTATTCAGTTCTGTAGAAACAACGAAATCTCATTTCAACTAATATTGATATTTTTATCTATAATTGCATATCACTCCCAAGGAAGAAATATTAATAATTTTTTTAGCATAATGATTTTTGGAGTATACTGCCAAACTGGAAGTTGTATGCTTATTTATTTATTTTTTGTAAAAAAAGGTGTAGCATTATCACATATTGAACATTTCTTGCTTTTCCTTCTATGTTTATATACAGCACAAAAATATTAGGATGCTTTCCTGTTACCGCATCTCTTATAAAATAAACACAACTTCAAAAATATTTTGTTTCGGAATGTTTGAAAACTAAGAAGCAATAAGTTGATCAGAAAAAAAGAAACACCTTATGTAATCAGTTAGATACATTTTATTACCTTATGGATTTTACAATCTATTAGATATAAACAATTTCTCACATTTCTAAGCTGAACTCAAGGCTTTTTTTATTGAAAATGTTTGATTCTTAATTGAATTTGTTCTTTCTTGGAAAGGAAATAGAGCTCTTTTCTTGTTATCCCCATATTCAATTATTTATTTCTACGGTTTATTTGTCTCTTAATATTATCAAGATTTTGGCATGTTTCACATTAGAACTTCCATTAGTTACAAAAAGTGATTCTCCCGGATGATTTTATTTTTAAATATTATTTATATATTTTTCTATATAACATTTTTTGAATGAGATTGCATTTTTACAAACAAAATAGAAAAATATAAATTATTTGTAAGAATCCCAATGGTCTTAAGAAGTAAATATTAAAAGCTTTATCATTTTTTGATAGATTTTTTTATGATGTAATGCATTAAAACAATGAGTAAAATTATCAGTATTTTGATATTTCCATTTAAATTTTCTCCACTGAGAAAGCGATGTGATTTATTTCAGGAATTCTTTAAAATTAATCCCTCCCTTTTAATATAAATAGAATGCAACTATGATGTATAAAATTAATTTATGTTACTTTTCTAAATATGAGTGAATATTTTATGAAAAACATGAGATTTGATTTTAAGTAAAAAGACACAACATAAAAATAGAGTCCAACCTCCATATTACGAACCTCTGTATTACGAACTTTTCTGTATAGCGAACTTTTCCTAGAACCAGGAACATTTCACGATTTTCTTCATAAAATAACCTTCGTATAGCAATGCGCATTTTCTATATAACGAACTTTTTTTCTTGTAATTATTTTTTTTCTCCCATTTGTTAGAGTATTTCTGAACATTTCAAATTATTCACTCTTGACACATTTTATTGTGGTCATAAATCTTGAGCTGTTTTTATTAGATGCCTAACTCGCCAAAAGCAATAGAATTATGTGTGATGAATCCAAGAAGTGCAATCTTTAACCCTCATTGTCCAGTTCACTGGAAAAATCTTCGATATCCTCCTTCACCCTTAGTGTCCCCGTGTCTTTGAACTAGTATCCATTCATTTGTAGTGTTGATCCGTCACACTGGTAACTTCGTTTCTTGTAGCTCGAAAATGGCAAAATGGAAGAGCTTGAGCATAAAAGAAAAAAAATTATTTCTTCAGAAAGTGGATAAGGGTGTCAAGAAAAAGGGTATTGTTTTAAAATTTGGTATTCCTCTAAACAGTTAATCAACTTCTATAAAAAATCGAGATAAGTTACAAAACTATGATTCATCGAATTCTTGTTCAAATCATTCAAGAATATGTGTCTAAGGATGTCGACGAGGCAGTTTTGAAGTGGATACACAAAATGTGAGATAAAAATGTTTCGATTTCTAGACCTTTCATAATACGGAAAGATCTTCAATTTGCGAAGGCATTGGTATACGACCAACATCTGGGTAGCTACGGATGGCTAGAGAAATTTAAGGAAAAGCATGGACAAATATACACCTCAAGGTATTTTTGGTGCATTTAAAAGATGTGAGGCGTGTTATGTGTCTGTGAAATAATCCTTTTTTTAAACAAAAAAACTCAAATCAAATCGACAGATTTTATGAGTAATTAAATTTATGGACGCAAGTGGTAATGCATGTGTTTAGAAATTCTAATTATAAAATAATATATTTTTAAAATTACTTGTATGCTTTAAATTAGAATATGTCCTTAAAATTCATTAATTGTGTTATAAAATTATTTTCTTAATGTTGAAATACAGTGTGTGTGTATTCTTCAATATTCTTTTTTTCGTTGTTTCCTTGCATTTTTTTTCCTTTTTGCATTTTTTGTGGATAAAATATACAGAATAAATAGATATTAATTTACAAACAGGTGTGAATAAATATCTTTTTTATAATATGCGGTGTTTATGAGTTTAAATTTTGCTTTATGTGGCTTATAAAGTATATTCAAAGAAGAACCTCTGTATAACTAATTTTGCATATTACGAACTTTTTTCAGGATTAAGTGACTTCGTTTTTTGAGCTCCGACTGTATTTGCAAAACGGTTGAAAATTTTAATAACGGTAATAATAAATATGAAAACGATAAAAATATGTGGAATCTTGACACACAATAAATATTGTTTTTGAATTCACATATGCGCGTGTCTCATCTCTCTTTAAAATCCCGAGAAGCTCGGGAATATAAATTATTTAAATATAATTTGCTTTGTGAAAATATTTTATTTCATTACTTTCAAAATAAAATTTGCCCTTTAATGGAAATTTATTTGAAAGGCAACTTATATATAATCCCCCAGATTTAATAACTTAATGAAGTCATGCTACATGATGTTCGTTAGTTGTAAATATTAAGATGTCATGAAACTTAATTGCATTATTAAACTAAATACTCGAGATCTAATTGCTAAAGGTATTTAATTTTCAATTTCAATCCTATTTATTTAATATCTATAATGACACTCAATGGTATTATATATTTAGCTGTTTTCTGTCTTAATTTTATGTGAATGATAGCCAACTGAAAATGTTATCAATGTAAAAGAAAATTTTAAATAATTAATTTTAAAAACTGTTTTAAATAATATTATTTTCCCAATAAATTCACATTATCTTTTGTTTTGCCTATTATACAATATAATATAATATAATATAATAAGGATAATATAAAAATCTTGGAAATCATAATATTACAAAAAACATATACACCGGTCTTCAAAAATTAAGGAACAACTGACCTTTTAACATGTCTTATTAAAATATATAAGATAGTTGTAAAAATAAAACAATGCTTTAAATGAATGATCAAGAGT
Source organism: Trichonephila clavipes (assembly GCA_019973935.1). Lineage (NCBI taxonomy): Eukaryota > Metazoa > Arthropoda > Arachnida > Araneae > Nephilidae > Trichonephila > Trichonephila clavipes. Next base: position 1,219,181 of record BMAU01017835.1, read on the forward strand.
AATCTTAAGAATATGTGAAATAATTATGCTCGCTGAAATTTAGAGTATTAATTGAAGCATATTGTAAATTCATTAATATAAATGGATTATTTTCCTTTTTTTGTTGATCACCAATTTCTGATACCAGGAGTATGATGGCAATATCAAAAGAATGTAATTTACATGACGTTTTAAGGTGTTGGAGAATCGCATGAGTTGCGATTGATTGTTAGGAGTCTTCTCAATGTATTTCAAGTTATTAGACGTCCAAATATATCTTGTAATGTGATACAGATATTCTGGGTAGCAATTGAAAGGGAAAATTGATTTGGAAGACATTTTTCGTGCTTCTCTCGGTGCATAAAAGGGAGAACATTGTTTTCTACTGTGCAGCAAAATGGTTGACAACATTTGCTATTACGATACGTAGTCTTTGTACTCAATACTTCCTGCGTGACCCATTTAAAATAATCAAATAAAATTATCTATCTACAGTGAGGAAGTTAGCTCTATACCTGAATCAGATAGCGATAGGATTCTGTATTCTTCTCAGATGTAACTCATTATACACTACAGAGGAATTCATGTCATGCTAAACTGTAGAAAATATGAAAGCAGATTTTAGTAATCTAACAATGCTAAAGACACATTTATATACGATATTTATTATAAATTTACATTTATTTATGTATTAAAATTTTTATATTCTTTCCAAATAAGTGTTTTGAGTATTGTATAATATTAGAACGAGATATCTCTGCTTTTAACTGCATTTAATGTACAGCATGTATTTATCTCACAAATTATCATAATGTTCAATCTTACTGAGCTAGCTAGACTTATGAAGATCTTGAAAATTAAATTTTGGATAAAATTGAATGAACATCTTGACTTCAAAACAATGAAGTATTTATTTGGTAGTTATGTGTTTATGTCTCTTTAGAATACCATTAAAAGATGTGACATAAGGGATGTTCCATGTATTTTTTTCTGAGTCCCATTCCAGTCCCTTAAAAAATTTAGTAAAATTTACTCTTAAAGTTTATGATTTTATTTTTTTATTTATCAAAATACTTCTGTATAAGTATGTGATTAAATAATTGTAAATCGTGTATTACATTAAAACTATGCAAAATTCAAGAAATAACTGCTTAAAACACATTTTCTTTTCAAAATTTCTTCTTTTTATGTTTAACAGTCTTCAAGTGATATACAAAAATTTACAAAGACTTACATTTAGAAAAACAAATTATTCTAAGTATGTAAATTTCAATTAATTTCACAAATGTAAATAATTTAGCATTTTTAATGATAATTGGTTACGTTTAAAGGCAGCAATTCTCATATCTTAAAAATTACAAAATCAGTTTTACATTTTTTTTAGGTAATAAGAAATAATTATATCCAATGTAAAATATTGGTTAAAAAATAAACATTTGGTATATTTTTGTGTAAAGGGAATCAATCATAACTATTTAAAAGGGGATACATTTTTTTTTTTAAAAAAAGAGAAAATAATGAAAAATGTGAATTTATGATTAAAATGTTTCACTTTTTCAACGAATTTCATGACCAATTAATGCTCCAAAATGAAACTTTAAAATTTTAGTAAATATCCCCTGTAGTTAATGCCCATTTTTAAAGGCCCTATTAAAAAGATATTCTTAGAATTAAAAGAATATCTTACAAATTGTTATTATAAGTACTTAAATTTTCCTAAAAAAACTGTTCTTATTTTGTAGCTGAGCCCTCAAAGAAGAATGGATAAAAAGTGCAGGATCTCGAGGTAACACAAATCATAGCGATGTTTACGCAGCATTTCTCTTTCTCGTTTTATTCAAAAGAACAGAAATGCAGAAATTAATCCGCCTGAAAAACCAAGATTTCGCACCCAAATCTTCCATTGCTGCAAATGTCAAAAAGAATGTGTGGAATAGAAATATGTATGATAGATTCAACCGTATATTTTCAAGGTTTGTTTTCTACTCTATTTCAATTCCATTTGCAGCTCTTCGTATTGACTCTTATTTCATTACTTGAAATGAAATGAAAATTTTAAACTTGATTTGTTTTTTACAATGGGAAATATTTGGTTTATTTAGATTTGAGAATCCTAATTTTCTTCTGGATAATGGTGTACTGAAATTGTACATACAGTTTTTTAATATATGAAGTGAATGATATTATGTAAGTCATATTATTCTTGTAAATAATCCAGCATTATTATAATAAATAATTATTAATATTTTAAGCATACTTTTAAGAAAATACTTTCTTTGACTGCTTATTATGTGTGACTTAGCTTAATGCTTATCAAAGAAAAATGGTAATAATTAGTCTAAATAAAGAAAAATAAATTTTCAATTGATTTATACGTCTTTAAAATGATAATTATCTAGTATATATCACAGAGTTTAGTAGAAATTGTTTTACATTTTTCTTAATATTTTCAACAATATTTCGACCCTTTTCTTAACCTTTATGAGCAGTGAGTTCTACACTACCGAAATAAAAAAAAAATATTTATTTCATACCTACATCTTACGACTGTTATTCTTGAACAGAAATCAAGTAAATATTGTATTTAATTCAAACGGTAAGTTAAAATCGTTGAATCACTAGTTTATTGAAGATAGAGCAAAAGAGATTAATACGCAGAATATATCATTAAAGGTATTTTAAACCGAAAGTGCGGGGCACTTCCGGTTTAAAAAAATAAAGGGTGGGATACACGGTCATCCCAGGCTTACGAAATCTTTACATTTCTTAAAACTGTTTGTTACCAATGGCCTTGTCAGTATCCTCCCATATGGCAGTCTTCATGGGAATTAAAATGTATTTGTCACATCTCTCTCTTTTTTTTGAGTGGCAAATGTTTTCATACAATTTTAAGGTACTTGGGGTGACTGAGTTCCCCTCACGACCACTTTGGTTCCAAAATATTTTCTATGAGCAGGCTACATTTTCCCCCTGTGAACGACTTAGTGGTTTGATTGCCGTGCTGTACGACTCATTATGCTTTATAAATGTAAATGAAAAGAATATTAAAAAGAAATAGGTATCTCTCTTTTATCTTTATTAGAGGAAGTTAAAAATAATGAAATAAGAGAAGAACTTGATAAAGTAATGGATATTAACCATGACAGCAAAAGTAAATTTATGAAAAGTCAGTCGTGAACATGAAACGTTTGAATTGAAAGTCTGAATGTTTTCAAACGCTACTTAAAAAACTCCATCAAGAAAGATATAAAGCCACAAGTATAGCACAAGATACACTTCACTTTGTCAAAGAGACACAAGCAAGAACAAGTTCAACATACTATTTGTCGATAATCAAAGGACACACACTAAAACAACAATAGCTTGAAAATAAATGATAGTTTTGCCTGCATATATATTTTCTATAATATTAGCGAAAAGTGCTTGTGGTTTGTATCCTTTTTTAAATCAACGCACATTTAAAACGTTTTAGTTCAGTTTGATAGGATATTTTCTCAAATTATCAAAGAGAAAAATTGAAAAGTTGTTAAAAAAAGATAAATATACTTTATCTTAAGTAAATTATTTACTGAAATTACGATTTTTATGGTGTACTATAAAAATAATTAAATAATTACAAAAAAAGGATTGAGATGACTCTCAGTCAATCCTCGCGACTACTAAAGTTAATATCGAGTGTGCACCTTCTCCTGGTTTATATGTTTGATTCATTGCTCCGAATTATATGTTTCGTATTTGTACATTTTTATGTCTGTATGTACATTATTATTCCTCAATTATCCAGTTACGAAATATAAAATGTAAGTAACCTTTTCTCAAATTGCATCCTATAATAAGCACTTACAAGATTTATTTATTTCAGACTTATGTGTTGCAATGATAGCCAAGTAGTTATAGTCGCTAGTTCGCTACAGCTATAGTAAATTCGCAGCTTCGAAATATTTTGCCATTGAAGACCTGCCGTGTAAAGGCTGTAGCTTACAGGTGGATTCTGGTGTTTGGAGGTTCGAGCAGAGATCAGCCATAGTAATTCAAACACAATTTTATTATCACTCTCATTTAATCATACTAGAAAATTTAAGGGGATAATGCATTTAAAACATTAAACCTGAGAAGCAATCACGTTGGATTAATTTAATGATCATAGAAATAAACACACTTCTCTTATTATTGGAGCACCTACGGTCGTAATCTTATTCACGCTTCAATATCCATTTTCAATCATCATCACCTACTCTAATGCAAACACTTAAATAGAAGTTCTACTTTGCATAAATCCCGTCTTCTTCCCTTATAGAATTTTCAACTGAAATCATAGTTAAAAAGATCGATTTTACCCAAGAGGATTAATGAAAGAATCGAGGATAGACCCGTGGCAAGGAGCCGTTAAAATTTAAATTTTTGGAGACTCCAAATCTTCCATTAGCATGATGTGGAAGTCTGGAGAGGAGTAGTTCAAATTTCCGCTTTGTCTCTGGACCATGGCTCAAAATGACAAGGTCTTAAGGCAATAGCCATCGTGTTGCTTCAGGGCGTGACGTAAATTAAAACCACATCAGTAAAAAAAAATGCTTGTAATTTTTAAATCATTTCACAAAAATATTACATCTGAGAAACAAATATAAAAGTAAAATCACCGAAGATTTAATTGTAGGTAAAATCGAGTAATATAGAATATTCACTGAGATTTAAAAAGTAGATTAAAAATAATAATGCCGACTCACAAAGGAAAGAAATACAAATTTGAATGAAACTGTAATATTAATTAAAAATTGTAAAATAATTCACAAAAACGTACTAATGACTGTAATCTCGACCATTAATGTTGTATAATTCCAGATTGATGCATTCATTGAAACACTTTACATAAACGACAAGGTTAATCTTTTTTTGATGTGTAACATCTTTTTTCTCGGTTGCTGAATACTTGTCGGAGTGATTTCGTAAAAAAGGGACAGAAATGGGTAACAGGAAAGGAACGTCAATGTGAACTTGGCGAGATCTTGGCGATAGAGCCAAGTTGGCATAATATTTGGCGATCCAGTTTGCCACCAATTTGGCAACCATATTGGTGAGTTCAGGACCCTCTGTATTCTTCTAGAAATTAGTGTATTTCTCTACTAATTTCACGCTCTGTGACGCGTGTGGATTTTTTCGGAAGTTTCCTCTAGGACAATAAATAGAGCGATGCTAGCCGCAACGAGTCAGTCTTTATTCCTTGATTCATTCAGCATTGTTTTATTACTGATTAGTTCGGCTGTGCTTGGGAATAATTTTTACATAGGTGTATCTTAAAACTCTGATGATTATGTTTGATTGCTGTTAAAGATGCGAAGACCTTCGGAGATTTACTCTGTGAATATTGCTGTGGTATCCTTTATTTAAGGAACTGGATTTACGATATTAAATTCGCATCGCTCTTAAAGAACTGTTGTTTTTCTTTGTGACTGTTTTGCATAAAATCCTCGAACCCCGACCAACGAAATAATTTGATCCCTAGGGGAGAAGTGGGAATTATTTTAGAATTTTTTTCCAGTGTCATTGGGGTCCTTATAGTATTAATAACCAGAAGAATTTAATTTGAAAAGATAAAAATAATTCGGGTTTTAAAGGGATATACCGAAGATGGTTCTGCTCTTTTAAAAAAAAAAGCTCTCACTCGCTTCCCATGATTTTGAGTGGTGATTTTAATTTTAACATCAGTTTGCCAAAGTCTGAGCCGCTAATACAGTGCTTCTCAAACTTTCGATATTTGCGGCCCAATTTTCAATCATAATTTTCATCGCGTACCCGTCCATACAATAACAATGTATGGAATGTAGTAATAATGTATAATACTTTGACACTAAAGGGCTACAATACGACCTTAATTTTAAACCATACAAATTATCAACAGAAGTATTAAATTTTGTATACAATTTTTCATATGATAATCCCATGGAAAAATCACTAGTAATTATTAAACTTGTTCTTAACTTTGTATCAAATATATTGCGCCGTATTGATACGTTTATAAGTGTAGTATATCATATAGTATGTCAGACAAAATGTGTATTTTATTTTTTAGTAGCTCAGAATATTTTTTTTGTTTCCTCTTTTAGTAGTAAATTGATATTTTTAAAAAATAACCTTTTATTTTTGACTTTTCAATATGCACGCACCCCTCTTGTAGAGTTATCATGCCCCCTAGGGAGAACGTCCCACAGTTTGAGAAACACTGCACTAAAAGCTATTTGAATGATGAACTCAAGCTCAAAATGAACACAAATCAAATTTTTGACAACTAACAGTGGTACTGTTACTGATGCTGCTTTTCAACGGTTTTTAAATACTTTGGAATCACAAGTATATGTGTCATATTTTAGTTATCATAATTCTGTTATCTCTCTCCACTCTTCCCCTAATTGAACGAGAACAATTATTTTTGATAAAAAATTGCATTACTCCTTGTGTTAACTAAATAAAATTTTCATTAAAGATATAGTTATTCTCGATAGAAAATTATTTCCAATCATATCCGATTCATTTTTTTCAGGATATAAGTTACTATTGCGTATTTACCACGTCAACATGTCAGATGTTACATATCATATGCGACTATTGTAAGGATCATTTCTTTTCTTATTCTTAATTTTACTTCTAATAAAAAGATTTCATATAATTTTGTTTGAATATAATTCCACAGAGAACGACACATTTTTACCAGATTCAAATAAAAAAGCATTGGAATTTCGAATGATACGAGAATAGGCATTTATTTTACATCCGAAATTTGTTCTTGCTTTTTGTTTTTCATCTCTCTTTTATCTTAAAAGAAATCATTTGGAATAGCAAAGTAAGCTTTTACGAATCGGATAAGATGGCTGAATTTTCTTTATCACATGGACGGAATATACTACTATGGCTAATGTCCACCAACACAATTTTGGAAATCCCTGCTTTAATGCATTTTTCTATTTCTGTTTTTGTGCCATAAGTAGTGAAAGTAAACTTTAGATTCATCGCAATTTACATTTAAAAAAACGATCTTTAAACACAGATACCAATTCTATAAGGATTACACCAGACAGAAGTTTATCACTCAGTGAGTTATGTGATTTCACTCGTGGGCTTTGTGAGGCAAAATATTTATGTGCTATGCATTAATAAATGTACACACACACACACACACACACACACACACACACACACACACACACACACACACACACACACACACACACACACACACACACACACACACACACACACACACACACACACACACACACACACACACACACACACACACACACACACGCACACGCACGCACGCACACGCGCACACGCACACGCACACGCACACGCACACACACACGCACGCACACACGCACACACGCACACAGACACACACACACGCAGTCTAATTCTCACACAAACAGACACACGACACGCACGCACACACACACACACAATCACATCTACAAACAAGAGATAAACTTTCACATCAATCACATTCGAGAAAAAACACAGAGACAGTAAAGAGAACATACAATGAAGGACACTAGTTTATAAATTATAAAATGGATGCTGCAGTATTATAAACATTGCTGACTTAGGACAGCTAATATATAAAGAAATTTATATAAAAGTGGGGTTGAACATGTTTTTTGTCCAGCCAACCTCCCCCCTTTATGTAAATAATACTGAGCAAAAACCTATTGAAAGTAATGGATCGGAATATCTAAATCCATAACAAAATAGTGGTAACTTACCTAAAAATTGCACTTGAAAAAGCAGAACCACCGCTAAATCTATATATAAGTGAAATAAATAAGTTATTACCAGATTCTGGACCCTAATGCAGATTCAAAATATGTGAATGGCTGAAATGTAGCACTCAACAAAAGTATAAAAAGAATAGAAACAAAAATTAATAAAAGAGTTACAAAAAATATATCGCATCTTTCTTGCTCTTTGTAACATTTTTTTTGTACACACATTTTTCAATAGAAATTAAAAATAATTCATTTAAACCATGTTTAAACAAAAATGTAATAAATATGTCGTTATTTTATATATATTTAAAAATAGAATTTTAAACTCTGATACCATTGACCAAAACATTGCGTTTCAAATAAAAGGCTACGTATATAAATGCAAAACTCCTTAAAATCAAAAATTATTTTTCAAAAGCATGATTCTTAGTAACTATAATTATTCATCTTTTGAACAGAGCCCCTTAGAGAAGCTTGGATAAAATTGTAAAATCCCAAAATCTCATGTAACACCATTTTTTATTCGTATTCTTTTATTTCCCATTTTATTCAAAATAAAAAAAATATTCGTCTCAAAAACTTAAAATTTTGCTCTAAATTTTTTATTATTGCAAATGTTTACAAAATAAAAGTAAACCGAAAAGAAATTCTATCTTTCCGCTCTTATTTGAAAACTTTATGTAAAACTTTAATACAATAATGTCCCTTTTTTATTTCCTTCAAGGAGTATAATTTGTTACCATTTATTTTTGTTATAATAAAAAATAACTTTTGTATTAATTAAAAATTTTCTTTTGTATTATTATTCCAAAAGTTACCATAAATTTATTTTCTTTTGAAGAATATATCGGAGTTTTATTTAAAAAGATGCCTAGATTGAAAATTTACCGCATTTCATGATGATATGGTGGTAAACGAAAGGAATGTTTTAGACACTTTATAAAAATAAAAACGCCCTTGTAGGCTGGTGTAATAAGTACTCTAGAGTACTCTATATAAGTACTCTATATTCACGAGGTCTTGGAAAGCTAGAGTCGATAAACCCCCAGAAGTCCAGACTATTGTATAAGTGTGAGCCGGAAAGCTGGCCACTTTTAAGATGTAACATACCTCGAATAACTTGCAGTGTGTTGCATAAAGTACCCAATAAAGGTGTGGTAAAGAAATGCCCAACATAAAGGTGTGTCATGATCAATTATTGAAGCTATTTCATACCTAGGAGTCATGAAAGGACTAACACTTTTATCTATAAGACATTGCCGATAATAGGTTATCCACATGGATATCTTGCAAGAATGACAAAAAGGATGTAGTAAAACTTTATCACAAGATGATGAGATCTAAACTACCACCGTTTTATGGCATAACCATTCGTTTAATGCACGCAAATTTGTAGTAGAGTGGTTATTATTTTTTCGGTAAGTTGGTATGTTCTGATGCCTGTAGTTTGTTTATAGTATTAAGATAAAAATATTTTTGTGTACCTTTTAAGTAAAAATTGTTCATGGTTACATATGAATGTAAATTTTTTATTGAGTCTTTTATCTTAAGTGTTTGGTAAATGGAATATTATATTAAATGTTCATCACACACACACAAAGAAAGTAATCAAAGAAATGTACATTGGACAATTATAATTTTTATTGTTTATCACTTACTTTGAAACATAATGAAACATAATTTCGACTACAAATTAAAAAGAAAACAATAATAATGGTTTAAATATTCTAGATGTCATTTATAACTTAATTAAAAATACGCTTTTATTATTTTCAGAAAAAGCATTGGATAAAACAAATAAAAATAAATACTTTTGAAGACAGATATATCAAATAAATTGTGTTTTCCTCTTGGTTTCTAATAAACTGCACTGAAATTAACGATTGCAATGTATCAGGTGAGGAAAGGATAATACCTAATCATTATATAAAATTTAAAAAAGGAATCCTTTAAATAAAAAATACATATATCATTTTTTTAAAAAAAATGAGGGTACCTTTATTTTTAAATTTTGCTCACTTGGAATTTGAGAGGAAAAAATGACTCCAAAATATCGGAGAAAGTATTATAGGAGCTAACTCAAATAATTAAACTAATACCAATCAGAAAAATCAATTGATGAAATTAATCGTTACATTTTTGAACAATAAATAATCTTATCTCATCAGGTTTTTAATTTTCAAAAAAAAAATTATGGATGAGTCTTTCATTAATAAAAACTAGAAGAAAAATGAAATATTGATTTAAAATTGTTACTATGTGTCCTCAACATAAATTTAAACTGACTGTAAGAATGAGGTAATCATAGTACTTTATTCTGAACATTTCTATTACATGGACGCATATTCATTACTCCGATTACCAAACTGAATTCCATATTTCTGAGATTTTTACGACAAAACTTATACATGATTTGTGAAGTATATTAGGTTAATAATACATAAAAGATGTTTATAAAAAGATAAATTAATTTTAACATTTGTTATTAGTTACCTCAAATCAAATAGCATTTATTTATTAAATTAACTTTAAAATTCCTTGACTTACATCATATATGTATATATTAGGCTCTGATATATGAAATGTATGATTTTTACTGCCTAATTTAAATAAGTGTATCTTAGTATGGAGCAAACTTTTTTTTATCAAAATAATAACCATTGGTTTCAACATACTTTAGCCAACTTGAATCAAGTTTCTTTTATACCGGTTTCATAATATTCAGCAGTTATAATCTCGAGAAACTCATTAAATGCTTTTTCAGAATACCTTTGATTTCTGAAGTATCCCTCCCATACAAAGTTATCCAAATATGTGAAAAAGTGATCATCTTTGGGTGAGAGATCAGGTGAATGTAGAGTCTAAAGGTCTTTAGCCCAAAGCATTCAACTTTTGACGAGTGACTACTGAAACATGTGGTTCAGCATTGTCATGAAGAAGAATTGGGCATTTCTTACTGACCAATGCTGTCAGTTTGTGTGCAAGTTTCTCGTGAATTTTGTCGATTTCATTACAATACATACATTCATCTATTGATCATCATTACAATCATTTCGCCTGGTTTTAGAAAGCTGTGATACATCAAACTGGCTGTGGACCAACACAAACATTCACCATAACCTTTTTTTGATGGAGTTTTGGTTTTGGTTTTCGGTATCCAGCCACTGTGCGTTTCCTTATATTTGTGCATTAGTCCTCTAGCGGAATCACTGCAACATAAAAATATTATTGGCATACAACTTAGGGGGCCATATATAATTAAAAAAATGGGCACTAGCTGAAGAACGATATATTTATTTTTACTGAATCACTTTTGAAAAATATAGTATGTAAACCTAAATATGAGAATTATAAAATTATGCGCAAGTATTATACTTGTGTCTTTTTTCACAGAAATAAACTTGGTAATATATTTGAAGAATTTTGAATAAATATGTGTTAGGCAATTCTTAAAAAATAAATAAAAACTAAGAGAATAAAAACTTTACAAAAAGATCATTACATTCTGTATCCCATAATCTTAATATTTTATAAAACTTTAAACTCGAACGCTATTTAATGATACATTGATACGATTTATCAATCAAATGGAGAAAAATAATTTCAAATATGCAACTCCATTGTGTTAAGATTAAGTTTTTCTGGGTAGGATAGTCGGTTAAAGTTACATTAACGTTAAACAAGAAAACAGTACGAGAGCTTTTGGCGACGAACCTCGCAAATTTGAACCTCAGTAAAGTGATGAGGATGGCACCTGAGTTAGGAACTCTCTCTCCTAACTACCCCACCACACTAACAGGAGAACATTTAAGCCACGGCAGATTTAACGTCCATCGGCCCCCTCTATACTTTAAGTCTTCAGTTGCACTAGGCTGGAACACATGATGCGTCAGGCATGAGCTCGTATCCGTAACCTCTAGGTTACCACGACCACTAGTTGGGTAGGAAAAAAATATAGCAAGAATAAGCATATCTTCATCAGCAGGCAAATTTAAATTTATTGGAGTTGTAGATCCCAGTCCGCATGCCTGAGCGTGCACTCTATTTCGAATGAAATGTAATGAAGTGATTGTTTAAAATGTGGATAATGTGTATTTTGTTAACTTGTGACGTCTTACGCGTCTTTTCTTTAACAAGTCCTTTAGGATCTTTGGGCCAGAATTAATGGCAACTCTTTTCCAACCAAATCCAAGAAACGTAAAGTGAAGAGATGCGAATAATATAGGATAAATATAGGATCTTAGAGTAAGCGTGATGGCAACGTAAAAGAATGTTAGACAACTGACGGGCGTTGTGGCAGTTGATGATTATTGAAGTCTGTGGTTCAAGATTTAAGTTCTATGTGTCGTGGATAAACATATTGTTGTTCGACTGGAAGTTAAACGTCAAGCTACATACCATTGTAGATAAAGACAAGTTTATTACAGAATAATATAAGGTAGGATTGATTACTTATTAGTATATTTGAAGATTAGGCGGTTTGATTATTGAGATTGATCTGAATTATATTGTATGTTGCGTATGGCGTCATCGTAGATTGTCTAATATTAATTGTTGTAATTAAATTTGTTAAAAGTTTAAGTTGAATATCTTAATAAAGTCATATTAAGATAATGTTTGATCCGAGTTCATTCGTTGACCCTACACCTCTAGTTCACGCTGATGCTTCGAGAGATGTACTTCCAAGGGGAGGTACATCACAATGGCACCCAACTAGGTTTAATCTTTATGACCCCGAGATGAGAAACGCAAGAGGATTTAATGTTTGGCCAGAAGTATATTTTTCTGGGTCGGAGAACATCACCGAATTTTTAGAGGGTATAGATAACCAAATTAAATTACTTGAAATACTTAGTGACTTATCGTGTGCTTATTTAAAAGGTCATCTCCTGGGGAAAGCCCTGGATTGGTACCAAATATTCGAATTGACGTTAGTGCAAAGTACCGCCACGGACTTCGCACAGCTGAAAGCAGTATTGTCGAAAACATTCCCTGCCTTCCAAAATAGGAAAGATTTAGAAACACGTTTTTACGCGTCTCAGCAAAGACAGAACCAGGAGCTGACAGATTTTGTTTACGATTTGCTTAAGTTAAATAAGAACTTAGAACTGGGGATGTCTGAGAAAGCCCTTTTAGATCATATTTTCGTTAGACTTGAGCCGCAAGTTCAAGATTATGTGGAGGTGCGTAATCCACAAACAGTGATCCAATTATTGGAAGTATTAGCTAAGTTTGAGGAAAGATATTCGTGCAAGGCAACATTGGGTTCGAGAAATAGTAATAACGTGGAAGGACGAGGTTGGAATGCGCGTAGGATGTCTAATGTTGGTAAAAATCGAGGAAATTGGAGAAATTCTGAAGTAGTACATAGAACAAATAATGGTAAAAATGATTATAGGGGTAACTATCAGAACAACTGTTAAGGAAATCAGTGGTTCGAGAGCAGGAATAGGTTTCAAAACGATGATCGCAGATTTAACGATAGGGGATATCAATTTAGAAATCGAGGTCAAAATGACGATTTTAGTAGAGGGACCAAAGAAATAAGGGTTCGAGTGAAAATTTTAGTCGGGGCTGTAGAAAGCAAGTGGGACGATTAAATATTTTGAAAGTGAGAGCTATTAAAGGTGATCAGACGCAGTCGATAAATCTGTCACCTATTAAACTTTCAGCAATATTTATGTCTCCGGTAGAACTTCCGTATGTTCCTATTTTATTAGACGAGACTTTGACAAAAGCGTTATGGGTGGGACATTGGAGCGGAGAAGTCATTTATATCGGAGGAGACATACCAAAAATATTTTTTTTATAAGCATGTAAAGAAATCGAGTACTCAGGGGATCAAGGCACAGGGAGATAAATGTCGAAATATTGGAGTTGTGGAATTAAATATTCGAGTACGGGAGATCAAAAAGCCTTGGTTGTTCCATGTGTTAGCAGATTTGGAATACCCATGTATTCTTGGGATAGACTTCATAGGTGGATCAAAGATCATTTTGGACTTTGATCGGAAATCGTTGGCGATTCAAGATTCGCAGGTTGAAGATATTAAGGTAGATGAAAAGAATTTGCGCGTTGATTTGTCAGAAACGAAGTTAAATGTTGTGGCTAATGTTTTAGATAATAATACGGTTGAAAGTATAATAGGAGAGAAAGTTAATTGTGCAATAATCAGGAATTTGGTACTTTCGTCACGAGATCAATTAATAGAAGAGCAAAGAACAGACCCAGAATTAGGTCATATCTATAGATATCTAGAAAACACAGAAGATAGCTCGGTTAATGCGGCAATATGTGAGAATTGGTCTCGGGATTTCAGGCTAGTAGAAGGCTTGTTATTTTATGCGAAATATGCAACGTCATTAGGAGAAATGCGAGTATACATTCTAAAATCTTTAAGGAATGAAATTATGAGAGAATTTCATGACAAGCCATTAGCAGGTCATTTCGGACGTTTTAAAACTTATCATAAAATAAGGGATGTTTGTTATTTCCCGTATAGAAGAAAATTTATTGATCAATATGTCTCTACATGCCATATGTGCTAAATTAATAATTATAAAAACGCGTTACCAGCTGGTCGGTTAATACAAATTGTATCAAATTATCCAAATAAAATAGTTACGTTAGATTTGTTAGGTTCGTATCCCGTGCCAAGAGTAAGACGCAACCGATATGTATTAGTAATTACGGATCATTTCAGCAAGTGGGCTGAAATCATACCCCTTAAAAGAGCCTTTACTCGACTTGTAGCAGATAATTTTTTTGATAATTATATATCGCGTTTTGGAGGTCCAACAAAATTAATTAGTGATAACGGTCTCCAATTTATTTCCGATATTTTTGAGAATTTAAGTGAAAGATTAAGCATAAGGCATGTGAAGACTGTTGTTTATAGACCTCAAGCAAATAGAACAGAACGCGTAAATCGCGATCTGGTGCAAATGATTGCAAATTATGTCAATGAGCAACATGACACATGTGACCAATTCTTACGTGAGTTTGCTTATGCTATTCGTACGGCTGTAAACGAAACCACGGGGAAAACCCCTGCGGAATTATTTTTAGGTAGAAAGTTAATTACGCCTTTTCAGAAATTAGTGATGGTATCAGACGGAACGGAATTTGCAGTAGGAGATATTGAGAGATTATTTGAGGAGGCTAGACGAAACACAGAAACTAAACATTACAAATGGAAGAAATATTATAATAAACGTAGGCGTGATGTGCAAATTAAGGTGAATAATTGGGTTTTGGTAGTAACACATCCTTTAAGTTCGGCAACAAGAAAAGTGGTAGCTAAGTTTAAACCAAAATTTGAAGGTCCGTATAGAGTATTAGATGTTAAGAATAACAATGTAGTGATATGGAAAGCGGGAAAAAGGTTAACGATTAATATAGATCAGGTTCGAAAATATCGTCATAGGAAATGTGACGAGACGGAGATAGGAACTGGTAGTTCGGATAACGGTAGTTTGCGCGATGAATCAAGTGGTTTTGACAGAGTACAACGGAGATCAAATGACTCGCGAGATGGTAAAAAAAAAGGGTCAGAAGTAAAGCGTGAGTTGGAGGAAAAAGGGTTAAGTTTTAGAAATAATCAGGGAGAGAAACACACAAATAAGACCAATAAGCGCGGACCACTTATCAGATCAATACCTAGTTCTTGGTCTAAGAAAGATAGAATGATTAAAAAAGTAAAAATGAAAAGTTAGGATATAAAAGAGTAAATGAATCTAGGTCAGGAGGACAAGAAGGTAATTTTCAGAAGGGTTCAGAACATAGAGTTCCTAAAAGGGTTTTGTCGTCTAATTACAGAACTAATCATAGTCTGCCAAAATACAGAAAGAAAAGCCGAAAGGAAGAGACGATAACGCCCACCACAAGCGGCTACAATCTGAGACCAAGAAAACGGAAAAGAGAAGAGTCCCGACTGACCATAGACAGGAAGACACAACAAGGAGGACCAGTTCAATCCAGAAAAGGCAGTGAAAGGAACGATAGTCCATACATCGAGGAGCGAACAAGATCAAGCAACAAGAATGCCAGACGAGGAGGTGATCAACAACGGCAAGACCAGGAAAGGAGATGAACGTGTACAAAGAAATACTTGTCACTGGAGGTCTTGGTAGGAAACGCCAACTACAAGTCATAAGAACCAGGTTGTATCGTTTCTTTTTGTGTTCTTTCGAACAAGTGGTCGGAAGAATTTTTGCAATAAAGCCAAGTCACGGTCGGATAATTAAAATTTTAGAAGCCAAGCAAAAGTGGACACTAAAATGAGTGTTTTTCTAAAAAAGAGAAAAGCTTTTGTCTTGTAAATTTTTTGTATAATTCTGGAGAAAACAACTGTAAAAATGCATTTGTTTACTTCTGTTATGACTTCGCTAAGATGCGACAATTCCTTTGGTCGTTTTTTTTGTTTATTGAAAAATGTTTGTAATTTTATAGTGTATATATATGTGCTGTTATATTGTTTCATATTAAGGAACATCTGGTTTTGGGAAACGCGGCGTAGATAGCATACTAACATAACGTTTAACCAGCCCTGCGCGATTTGAGGGGAAGTTCTTGAAAGAACCAGATGAGAGAGAGAAAAATATGTATAGAAATTAGTTACAATTTAAAAGTGATATGTACTGTATAAAAATTGTGAAATGTAATCATAATGTGTAAAAAATGTTTTTTTTTCAAATCACTTAAGAGATTTTTGTTTCAGGGTAACAGACCCTGAAGTCTATAAGAAATTAACCTATCTCGATACAAAGAACGTAGCTAAAGAGAAGATGTAAAGATGAAAAATTGTTAGAATTTAAGTAAACATTTAGGTAGAATTAAGTTAGTTAAGAGACGTGTGGGCCTCGTTTTTTCTACCATTTAAGTCATATATGGTTTTTCCCCGGCTCTGTTATCCAGATGGGACACGTCTATTTATTCTGTACATGTGAGAATCTACCGTGATTAAAATGCATGACTTTGAATGTTAGTCTATTTAATTAAGTAAAATTTATTGAAGCTGTGGAAATTCAAATTAAGGAGAAATATTAAAAATTAAACTTAAGATGAATAGTAAAAATTAAAATTTAAGTGAAGCTTTAGAAATTAACGGTTAGAATAAAATTTAGGCACGTAATTTCTTAAGAGCCATTAAGACCCTCGAATAAATCACGTTTTGTTTCTTAGAGGGGTTTGTGACGTCTTACGCGCCTTTTCTTTAACAAACCCTTTGGGTTCTTTGGGCCAGAATTAATGGCAACTTTTTTCCAACAAAATCCAAGAAACGAAAAGTGAAGAGATGCAAATAATATAGGATAAATATAGGATCTTAGAGTAAGCGTGATGGCAATGTAAAGGAATCTTAGACAATTGACGTGCGTTATGGCAGTTGATGATTATTGAAGTTCGTGGTTCAAGATTTAAGTTCTACGTGTCGTGGATAAACATATTGTTGTTCGACTAGAAGTTAAACGTCAAGCTACATACCATTGTAGATAAAGACAAGTTTATTACAGAATAATATAAGGTAGGATTGATTACTTATTAGTATATTTGAAGATTAGGCGGTTTGATTATTGAGATTGGTCTGTATTATATTGTGTGTTGCGTATGGCGTCATCGTAGATTCTCTCATATTAGATGTTGTAATTAAATTTTTTAAAAGTTTAAGTTGAATATCTTAATAAAGTCATATTAAGATAATGTTTGATCCGAGTTCATTCGTTAATCCTACAATTCTAGCTCACGCTGATGCTTCGAGGAATGTACTTCCAAGGGGAGGTACATCACAAACTTCTAAACTAAACGAAATAGAGCACACTAGTAGTCATCTGTCTGATTCCAAACATTTATAAGTATAAATGTTTGGTTTAAATTAAAATTTTCATTTTATTATGAACTTTTTGAACTTACAAGTAAGCTTTTCTGCGTCAAGCTAACTGTTGAGGACTTCTTAAAATCAATGGAAAAAGTAAATGTGTAAACTCTGGATTTCAGGATAGAGAGTTTCAAAGAAGTATATTTTATTCCAAGGATGACTGCTGTTTTTTTTGTGTTCTTTTTGTTTTTTCATATTCCCTACTTCTGAAAAAGGGTTTAGATGCGAACAATTTATAACAAACATATCTGGGAGTTGTAAATGAGACAAAGCCTGTTAAAGACTATTTCAGGCACAGTTTACAACAAAGTATTCTTACCGATTTCTTACGTTCTATATTTCTTGTAAGTTTGCACGTTTTGGAAAATGTTTTTTTCATTCAGGTAACATTTATCTTCAAAGGAATTTCCAGTATAACTCCAAACTCTCATTAAGTTACACTTATTTTTAATATAAAATGTTGAAGTGAAAAATGTATAAGTAATATTTCTTGATTCAGTGCATTTAATTGCAAGGCATGGATTAAAATGTGTGGTTATTGTAAAAACTAAAATTTTGAAATATGTTTCTAGCATTTTCATACCATTTTAGAAACATCTATAATAAAACTGAGTAAAATGTAAAATTTTATTTTGAAACAAAGTTTAACTTGTTAATCAGTATATTTATGTCAAAGAGTAGCTTGCAATTAAGCAAATGTATTTTTATGGCTATTGTTTCAGTTCAATATATCATGAAATCATGGACTTGAAGCGAACCAATGGGGCTGTTCTTTCTTCCTTCCGGTTTTTAGAACCTTTAAGATACTCGATTACATTTGGAACCGTGATTTTACCAAAACACACATATACAAGAATTTTTTTTTAATATTTAGTCTCACTTTGATTTTAATACATGTATAAAATTGTTTTGAGAATATTATCACAAAAAAAAAAAAAGGAAATACAATATTTTAGCAAATAATGAACATTGAATTACGTATTTTAAAAACAATCTCCTTTTACGAAAAATGCATATATAATAATATTATTTTGTCTAAATATAGCTCAGACCTCTGCACAAAGCCTAGAATAGGATTTTGGAAATATATAACTTAGAAAGGTATTTATCAATATTTTAATCCATCATAGTGAAAAAGTTTTATTAAAAAAACACCTATTAGCATTTTAATTAGTCGTACCTCTGAAAATAGGGTGAATTTTTCAAAAGTTCCAGTTCAGGTTCTCTGGAGAATTCTTAGCTATATAGAAGCAAAATATTATTGTTATAGAAGCTTTTTTATAAAATGAGAATGTTTTAAAAATAGCTACTTCCGTTATCATATTTTGTCAAAATATTACATTTAAATAATTTTGATTGTAATAATATTCTTCAAACGAACTTATGTGTGATTTAAAATCTAAGTGTCATTAAGTATTAAAAAACTAATCATTTGTACGCTTTTGCAAAATCACGCTTTCAAACATAATCGGATTCCTTAAGTACGATCGCTTTTAAGTCAGATATTATCATAAACTTATGCTTACTTCTATCATTTATTAAAATATTTGATTTTATTAGTGTAGAATAGGATGCAAAAGGAACACAAGTTGCTTTTAAAGCGAAAGCTCTACAAACGGCGTTTTTGGAAATAATCACAAGTTTCGTTTTCATACTGTTTTCACTGTAAGTGTAAGAAAAAAATGATGTTTTTGTTTTAGCTTGAGTTTACTTTAATGCATTGGATATTGGACATGATTTTCAATCCGAAGCAAATGACTTCTCATATTTAATATAAAATGACTAATTTGCCATACAGTTTTTGTGTAAGAAGATTAATTGCAGCAATTCCACATTTCTAATATTTCTCCTTATAATTTATAGTTTTTCACTCAAACGAAAGAATTATTCTTATTTTATTCTAAAAATCTTGGCATGTGATGCTTCCTCTCTCTTGTCATATTTTTAAATAATTTCAAGCTTCACTCGTCTAAATGTAATAATTTATGTTTGCGTGGTTTATTACAACCAACATCTAATTTCCATTTCTCATTCATAGAAAACAGGTTAAAGAGCGATATTATGTATAGTAATATTTTTCAAAAAAGGGTGAGTTAAGGAACACATAGACCAAATGACAAATGTAACTAATGGACAAATGATACTGAGATACTGTTTTTAAGGTATCCGACTACTTGCGACAACTTTTTTTTGAAAAAAAGGAGATATGGAGATATTTTTGTGATTTTTATATTTATTCAGTATATTTTAAGGAAAAAATCTTAAACTTGATAAAAGAAAAAAAATTATTATTATTAAAATGGGAAAAAAACTAGTAAAAATGTACGAAAAATTACTTAAACGGGGTCCGCTCTCTACAAAGATTTTATGAACAAATTCTGCATTTTTCAATTTTGATGTGTTACTTTGTTATTCTTGTTTGAAGTGACCTTCACAATAAGAGATATTTTAATTTTTACAAAAACTAGAGCACTTTATCTAAGTCATTATACGAAATTGCTTAAAAAACATTGACTATATTCACATAAAGAACTGCAAATTTTGAAATAAAACAGTTATTGATAAATCTGAAGATCAAAACACTTCTACTGTTATGCAGAACATAAGCAAACAATTTCAGCTAATTATTTTCAAAACTTTTTGAGCAATCGCGGTCCCCGTTTGAGTTTTTCGAAAAAAAAACACATTTCGAGTAAAACGCATTTTAAAGTTTGACATCTTGTGTAAAGTTATGGCATTTGCTTTTACTAAAACGCTTGTAGTTTTTGTTCTAGTGGAGGGAAAATAAAGTACTTGGTATTGTTATTAAGTTAATAAAATGGTCTATAAAATAAAGTCATAAACAAATTTGCCAAGTTTTGAAAAAAATCATGGTTTTAGGGTAGTCGGATACCTTAAGGCAGAATATTCCACTATCGATGTTTGTTTTTGCTGGGTAATTCTTCAAAATGTCAAAATTCATATTAACACCGACATCTTCTCATTTGTCTTATTGCTCAATCTCACAATTAAATCTATAGATCTCTTAAATCCATTAAACAGAAGGTTTCTCACTGTAATAATCTTTTCAACTTTGACACTGAATTTTAGCTCACAGTAATATCTTTTTAATGATTTTTTTGACTTTTGTGGAAAAAAGCTTTTCTTGGGGGAGTGTTTTTTTCTGTTCTCTTTCCTCTCTCACTTCTTCCTAAACAATCATCTCAAAAACTTTATCCTTGAATCTTCCACTTATCCTTGTAATGATTGTCGTAAGGAGCAAACGTTCAAACAGTTTATTAGAAAATTCGATATTAATCTTCAACCAATTTCCAGTAAACTTATTTTTTTCCTCACCAATCATGCCATTTCTCAGTTTACCTTTATAGGTTTAGGAACTGCTTTCATAATTGTTTACATGGTTCTCCCAAGGATACCAATATCTATATTTTCTATTGCCCCCATATGAACAAATTTTAGCTTTAGAAACCTACACAATAAGTAAATACTTCCTGGTTGCATTCTATTTTAATAACAATATGATTCATAATGAGCTAGTTCTATATTTTCCTTTTCTCACAATCTATCTGCAATAGACTAATATAATTTTGTTTCCCTCCCCTTTACTCTTTTTGTGCAGTGTTTTTTTAAATATTAATATTGTATTGCATTTTCATATTCATGAAAATTTTTAAATCATTTCTTGTTGCTGCGATATAATTATATGCTTAATTATAGGCATTAATTAGTGAAATCTCGAGTGTTTGTGAATTAAATAGATGGAACGAAATGAATTCGATTACTAAAATATTGCATTGTGTGGAATTCTGGAAATAGTTTGTCTCTAGAGTCTTATAGTATTTTAATACTATAAGTAATTGCAAGGTCGTAGTATTTTTGTTGATTGTGCCAACATAATAACGTTTAATAAAAATATTTAGAACAATGTAAAACTAATTATAAGAATATAATAAAAAATATTGTAAATGTCTTCAGACTTGAATATTGTTATAATATTACAGAGTTGTGGATGAGGTAAGAAAAAAATGTTCCTTTCTTGTTTAAAACTCACGTGATAGGTTACATCCATGATTCAACAACTCCTGTATGGTTTAAGACTGGCCTACACCCTTTCTGGACAAAATTTTCTGCTTACAAGAAATAATTTTCCGGTGCCAGATAAAAATGATATGTCACTTGAAAAGAAATCCAGTGTTTCATAATCCATTTATTGTTTTATTATTTATCAAATGCTTGGTCATTAACCATCAGGTCATTAAGTAGCGAGTTCTCCAATTTTTTTTCACAATGCAGTCTAAACTCTTAATTGCAGAACACACGTCTAGATGAGCAGCGTCCATGACTTGTATAGAAGCACACAGAACACAAAAAGATGGGTTAGTCAGATTTAAACGAAACAAATGAGCACAAATGCAGTCATGTCCAGTCAATAACATGTCCTACCCAAATTAATAAAAAAATGCTTTTGAAATCATTTATTAAATCGGGTTTTATAATTCTTTAAAAAGGACTTTTGTCTCTATTTTAATTGGAAGATATAAAAAAAAAATTCTATCACGAAATCCGATGAATAGGAGTTCGATATATTAGTGCACAACTTTATTCTAATTTGAATAACATATGTTAAGGTATCCAAACACGTTCGGAGTACTTTTTAACAAAAGAACATATTTAACCATTATAAATGCTTTTTAGGACTCCGTACCAATAACAACTACTATTTAACTAACAGTATTTGAAAAAAACTTCCTGAATTTTACAAAAATCATAGTTATAAGTGAAATTTTAGCAACATTTTTGAAAAACTTCAAAGCAGTTAGAGAAAAAAACAATAAACATATATTATTAAAAGTATTACTAAAACAAACTAGATGCATTTATCTAGAAAATGTACTAAAATTTTAATGTTTTATTAAAATTTGAAAAATTTTAGAGCTGATTGATTTAAACATTGTAAAAAATGTTACATTCTTTATTTGACCATTATTTAAATAACAAGCCATAATTCAAAAAATACTAGAACAATAAGAAATATTTTAGTACATTCTCTATGAAATAACATAAATATCAAGCTCAAAAAGTTTTATAGAAGTACATTTATAACCTTTTGAGTTATCAGATTCGCCATGATAGATTTTAAACAATTTAAATGTCTACTTCTGCTAGATCAAAGACCCATTTCACATTTTTCTTACTTTATAAAATTGATTGTAACTTGACCTCTAGGTAGCGTAGAAACCAAACAAAGTATGTTTCGTAAAAAGCCAAAATATATCTCTATTCAATAAAATAGAAAAAAATATCGATCTTGACCGCGAATTTGTTAATTTTCAACGTATTCGGATACCTTAAAATTAAGGCTTACAGTTTTATCATTTTTTATTTGGTACCTAAGTCCAATGTAATATATTTCGGTTGTCTATTATAATTTAGATTTAATATGAATTATGTGCATATTTGCTTATTACATTGAGGTAACTATTACATATTTGCTTCTATCTGATATTCTAGAGTGAATAGGTGAGTATTTGTTAATATTTGTACTAAAATATGTCTACTTAAATGGAAATAGAGTTGACTAGGTAAGGTATTTTTTCTCACCAAATTGTAATCGCACGCATAATAGTTTTCACTTTCCTTTTATCTCTTAACACCATTTGTACTTGCAATATATGCTGTTATGTGGTATATAAAAAGAAAAGTAAAAGATTTACTTATGGATACAAGGAAAAAAGAATAAGTTTGGTGAAGTGTCCCACGTGAAAGAAAAGGCTTTTTAGAGAGGTATTTTTTTTTATCACAGTGGTGGTTTGTTGTTTTTTATTCCATTTCTTTTCTCTGTTTCATTTTCTTTACTTGCACCCAAGAAATGCAATGCAATTTGTTATGGAAAAGCTGTGGGACTTTCAAAGGGAGATAAAACTCGTAAAAGATTACCTTAGGCTCACACTTTGGGACAAAGTCTGTCGCCTGATTGGAAGCAGTACATCCCTTGCAAACTAAAATTTCACGGGGAGTTACAAGCATGTTGTTTGTTATATCCAAATTGTATCAAATTCTTCCTACCAACCATATTCATTATTTTAAAAGGATGTGCAGATTCTTATAAATTCATGACCTGTTTCATATTTTTAATTTAAAGGAAGAAAACAAAGGGAAATGTTATTTAAATATCTTATTATAGCTGTACAATGTAAATTTTTGTAAAAATAAGGATGATAAACTTAACTTTGTAAGATGCCCGCGCTTCTCTCGCGAGCACCTAGATGTGTAGGGGGAAGGGAAGAAACACTCGACATGATTCAAATCTAATCCATTTATTTCAACATAATATTAGACACAATTTCAACTAACAATCTTAAGAGAATGTCTCAATAAAAATCGTGAAGTGAAATAACGACAGTAACACGTAAGCGATTAATCGACTAACAAACCCTTCTTTTAATTCAGAATCTAACTTTTAATCTAATTTTAATTCAATCTTAGTGAACAATTGTCACTTTAAAGTTTCCTTCTGTAAATAACCAAAGATCTAAAATTCAAATTATATACCTTAAAAAACAATATCACATGTCTAGTGTATATCTCCAATCCTTTTTCTTCTAAAGCTAGAAGTTCTTGCCAATTTATAGTGAGTTAATTTACATATCACGACTCTCTTCTTACGAAGGGCTGGTTGTGAATAACGCGAATTGATAGCCCAAAGATTTGATTATAGGTCCAGAATTCTTTTAATATTGTATCTATCCTATTAATGGTGCCACTGAAAACCCATCGTAAAGAAGGGGCGGGGTTTTACGTTTAATCTGTCCTTAGAATGTTCTCGATTGAATGATGCTGTTGTTGGGAGAGGGGGCAGCTTAGGTGTCGTCCTCGTGGTTTGACTGAGTTTGAAAGTTATAAAGTCCGTCGATAATAGACCTCAAGTTGCTTTATAGTAAAACGTTAATTAATTCTCTCTCAAACTCACTCATCCTCAAGTGATACAGTGCAGAGCTTCAAACTTGAAATAGGAATTCTGTTGGAATCCGTGCCATTTTACGTTGTTTAGTAATTCTTGTTTTGCTTTAATATAAATTTAATTTAATATTTAAAATAATGGTTAATTAAACTGATTTTGAATAATTTGTAACATGTTACAATTTACAATAAATGTGACAATTGTAAGATTAATTACCATCGAATTTTCATAAAAATAAATAAGCATAACTAACTGCTGTGTTCATGTTCCATATAAATAAATAATTAAAAATTCTTTCGAATATAGTAATTGTATACTTAATGATGAAAAAAATTCAAATATATTTAGTGGCCCGAGTATATGTTTCATTTCCATTATATTACCCTTAAAACTAAAAGTAAAAGAAAATTCAAATTAATGAAATAATAAGAAAAAAAATTATGCGATGATTTTTGTTAATATATACATTTTTTCTAATCTTTGAATTTCTTAACAGAATAGTCAAGCTATTATTTGTATAAATTTGAGTAAGCTCATTGTATTAAAACACTTTGAAGAAAATTTTGTTAGCATTAAAACAGTTAACTTCGTGAATTTGAGCCCTAATTTTCGCTTCAAGCTTGTTTCTGCGTTCTAATTTTGTTACTTTATCACGTGTATTTGTTCCATACATAGAATCTTCATCTAATTTCTTCCTCAATTCCTCATTTCTTCTTTGTAAATAGTCCTTCAATGATTGATTTACTTTTATCCAGCTCAGGAAAGCTGAATTCTATGCTTCATTTAATTGATATTTATCTCTCAATGCATGTCATTTCATTATATTTTAAGGGCCATTTTTTAATTACCTCTATACATATGTCTCGTCATGTTTTTTTTTAAAAAAACTGGTTTCTTTAACCTTTTCAGAATTTTCAAATATTTGTACTTACGAATTATTACTTTTTAAACAATCATTCCAAGATTGAAATAATGAAGAATTTTATTTTTTATAAGTTTAAATGTTACTGCCGTGCACCTTCAAGTGTTAAAGTAAAAATATAATATCTTGTTAATAGATAAATTATTGAGAGAATCTGTTAAATTACTAAGGTACTCAGTTTCTAATTGTTTTCTCAAATCATTAAAACAATAACTAATTTTAAGAACAGGCACTTGCAAAGTCCCTATTCTTAAAAACACAGACCATTCATGTTTTACAAAATATAAAATTAAACGAAATTTTCGTTCATAGTAGAAAAATGTTCTCTTAAGGATAGCAGAGAGAAAATGTAGAATTGTATTTTTAATCGTCAGAAGTATTTTACAATAACTAAAATATTAAAAAATACATATGTAATAAAATTTAATATAATTACGAGTAAACGAATATAAATTTGATTTTTCTTGCTATGTTTTTTCAAATCAAGCATATTTTTTTAAAAAAACATAATGAAAAAAGGAATGGTTTTTAAAGTAAATTCTTTTGTAAAAATTGTAGCGTTAAATTTGACACTTTGTTAACAATCTACGTTTTCTAAGCCATATTATTACTACAATATACTATATGCACAGTAACGAAAAACTGCATCATGCATTATACAGAAGAAAGAAAGAAAAATTAAAATGCGTATAATGAAATGAGTATTCTTTTACGGATCTATAAGATTCGTATTTGTCAGAAAAAGAATACCTGATTTTCCCTCATAGTTTAATGTTCTTTTGATAATTTCTACACGCAGACGCTTACTGTAAACATTACTTATTTCTTATTATTTATTAAGGGGACTTGGTACCCTATGAGCAAACTTCTTTATTTACGTATTTAAAAATTATATTTTAGCATTTTATACAATGTTTCTATTCAAGAAAATGTTACCAGGTGAAAATTTTTATATATTATTCACACAATTTTAAAAATGTAAATTTTTTGAAGAAAATTGGGAAAATTTTAAAATCCTACTCCTTTTGTAAAAATTAATTTTTTGACCTGAAATTTTTTTTATAATATTCTTATGGATGTTCTAAGCAACTTTAGGGATCGATTTTAGAATAACTTCATTCGTTTTTGAGAAAAAAAAATAAAATGTTGATATACAGGCTAAAAATCAACGAAAAAGCCAACATGTCTTACATTTTATTTTTTTTAAAAACACGTATTCAGTTTATAGCAAAACGGTTCCCTAATTTTGTTACATGCTTTATTTTTAACACGCAGGAAAAAATGGAAGTGATTGGTGAATAATTGTCGAAGGAGTAGCATTTTGAATGCACTAAGGTTTCGAAAAACACAAACTGAGAAAAACCAGTTTAAAGTTTATAACTCTGAAAAAATAATTATTATGAGCTTAATTAAACTTAAAATACCACTTTAAGATATTATTTATACGTTTTTCTTTAAAATAATTGCATTTTCATATTTTTTCAACCCACACATTTTTATCAATGATCAACTTTTAAAGAGTACTAATTGCACAAGAAAATTCAAGAAAAAACTAAAAAAATTTTTTCTGTCACGACAGAAATTTTAGCTGTTTTTCTTCTTATAATATTAAATTATTACATTTGTATGAAAAATATATCAGGAATAAGAACTGAACTTATAAAATTATTAATATAAAATACCTTAATTTAAAAATTTTACATGCACACATTTCACAAGGAAGAAAAATTTCATTATTGTATTGCCTCGGAAATATTCTGCTTTTAATACTACACATTATTACTTATAGTTATTATTTCTATTTATAAAATAGATTTTTTTATCATAACGCATTTTTTAGCTTTTTTTCTAAAAAGAAGGTGTGGCTGAATTGCCTAATTTGTTTTCAAATGAAGTTTTATTCTCAACTTCTAACTTTCCGACATGAACAGGTGATATATCAATCGAAAGATAATTATGCAAAGAATAAGATGAAATGAAAATAAAAAAAACGATAGGTTTGTGATTTTTAGGGTACCAAATCCTCTTAATATATCTTATTTTTGTTGATATTGAAACATATATTTAAGAACCTAAAGAAAAGATAGTAAATATAGACTAGTAGTTGATATGTGCATATACTTCCTCTGCAATATTGGTCTTACCTAAATGCTTTGTGATAATTAAGTACGCTTCGCAAGTTGCTGTAAAACTAATTAAGCATCATATTGACAAACAAAGTGGAGTGTTTGTAGACTCCATGAATACGTATCATAAAATTTGATACAAATTTAAATTCAATTTCCCGTAAAATATTTTCCTGGATAAGATTTCTTTTTGCAACCGATTTTATATGGTGCGATTGCATATAAATTCCTACAAACAACAATTCGATCTATAGCCGGCTGAATACTGTATTTCGAGCAAAAGCTATGCTACATGCTAAATGTTTAAATATAGCACAAAGCATATAGGTAAGCATTTAAATCATTAATTTTATTTTAAAATTGTAATTAAATATGCATAGCAATATATATTATTGATTTGATACATAAATATTATTAAGATTAAATTTTCTTAAAAGAAACATTGCAACTTTGTCAATTGCGTAAATAAATATGTTAAAATCTGAATTTAAAAGGAAATGGTATTCTTTCTTAATTGCTAGTGTTTGTTATGGCATTATCCTGTGAAACCGCCAGCCTTAAAATAAGCAACTAGACTGTAAGCAATACGATACTTTGTGTATCACATATGAATGAAATATTAACACAGTGCTTCTCAAACTTTCAATACTGGAAACCCCCTTTTCAATAATATTTTTTATCACGCCCCCCTTATGCAATAATAATGCATTTTGACGCTAAAGCTACAAAACGATCTTAATTATAAACTTTACAAATTAATAAGGTAAGTATATTAAATTTTATGTATGTAACTTTTAAGTAATACATATTTTATTTTTCTTTCTTAAATTGGAACAGATTGCAAAATGCGGTGGCTGCTTTCAAGACAAAATACAGATCTCAGATAAGTATAGAAAATGTACTCTCTATTTAGTATTAATAAATTAGTTACAAAATAGCTTGTGCAGCACTGATACTTTAAAATTATACTGTCTGAAGTACCCGCTCTTCGAACGAGTTCATTTTTTAAAAAACTAAAACATTCTTGATAAAAAAATGAATTGTCAGGAGAGTAAACCCAAATGCGCGATAATGTTTACGAAAATGTAAAATGATATTTTAAAGCGCATGCTCATATTATAATTAGTTTTAAGCGAACTGTAATTTTAAGCCTCACAGAATTAATATTTATAATTAATTTTAAACAATGAAAAATAATGTAAAATTCCAATGAAGAATAATAATGTTTTTTTCAATATTTAAAGCGAGAAGACTTCCAAAATGTTTTATCCCGAGGGATGACACACTTTCGATACTAGCGTCAATGGTCACTCAAGGGTGATTGAGTAACCCCAATCCTATTTATATATATAATTATTGTATTGTACACGATACAAATCAAGATTCTAGTGAATAATTTAATTAAGAGAAAGTAAACTTACCTACTTTCAAGGACTTTTCAATTTTTGTTTGGTAACAAATAAACAGTTTGCCAGAATTAACGATTTCGTGATCTGTGTGTCCCGCGTGACCACTTCCTGGTTAAAAGTGTATTCATTATGATAATATGTATGTTACTGCTAAACAAATTGTGTAAAGCGTTTTTCATCATGCTTTATATGTTTGAGAATACTCATAAAAATAAGCCTTGACCAAGTAATCCTTCAACGTGCTCTCCCTGGTTTTTCAAATATCATAAAACTCTTTTGCATGGCGCAACAGAGAAATGCATTACTAACAACTTCCCTAAATGAGAAACAAACACATAAGAGAGGGGTCATAACTAACTGTACCAATAACTTAGAAGGTCAAAAAATTATCAGCAAAAACAGATTACAGCTATAATGTGTATTATTTCAAAAATAATCGCAGTGATGAATTTTTTTATGTTCTTTAATTTTTTCGATTCTGGGTCTGGGATTTATTTTTTTTCTCTGAAAGAGTAGTATTTTAGGTTTAAAAAGAAAACGTAATAAAAAAATCTCTCATCATGGGATTACAGCAAATCAAACAAAAGTTTCTTATTTGGTTATAGGATCAAAGATAGCTAATTAGGTATTGAAGTTTTTATTTTTGATAACTTAATATCGCGCGCACCTATAAATTCTATCAGAGTAAAAGTGCATTTTGTATTATGTCTGAAAGTATTTTGTTTTAATTCTTTCTAGTAAATTAATTATTTTTTAAATCTTTCATTTTCGATATGCTCGCGCCTCCCTCGTAATGTTATCGCGCTCCCCCTAGGGGGGGCGCCCCTCAGTTTGAGGAACACTGTATTAACACATATTCTCATCATCCGACTTAAAAAAATGCCTTTTTTTATTTAACATTTTCATCACAAGTTAAGGTATTCGACTACGTTCGGAACCGTGATTAAAAAAAAACACATAAATAGATAATCTTCATGATATTTAGTGTCACTTAGATTATAATATATGTATAAAATTATTTTAAGAACTTTTGACAAAAACAAACATTTAAATACAATATTTTGGCAAAAAATTAACTTAGAATAACCATTTTTCAAAATGTTATTCTTTTATAAAAAAATGCTTCTAAAATAATAATATTTTGCTTATATAAATTAGACTCCTTCAGAGTGTCTGCACTATTTTTTTTGAAAATTTCACATTATTTCTAGAGATTCAACAAATTGAAATAATATTATTAGTATTTTTTTCTTAAAATATCTCCCGTATGTCGTCGTAAAACATGGATAAACCCACTTCTAAGTTATATATTTCAAAAATTCTAGTTGAACCTCTCTACAGAGGTCTGAGCTATATACAGGCTAACTATTATTATATTAGAAGCATTTTTCACAAAAGGAGAATATTTTGTAAATGGGCCATTCTATGTTAATTTTTTGTCAAATTATTGTATTGAAATAATATTTTTTTGTACTAATATTCTTAAAACAATTTTATAAACATTTTCTAATATAAGTGAAACTAAACATCATAAATATTATCCATTTGCAAAATCACGGTTCCGAACGTAGTCGGATATCTTAAGTAAAATTTGTTTTAATTTGAATGATCAGAATATATCTAACTTTTTGCTTGGAGACAAGCAATAAATTTTGCTGATTGTGTAGCAATCAACATGTACTTATCCAGAAAGTTCTGCTTAGTCGTTTTGATAGAATCTGGATTATACCTTTTTTCTTCTTCAGATTTGTTTACTCTAATTGAATACAGGAGATCTCCGGAAAAAAATAATTCTTTGAGAACTCCTTATTCGATTATTACTCCTGACTTTCAAGTACAGAAGGATTAATTTTTATTTCTGTGAAGATTAATGCTTTCACTTGAATAAATATTTTATGCTTTGCGCTCAGGTATATGTATATCGGAGTACGATTGAAATTAAGTGTGCTAGATAAGAGGTGACACATTTTGGCTTAAGTAAGTTGACGAATATTTGTAAAATATATAAGAATCAAGAGCAAAACTTTCCCTATAATGATACAAAAACTCTCAATGCAATATATTTAAATAACTAATGAAGTTCATATAAGAATCAATAAGATACATCTAAATTATCATTATAGCTTTTTAAGGAGACTTGGCACCCTTTGAGCAAACTTCTTTATTTACGTATTTAAAAATTATATTTTAACATTTTATACAATGTTTCTATTCAAGAAAATGTTACCAGGTGAAAATTTTTATATATTATTCACACAATTTTAAAAATGTAAATTTTTTGAAGAAAATTGGGAAAATTTTAAAATCCTACTCCTTTTGTAAAAATTAATTTTTTGACCTGAAATTTTTTTATAATATTCTTTTAGATGTTCTTAACAACTTAAGGGATCTATTTTAGAATAACTTCATTCGTTTTCGAGAAAAAAAATAAAATGTTGATATACAGGCTAAAAATCAACGAAAAAGCCAACATGTCTTACATTTTATTTTTTTTTTAAAAAAGTATTCAGTTTATAGCAAAACGGATCCCTAATTTTATTATATGCTTTATTTTTAACACGCAGGAAAAAAAATTGAAGTGATTGGTAAATAATTGTCGAAGGAGTAGCATTTTGAATGCACTAAGGTTTCGAAAAACACAAACTGAGAAAAACCAGTTTAAAGTTTATAATTCTGAAAAAATAATTATTATGAGCTTAATTAAACTTAAAATACCACTTTAAGATATTACTTATACGTTTTTCTTTAAAATACTTGCATTTTCATATTTTTTCAACCCACAAATTTTTATCAATGATCAACTTTTAGAGGTACTAATTGCACAAGAAAACTCAAGAAAAACTTAAAAAAATTTTTTTCTGTCACGACAGAATTTTTAGCTGTTTTTCTTATAATATTAAAGTATTACATTTGTATGAAAAATATATCAGGAATAAGAACTGAAATTATATAATTATTAATATAAAATACCTTAATTTAAAAATTTTATCTGCACACATTTCACAAGGAAGAAAAATTACATTATTGTATTGCCTCGGAAATATTCTGCTTTTAATACTACACATTCTTTTTTATAGTTATTATTTCTATTTATGAAATAGACTTTTTTATCATAACGCATTTTTTAGCTTTTTCTTCTAAAAAGGGGGTGTTGCTGAATTGCCTAATTTGTTTTCAAATGAAGTTTTATTCAACTTCTAACTTTCCGACATGCACAAGTGACATATCAATCGAAAGATAGCAATGCAAAGAATAAGATTAAATGAAAATAAAAAAAAACGATAGTTTTGTGATTTTTAGGGTACCAAGTCCTCTTAAAATATATATCATGTTGCAGTACATATAAAATACTATTATTAAATTTATAAAATGCTATTATAGTTGTAAGTATCAAATAATTCGGTTATACGTATAATATATTACTGTTATGCTTTTAAAATAAATAACGTTCTTATTTACTAAACCAGTACAACTTAATATTCTTTATGTATTTTTTTTGTTTACTCTCTCAATTTAATACTTATTTTTAATTAATTCATACAAACTAAAATAAATTTACATTTACACGCAGAGTGTACCTTAATTAAATTTTACATACATCATGCTTGAGGTTTTTTTATTTTACATAAGTTGTATCTGAGAATGTATTATATAACACATTAATTTGCGTTGAATAAAATTAGATTTAAATAGATTTTATTAGCACATACAAAACTAAATCTAGGTCACGGCTGAAATTATTTCTTTTGGATGCATTCCTTTTTATTAAATTTGTAGACTGACTAGTGTGTTTTCAAACATAACTCAAGGAGAAATTCTTAAAAGACAGAAAGACAAAAGTAGACATTCCATTGCCTGTCAAACCCTATTCTTAGTTTCTATTCTTTATTTTATTTTTACTTTTGAAAGTCAACTGGATTTACAATATAGGTTTTAACCAAATTCTTAAGCGGACGAATATTTTTTCATAGGAAGGGTAAATAAATATGTGTCTTAAAAAAAGAAAAACCCTTAAAAAAGTTGTACTTTTAAATATACTAGCTGCATGGCCCGGCGTTGCACGGGCTTTCTCTACTTACGTAAATAAGAGCTTCAGTAAAATATACTTTTTCGAAATTTCTTTGCTTTGTACAGGCTATTGCAGTTTTCAGAAATAGTGCATATTTTTTTAAAATCAATAAATGCTTTGCTCATATGTGCATTGATAAAATAGTCTATTTACATTACTTTTTATTTATCATTTAAAACTATCATTTTTTTTAAAAAAAAATTAGATTATCAGTGTTTTATATTTTTCAAAAACAATATGCAGCTATTTCATTCTAAAAAGAGGTTAATTATGTTTTGTTCATTACTTTACATATGTGTGTATAATGTTTTTCAAAAACATTAATAAAAAAAAAGTGACATGAAAAGTATAATAATATATTTTATATATTATTATAATATTATATGTAATACTTTATTTATGATATACTGTATATTATGTTATAAAACTTTTTGTACCTAATTTTTATATAAAATATCATTTAATGTTTATTATAACATATTATTACAAAAATATTATTTATTAATAATTATATTTATAAAGTATACTATAAATATTTACATAATTACAGTAATTATTTTATTTTTTAAAATGCTAAATAATTATCTAAAATATGATTTAATATTAAATAAATCTTTTTAAATAATTTATTTAATTACAAAAATAATTAAATGAATTGAAAGAAAAAGAAAACACACAATAGCGCGACTCGAATCCTGGATGAGCGCGCAGTAAGCAGGTGTGCTAACAATCGGGCCATAAACATTACGTCATGTAGAGTGAAAAATCCTTTTAAATAAAAGGAAAGATATTATATGAATATTGCTTTCATTCTTTTGTGGAAGTTACGCTTATTTAACTGAAAAGTAAAAAAATTAATACAAAACAAATGAAATTTGGGACTTCAAGTTGAAATTTTTATAAATACAAAATGTTACATGTGTTTCAGTTTTTGAATTAAAATTGTAAGCAATTTTTTAAAAAGAGTAAAAAAAACCAGTTTTTGGTTTTTAATCTTTTAAATCACTGATTTTAAAAGAACAAAGTGTGAACTTTTTTAGTTTAGATGGTTTATTCATAATAATCGTAAAAAATCAATACATAACGGTTAAATATTTTCGATTAAAGATTTACACAAAACAAAACTGCTTTATTTAAAAAAATATTAATTTAAAGCAATACATTTAAATGTATTACAAATAAACTCGTTTAAATTAATGATCACGGAGTAAAAGGGATTAAGTTTTTCTTAAATATTAGAGAAATTTTTGTTTTGTGAAGAGATGTTTAAAATGAATTTTTTTGAATAAAGACATGTACAACAATGGTAATTTTTAGCAAAAAATGTAAAAGAAAGTATTACTAAAATTATTTCTCGCAAAAAGGTGTTAGAAGAAAAATACAAAACATTTCTTAAAATCCGCAATTTTTAAGTAATTTTTTCAATCTTTGTACAGAATATCGATAATATTGTTCTACACACAAAAAAAAGTTTTGTAAGATTATCTTTATAAATGACGAAGTCATTAAATATTTAATTAAAATTTGAGTATTTTTTGAAAAATCGTAAAAAAAAGTTTTCGGCATTTTTTTAAGGGATCATAGGACCCTTAACAGATATCCGTGCACTCGAAGAAAACATCCTTCTTCTAACCAGTGTAACTTAGCAATAAAACAAAACAATATTTTGAAATTTTTACCACATGATAATCATATATATTTACATTATTTCTCAAATTTTCAGAAAATTTGAGAAAAATTAAAAAAGTTATTAAGAAATAAAATTTGGTCAATTTTTCAAAAATATGAAAATTGGCATTTTACAGCGTGCAGAAATCTGAAGAGCAGAATTGATCAAAATTCACAAAATTAATTTTATTTGATATAAAAATGTTCCTTTTTGAACTTATACACACTTTTAAAGCATTTAGAGAACAAAAATATTTTTAAAATACAATTATGAAGAAAATTTTAAAATTTTATGGAAAAATTCAATTAAAACACAGATAAAAAAATTATACAAAAATTTCTTTAAAATTTTTTGTATAAGTTATAAAAAACCTTATTTTGAACATGTGTATGAAATTTCATATTGATATGATAAATAGTTTTTGAAAAATTCTGTGCGCAAGGCAAACTTTTTCATTTTGAGAAAAATGAAGTTAAAGATAAAAAATAACAAAAAAGAAAATTAAACATACCAGTATGCTTTAAAAAGTCCCAGCAGCATAAATATTGCCCTCTGCAAGCTTGAATTGCTCAATTTGTTTGAGTATTTTAAGTTTTTTAGCTTTACGAGCTTAAAAGAAGGTTTTAGAAGCTTGTCTCTTAGCCGTTGACTTGCGCACTTTGTCAATATTTACACAATTCAAAACATTTGTTTTATTTATTTTTAAATTCAAAGCACGCATCAGATCATTTCTGTTCTTACTTCCATCATTGTATTCACATGCAGCTATTTTTGTGACATTAATTCCTGATAAAATCATTTTTGGGCTATACACTTCCAAATCAGTAAATTCAATGACTCATTAGCATTTTGAGTTTCCCCCCCTAAACACCTTCTTAACAATTTCAAGTGTGATTAATCTTTAAAAACAGGTTTAATCACTTCAGAAACTGCTTTTGGTAAGGTGTTCTTGTGAGAAAATTCATTCACTGTATTGTTGTGAACCGAAACATTGTACTTACACCAGCTATTTTTACCTTTTGGGAAAAAACAATGTTTCGGCTCATCATCTGTGCTGGATGAATGAGCCCACACAGCTAGACAGCTTGCCTCATCTCATTCACATTATGGGAGTTGGCACGAATATCATTGCCATAAAAAGTCGTCAATTTGCTTATAATAGCATCGGTTAGGCGACCTTTCCCACCAATAGTTTTCCCATCGGAAACCTTCTTTTCCCCCCGTAAAGCTTTCAACTTCCGCAAGCGGTTACCCATTTGCTTTTAGACATGGCCACCACACTCTATTTTTACAATGAGAACACTATCCCCATATGGTTCTTTTTCAGCAATAGACAAAAATGTCTGAGTCACCATCACCTATGTATCGCTGATACTTTAATCCATGTTTTTGTTCTGATCGGAGAAAAATTTTCTGCATTCCACAAACTTCCATTCCTCCAGCAGATCCGCTATGGTTTTTTCTGCAGAAAATGTGATGTTTTCCAAAAAAGCACTATATTTTGGTCCAAGCTTTGGCCCTTTATCGGAGTCACATCCTTTTCAATAAGAGGACATGACTTCCATGTCGAGAACTTTCCCGCAGTCAGCTCCAATCAATGCACTGACTCCAATAAGTGAAGTATGCCCACGGGTCTTCCAGATCCCATCACCGTTAACTACAACAGAATTTACGGTGCGATCAATAATTTTTTCCTCAGAAGCAGCTTTCTTCATCGATGCATTTGCAAGCGCTTCACTTATATCAGCTATCTTTGCATTTATTCTGTCGTAAGCTTTCTGAGACACTGGATTTGGCTAACACATAAGAGAACAAAACGTCTCGAGCGAAGACAATCCTTGGCCTATATAGCGCATGGCCAAAACAGACTGTCTGTTGATTTCAGGTATATTTTTTTATACCAAAATCAATTCACAGGAATTAAGTTTTTTTTCAATGCTACATTTTCTGCATGTGAACTGAAATATGGAAAATAATCCTACAGTGGATTTTTCACTCATTTTTATTTTGCCATAACACACAGAGCAACAAAGTAACTTTTCAATTTTTGAAAATAATAAACTAATGTCGATTAGTCTATAACCTTGAAATTCAACTGAAATATCATTTTCGTAAGCTTCTGAAATCTTGTGTGCACTTGGCAATTTTTTCGCCGATGAACTTTTGTTTGGCGAAACATTTTCAAAAGAAATAATACTTTTTTCAGACAGAGATTTCTTCCGATACATGTTTCCTTGAAATTTTTTCTTCTTTGGTCTCTTTCCGGATGAAGTTTTTTTCAATGGAACATCCATGTTTAAAAGCTTTCAATAACAAATGAAAAATAATGCTAATCCAAAATCGAAATGTAAATAAACAATCCCGCTTGGATTAAACGAAGTTAAAAGTTGAGTTGTAGTTATGCTACTCCCGATATTAGGATTAGAGGTGATTATTGATATTAGGTGTGGCTCTTTTAATAAAACTAATCGGTGAAATATTAAAATGTTTGGAATGTGTTCTGACAAATGTCAAAAGTGGGCGTGGCAGATGCAAGTTTTTGTTTACGTGTTACTCGTTATTTCTCAATAACTTTGGAAGTTTTTACAGTATCAACAAAATTTTGGTTGCAAACTGCTCAGAAACGTTGAGGCTTTAACATATATTTTTTTTTCAAAAAATCGAAAAAAAAATGAAATTTAAGAGTCCTATGAGGCCTTAAATGACTGATTCTAAAAAGGAAAAGCATCAATTTTTTAGTGCAAAATACCAATTCATTAAAGAGAAAAAAAATTCATACGCAACGATTTAGAAATAATTTTCATAAAAAAAGCATCCATTTTGACTCATTTTTAAAAACATTGTTAGAAATACAAATATTATTATTTTGTGAAAACAATTATAACTTGTCGTGGCAAAATAAATAATATTTCCGATTCTGTAATTATTTTTTGTCTGAGTTTCATTGCAAAAATTAGATCACTGTTTTAAAAACGTCAACATTCCAAAAAAAATCCCCCTTATCGTTCTTTATTTTGCGTTGCCGAATAAAAAACCAACAGGGGTAAAACAATTATGCGTTTTAAGGTTTTTAATTAATATAGTTTAAACTAATTGAAATATCGGAATATAAATAATAAAAATGGATTTCTCTTATCATTTCCGATCTTTTGGTAATTTTGGCGAGTTTCTGCGTCGTGCAGCTCGTGAGAAGATAGACGTATATACAAACAAACAAAGATAGATAAGCTTGTTTACCTACGAATTTTAATAGTACAGATGGATGGATTATAGTTTTCTTTAGTTTCATACACTTTGTAACGTTTAATTTCCTAGGATTAGAAAGTTTGGATGCGATAAAATATATAACATAAAACGTGTAAAATATTCAAAATGCTAAACTCTACGAGCTAAAGTTTGAAAAAAAGTGCCATTAAGCATTTTATTCTTAACATTTGTGTCTTAAACATTTTATTTCTGAATACTTGACATTCTGTGCGAGGCAAAGTTTTTCATGAAATTTCCTGTATTACATTTAGACGGGATTTATTAAGACTTTATCGGTTATTTAAGAAAAACATTAATTTCTAAGCAGTACCTGTTATTTTTATTTAGCTAAAATAATAATAACGTATGCATATACTGTAATATATTGCAAAATCCTTTGTAGAAGTAGAACAAAAGTACAAAAATAGAAGCATAACCAGATATTACATGTCTAAAATAAGTTAGCCAGTAATAATAAAATAGACGAATTAAGCCATCATTAAAAATACGTTAACATACTCACCCATACCCATCCACAATTCTTATGCTGATATATGACAAATTTAAATTATGTATTTCAGATAAAAATGAGAAATTTAATATACTTGTTTAACTTGCGTTACAAAAGAATTTAATTACACTTTATTATACTTATTACTATTTATTATACTACTTATTATGTATATCTGGAGCTGGACGTGTCTCAAAGTAATTCTGCAAGTAATTGTGTGTTAAACCTATTTTACACTGTTCTGAATTGAACCATTTAGGTAATGAGCCCCACTTTCTTTATTAGTATATTGATGGTATAATTGTTTTTGAGAGAAATAATAAATTTAGTCCCATTGTTAAAGTCCCCAACTACATGAATTTGTTGAAAACTATATTTAGGCATAATAATATCACAGTAAAATAATTTGCAATATTTATGACAGAGAAGAGGCTCTTTTATATATATATATATATAAAATTCCTTTTTGGAATAGCAGCTTGTGTATATCATTTTATAGAAACATTATCTTGAATTAATTTAGTCTCAGGGGTGTTAAATTTCTCTAGATGTCTGAAAATATAATCAATTTTCAAACAGGTATAATTCTTTTAAATTTAAATTAAATGATTCGACTCTTTTACACATTATTTATAAAAGAATGAGCTTCAGAAAAGTATAAAATGTTTAAAATATAATAATAATTTAAAAAATCATAAACATATGAAAATTCTATAATAAATATTAAGTATTTATTGCGTTGCGCACGCTATTTTCTAAAATAGTAGCCACTGATGTATAAAACTTGACAGAATTATAAAATGCATCATACTCTTTAAGCCCTACCTAATTTTAGTATTATATATCTTTTGTATTTCAAATAATTTGTAAAATATAGCAATTTTTTAAATATTTTTTAAAAATGTATTTTTTTATTTATTAAAATATGTAAGTTGTTATTCTATTTATACAAAAATAGCTATAGTGTAATAATAATACATTTAACTATATAAATCAACTTATAGCTATTAATTAAAGCTACTATTTTAGAAAATAGCATGCGTGACGTAAAACTTAATAAATATTTTTTATAGAAAAGTTTCTTATTTACATATCCTTATAATTTTTAAAATTATGATTATATTTTAAACATTTTATACTTTTCTGAAGCCTTATTCCTTTGTAAATAATGTGTAAAGATGCGACTTAGTTAATTTAAATGTAAACGAATTATATACCTATTTGAGAATTGTTTATATTTTTAGACCTCTAGAGAAATTTAACACCCCCGAGACCTCTTAATGAAAATAATAAATACACTACACAACAAACGATAACTTAAATATTACCAATTTTTTTATTATAGTTTTCCTTATCATTCTCCTATATATTCCTTAAGAACATATACAGATTTCAAATACATTGATCGTCTAATAACGTTTGAATCCAAAATTACCCCATAGCTCGATAATCACAAAGTTAGCTTGTTAGAGGCCTTGCTGTGAAGATTAAATATATTTTTCCCGAAGTTTTTACACTTTCTAAAACATTATATACAGTTTAAAATTTCTACAGTTTGTCAACCAAACCACATATAACCTATCAAATTTCATATCCATGCATCTGCTTGACATGCTGGTATAAGTAACACGTCATTTTATGTTTTGACAATACCTTGAAAACATTGGCTGGACAACAATTTCAATATTTGTCCTTTCTTTGAAAAATCCTGTGTGTACAAATTTTAAAATTCTTTCTTTAAGAATTTATGATACACTACTTCATAACTTAAATTGGGGAACATATTTATTTATTTGGAAATCTTTGCTGAATGTACACATTCTCTATATATTCTATTTATATTCTGTTTGGAATTTTCCTCATTGTTCTACTGATTCACTAAGAGGGATGATTAGTACGTGTTTAACCCCACACATTCGGTCCTAAGTTCGAAACTGCTTTTTGACTCGTTGAGCCTTTATTTTAATGTTTGCTTAGTTGTATTTTTTATTCTTTTTATTTATTATATTGTTCTGTTGATTTTTTTCTATTTTATTTAAATTTCTCATTATTAGAGATGTATTTTATGTTTTTCATCCATATATATACATATGTAACTACTATTATTATTATCATTATATTATGGAAAATTTGTATTTTGTTCGCTTCTTTGCTGAAAAACTATTGCCGCTGGAAAAATCCTTTGTAGATCAAGAGGAAACTCTCTTTCAGTAATGTTGAGTGAAAGAAGTGACCTAAGTGACAAATTTGATCAGCCAATGTCGACAAATGGCCTAGTTCTTTGGTATAAATAGATGCATCAAGTAATTTCTAGAAAGGTCTAGGATTATTATTTGACGAGAAAACATTACAAGTCTCCAAAAAGTTCTTCCAGGGGTATATAATGAGATGTAAGGAAACAAATATTGGAGTTGAAATTTAACAATGATTGTGCTTTTCAGTTGTCTTATGCAACATTGTGAATATTGATTTTAAATGCATTTATTGTACAAAACACATTAACATATTAATAAAATTTTTAACACCTATTTGTTTATGAAGAGTAACTTTTTTTTCAAAATAAACGGATTGCATACACATGTGGCTCAAAAATTGTAATAATTTAAAGAAAAAAAATAATTAAATTTTATTTTTTTTAAAAAAAAAATTGTTTACTAAAAAATTGATTTTACTGAAATTTTTTTTTGTTTTCTTTCTTACTATTTTTTACAAATTTGATCCATTTAAAAATGATATTAATATATTTTTATATTAACTTTTTTTACTTAATATTTTATGCGAAACATGGCACATCATTTACAGTTTCATATGACAAAAATTTGTCATTGCATTTTACACTTACAGTTTAAAGTTCTATAAAAGAAAAAATGTTTCTGAATACTTTTTTTACACATAATCTATAGAGATAGCAAATAATTTCTTTAGGAAATCGTAAAAAAATAAAAATGAATAAATTCAAAATGAATTTAAAAGATAAATTTAATAAAATGTTTCTTAACTCACACACTGAAAATTGTTCCAATCCAACTGACAATCATAGTTTAGGATAATATTCTTACAAAACAATGTTAATAACATTTTTGGTGACCTCTTCAAAATAAAAGAGCAAACTTGCGTAAAAACAGTTAAAATTGAACATTCAATCACATTTCAAAAGAAGAGGAATGTCCACGCTGTACGGAATGCCGAATAAAAATTAAGAGCACGATGAGTTTAGAAATATAAAATATTAATGTATATAAGAATATATAGATAGGTAGCTAAATTATTTGTTAGGGTATTGTTAGCTTTCACGTACTTCTGTTGCGTCATTTTTTTCCAATAATGTTATGTTACACTATTGTAAAGAGATATTCTGCTAGGAGGAAGGTTGGGATCCTATAAAACAAGCTTATACTTACAAACTTAATCCCACAAATCTCACAGTTACGAGCAAAGAAGCAGGAAAAAGGAACATGAATAGCAAATCAATAATGAAACAGAAAACATTTTTTTGAAAGGTTGTACTACAAAAGGTGCTCTAAATTACGGCTAGAAGTCGTCAGCGACTTTCGTTCCTTAATCTTCTCCACAATGAGAACAGCTGGTAAATACAATACCTGGTAATCGCTTCTGACGGCCTCATCACGCTATCTACTAAAAACCCCTCTTGGGTTCTTTGGGGCTAAAAAGGCAAATTCTTTCCAACCAAATTAAGAAGCGATAAATAGCAGAAGTTTAGCGTAAGTGGTGTGGCCTTTGAGAAATGATTATGCAAGTCTATGGTTAGGAGTATTAAAGTAAAAAGTAAGAAGTTATCCGATATTCAAATGATCATCTATTCGTACCAGTGCGTTCAAGTTAAGATGGATCTCATTCCACGCGAGATAAGGAAGCGACATTGAGGATTCGAGATAGTTGCTGCTACATAGGATATAGAGGTAGGACCGGTCTATTAACTACTAGGAACTGTGTATATACTAAGATTAGGAGTAGGTGGTTAAATTAAATATAGTGGTTAAGGTCGCGCTTATTTGTTAATACGTATTGCGTGTTTCTTCACCTCAAATCCGCTAAGTTAAAATATTAATATCCTTGTTGTATATTGTTTAAGTTAAGATCTTAATAAAAATATATTAAGATTATGGAAACGCCTGGTTCTTCATTCACTCCCACATTTTTAGGTCACGAGGAAAACTTAGGAGTAGGGCATCTCACATGGGCGAATGCCTTACACACTTTACAACCTTCCTAGCACTACATTGGAGACAATTTAGAAACTGATCGCGAGTATTTGTTAATATTTCAGGTCAAAATTTGATCGCTCATTCACTCTTTCTCACGATGTGTTAATGCCATTATGACACTTGCGATGGATCCACAAATCACCTAGGATTGGCACTTGCTTTATTTTTGCACCATTTTGTGAAATAAACATCAATCATTATTCGATGCAGCATACGTGTTTGTGAATTTTCATAACTTTCTAAGCATGGTTTCCTTGCATGACATTTTCTCTGTTACATAGTTTTAAAATTTCATAATGATGTAGAAAATATTTCAATATGTAAAGTATCTAGCTAAAATTTTAAAATTATTAATTTAACTCAGAAACAAGATAACAATAAATATCCTTAAAATAGTTTGAAGAACTAATTATTCGCTAGGATTTTAGACTAAAATTTCGAAATTCAACTATGTAAATAAGGGCTTATAAGATAACGAAGTTATGAAATTATTATATTACAAATTATAATTTAGATGTCTAAATTATAAGAAAATTAGTTCATTATTAGAATACTTCTATAAGCTCTGCTGACAAATGAATTGGATTAAAATGTTTTTATTAAAACTATACTCGTTTTTAAAATACTTTGATGGCATGTAAAAAAATAATAATGAACTATGATTTTGGTAAATTGAAGAAATAGCAAATTTATGAAACTTAGATTTAATTAAAATTAATCGGTAAATGCTTTAAAATAATTATAAAAGGACACTGTTTGTGCATTTGAATAGAGAATTTGGCTTCCGGCGTACATATCCCTCGTTGTTGTACTAAATAAACCCATTACCTTAAGCTTATTGAATCGTTGCGCACTTGAAACCTACGTCTGATTCTTTTCGCAAACGTTTTTGACTCAGTGTATCTTTGTGAATGAATAATTGCTTATTTATTCATTATCCGCTTAAGAAAAGATGAATGATTCCTTTAATTGATGTTTATCTTCTTTAATGTTTGAGAGTCAATGAAACTCTAAGGACTCTAAGTTTAATGAAGTCAAAACTTTTTGAAAAGAAGGGTATATAAGCTCATGTATTCTTAGATATTTTGATACGAGTGAGCAATGATATAATTTTTGTTGGTACAATAAATTACCATTAAAATGTTTTATTAAAGACAAGGTTTACATCTCAGGATGTTTTGATGATAAGTTACAAACTATTTTGAAAGGAATATTCTAATTAAGATCATAAAAGGAAATTAAGTTTGTAACATGGCTTTTGATTTTTATTTAATTTTTCTGAATGATCATTCATAATGTACAGACTTTGGATAAAGCTTTTATACACATTGCATAACACACACACACACACACATATATATGCA
This sequence comes from Trichonephila clavipes, assembly GCA_019973935.1. Taxonomy (NCBI): domain Eukaryota; kingdom Metazoa; phylum Arthropoda; class Arachnida; order Araneae; family Nephilidae; genus Trichonephila; species Trichonephila clavipes. Next base: position 1,263,294 of record BMAU01017835.1, read on the forward strand.
TATTTTACCCCAAAATTATGTTTTTCTTACCCCCTTATTTCTGCACAAATTTGATTTTGCATGCAAAAAGAAAACTATGCACACGAATTTTATGATTTGTGTACATACTTATATCAATTAAAAAGGCAATAATTTATTTCCAACTCCATTACTATTCATTTTATTCTTGTTAGTCCGTACGCATTTAGATGTGTGAGTTACTTTTATTGAGGAATATAACAATGGCTATAAATATTTAATAATAGTAAAGAATTATAATATACCTCTAGCATCAAGTGCTCTATCCTGGTAATTCGACAGATATCTAAAATTAGGAGGTTAAACGCAGGCAACCCAACAGCAAAAAAAATATAATGTAATTAAACCTAAGTCTCTCTCTCTCATGTTGGTTACTTTAAATAATCTTCAGAGAAAATGTAATCAAAGAAAATACTTTCTTCCTAAATCAAGTGCATTATGACAAAAAAAAGTTAAATTGATGCCTGTATGCTCCTGAAAGTTACAATACAAGTATGTTGTGTATTAAAATAAAATTTCCTAATCGCACTAATATTATAAAAACACATAAATGAGCTCTAGCAGTAACATTGTTCATTAAGGTTAAGAATTTGAGTAGACAAAGCACTATACGAAGTATCAAAACTTCAAAAGTCCTACTTTCTTCTTATGATTCGAGTGTATCATGAAAAAGTGGTGATTATCGTTTTCAAACCTCAAGAAAAGTCTACTTTTGAGAGCGAATGTATTTGCACCTGTATATCCCTAAAGTTAAGACAAAAAAAAGTTACAAGAGGCCTTTTCGTGCGCTTAAAAGTATCTAATTTGAAACAACTGTTACATATGTATAAATTCGCATGCTTCCCATAATCTAGTGATGAGTAAATATTTCCCAAATTTTATTTTATAAGCTAAATATTTTTAAATTGTATTATCACTGGAGATTAACTATGAGGTTGCTTTGCGGTTGCATGGAGGGAAAATATATGCAATATCTGAATCTACCTGTGAGGAAAAATTGTATTTTGATAGGGATTTTGGTCAAAAATGGGTGAAAAATTAATTTCAAAATTTAGTATTGCCACATACGAGATGAATTTTCGAAAAAGGGAAATAGAACTGGGTCGTTTTAATGTCATTCTTTTAATTTATTCTTGTTTTTTGTTTTTTGTAATAAAGCGTTTTACACTACATACTGTACTGTAGCCTTACTGTCTTAGTCTCTGCTTATCTCGTTAGGGTTACTTTTCCACCAATGATTTCGTATGTAATTATGGCTTCTCAGGATGTTCTATACATCCTTTCCAAGTTTGTACACGGAATTCGGGGACACCCTGTATATATATATATATATATATATATATATATATATATATATATATATATATATATATATATATATATATATATACATATATATATATATATATATATATATATATATATATATATATATATGTCATGGTTTTGAAGACAGAATCAGATTAAAAGTTAGAAAAAAGGGACGATCTTTATGCAATCATTTCTACATCTGTTCTGACGTTAAGAGCAAGGAGTAAAAAGTCACGCCATGGTGGTGGTTTCAAGTGGATAGCACTTGAAAGACACATGTGGTAAATATTGCGGATTTTATGATTGTATTTGAAAGTTAATGCTGACATATATTGACAATTAAATCTAACGATCTGATCTAAAATTAGACATGTTTATTGGCTAGGTCATATGTTCCGAAGTAATAAATGGGTTATTAGTTTGATACTTCAAGAAGTGAACTGAAAAAGATGAGTCAAGTGCTGGATAGGGAATTTAATTTTTAATCTAATTTAATTATCCTTACACACACACACACACACACACACACACACACACACACACACACACGTGTGTGTGTGTGTGTGTGTGCGTATAATCAAAATGTGAAAATGCATATCTTCCGCAACGAATTCACAAGTTTCACTTTGAATTATTATTTTTTTCTATGCTTGAAAGTTATATTTAGATTAAAATTGCATCAGTTACGACGATTATTATATAATGGCAATATATGACTATACATTTAAAACTTTGACTTGACTTGAGATGTTTTTAGCTTTATTTTATGGAATCATTTTATTCCATATAGTTGTTGAATAGGTTTCGTACTTTTAAATCCTCATTCAATTAGTAACGTAAAAAACCCCCCGCAAAGCAAGACATAAAAACGCGTGATTTTCATGACGTTCACAAAAGCAGCTTTTTTTGCTCACAAAATCTAGTCTATTTATAACAATGGTCAAACGGCGGATATTAAAAATAAATGACGACGAAAGGAAACGAATTTCCACTGAAGTCTTTTTCTGATTGGGCGGCATACGTAGGTGATGCAAGAGGGCATCATCCTGATTTAAAAACCTGAAGCTTCAGTTTTGAGAAGATAAAGTTAGAGTTTTTCCCATTAGATGGGGAAACTAGAATTTAATTATACAAGAAATCTTGGAGAAATCAAGAGCTTTATGAATTAAAATGCTACGAGAGAAAATTTAAGTTAATTATTAAATACCTTTTACTTAATTTCCCATAGACTATGAATTTATTCTTTTAAGAACTATTAATTGCTAGGACTTTTTCTAACCTTATACTTATTGTAAGTTTTTTCAGAAAATATACCTGAATAAATAAACACATTCTTTACTTAGGGAATTTATTTGCCAAATAATGTTTTTTCTAAATTTCACAACTTATTTTTAATTTTCAAAAATGACTCACGTCCTATACGAACCACTTCTGTCTCATTTCTTGTTTTGAGTGACATTTCACATTTTTGCATAGGAGTAAAACTTTTAAAATGGCTGGAATATTTTCTGGAGCATTCAGACAAAAAGTCCTTTAAAGCGCGGTATGGTAAAGTATGAACATTTTTTATCAGTCGTATCCTATTCCTTATTTTTTTCCCTTAAAAGTCTCTTTTATCTCTAAACGTCATTTGGACTTGCAAAATAGGCTTTTAAGAAACGCACAAAAGGACGGAGATTTCTACTGCATGGTTAAGAGAAAAATTTATATGGCCGGTAAAGTGTCCTGCGTAAGATAAGATTTTTGAAAAAGTATTTTTTATCACAATGATGGTTTGTTGTTCTTTTTCATACACCTCTTTTTGTTTTACTCTATTTTTCCCTCAACCAAGGAAGTGAAAGTTTAGATGCGAAGCAATTTGTAACAGTAAAAGCCTGGATTTTTCAAAAAGGGATAAGATCTGTAAAGGATTACCTCAGGAACAATTTGAGTCAATGTCTTTCACTCGATTTCTGACAATCTAAATTCCCAGCAAGATTAAGCGTCGACAGGAGTTTCTTTCACTATGTCTGAAATGAATGCCAAAAATTGCGCGAGGCCTCGTTTGGAAGTAACAGTATTATTCTTTAAAATTTATAATGTATAATTTAAGTACTTAAAATTATTTGCATAATGTATCATAAATTATTTTTAGAAATGTCGAAGAGTTTCGTTACAGTGATACAGTTTTAGTAGAAATTTTTATGTGGTATTTGGAGCGAATGCTCCTTCTAAAGCGACTCAGGGGACATATGTAAAAAAGACATTTTTCCCCAAAATGGCGCCTGTTGGAATTTGCATACTGTTATTTATCTCATAATTTTTGATGTATAATTTGTATGGCAACTGTAAAACCGGATTGCTCTCGCTATTCATACTGGTGCATCTGGCACCATAGTTTGAAATAAACGTAGAAGTGAATGAATTGCGTCATTAAAGAAATGAACTGCGGAATGGTTGTTGGTTTTTATTCCACGTACATTATTAAGTCCGGAAGAAGAAATGGTGCCGATTCAAGAAAAAAGACCGATGTGTGCTTTGGTTTCACAAAACAGAATTGTTCATTAAAATTCAGTGTAAATTTTGACGTTGTTATGGATGAAAACCTCTTGGTGCAAAATCGATAATCGATGATGTAAAATATGAGATGAGTAGTGTTAAGGGTCTTCCTAGAAGTGGAAGGTGAATGAAGCAACTGTTCATCTTAGAACTAGAATACCGCTTACACATCAACTGCGCTACAAAGAAGGCACACTTTGAAATTTATTGTGGTAAATGATTTTATAAAAATATTGCTAGTAATGCTTACAATATATTGAAATAATTACATGTCTATAATACACTGTCTATAATACATATTTATAACCAAGGGAGGGCATTTGGGTCGTCTTATATATTAAAAATAAATTTATATCAAGTATACAATAAAAAAGAAATTTAACTGAGAATTTATTATTTAATGAAGCCCTTTGGAGCATAAGGGCGATGTGCTCTATTCATAAGACACAATTGCCTCATAATAACTGTAATCTAGTGTTCCCAGTCAGTCAATTAATAAGTTAAAGTGGTGTCCAAGTCACATAATAAATACAATCACGTGTTTGAACCCAGCATGTTCATGCATTTCATTATTGCCAACTTTTGATTTTTGAAGAAACTTTCTCTTAAAAAGTAATATTTGTCAACAAAAATAACTCACAGAATGCACTTCATTAAAAAGTATACGTACAATATAACGTTTTAAAAATAAATTTTGAAAATCTTTTTGAAGAGAATCGTATTAGTTGAACATCTTTATCTAATTAATAAATTATTATTTTTAAATTATTCAGTTAGAATGACAAATACAATTCTAATGTCAGTTTTGAATTCATCGTAGATCACGGAATTACATTTATCATAAGACCATGTATTGTTTGCTAAGCGGGCACATCACTCTCCATTGTTCTACACCACGCAGGTATTATGAATTTAGTGTCTCAATAGATGTAACGTGCATTAGTCCCTATGTACTGTGGTGACCCTAGTACTCGGCAGAAGTATCGTCAAATACGAAGGAGAGTGAGAGATATATTAATGTCATATTTTAAAGCAACACGAGTTCTATTAGCAACGGACCTCGCTATCTTGAATCTTTATCAAACAATGAAGACGACACTTAACAACGACTTTGAGCTCACACCTTATTCACCCTACGGGCTGTATTTGTCCTACTTTATATATATATATAGGACTTACTTTAGATGGCCATGGTAGCCTAGTGGTCAAGCTATTGGATCATGGCAGGCATGTCATGAGTTGGAGCCCAGTACCACACTAAAGACCCGCCGTGTAGGGCAGCGATGCACATAAAATTTGTCGAGAGCTGAAACGTCCTCCCGTTGGTGTGGTGTGGAAGTTAGGATATGGGGATGCCAGCTCAGGTGTCGCCCACGTCAATTGACCATGGTACAAAAATGCTCGGTCCTCGCCAAAAGCTCTCATGTAGCCGAACATTGCGACGTTAATATTCCCTCACTCACTTATTCCCCTTACTACCACCATCCACCTACAGGAGAATATTGTACCTCGACAGATTTAACGTACTTGGGAACCCTCTAGAAGGCGTGCTTTCAGTGGCCCCGAGATTCGAATCCGAACCTCTCCGGTTGCTAGTGGGAACCCTCTAGAAGGCGTGCTTTCAGTGGCCCCGAGATTCGAATCCGAACCTCTCCGGTTGCTAGTTTGTGGCCATAACTAATAAGCTGCTGAGGCCACTCGTCGAATACGAATTCTCAATCGGGGCAACATGGCTACCACCCTTCCTGACAGTCTTTGGGGCTGCGGTTGCCCAGTGGTTAAGGTATCGGTTCATGGCAGGCCTGTTATGAGTTCGAGCCGAGTACCGCTAAAGACCCACCGTGTAGGGGGCGGTGCACGTTAAATCTGTCGAGAGCTCAAATGTCCTCTCATTGTGGGGTGTGGTAGTTAGGAGTGCGGGGTGCCAGCTCAGGTGTCGTCTTCGTCACTTGACCATGGTTCAAAACTACGTGGTCCGTCGCCAAAAGCCCTCGTGTAGCTGAACAGTGCGCGTTAATATTCACTCACTCACTCACTCACCCGACAGTTTTTTTAAGATTATTTAGAACTGTGAACCAAAGAAATTTTTCTTTATATTAAAACTCACAATGAGTTTAGAAAGTCGAAAGTCGGGAAGAGGATTTTGTAGCAAATTGAGCATGAAATAGTTTTTAACAGGTTTTATGTCCTTTACAGAAAGAACCTAGATATTTTTGTTGTACATTTCTTCATATCCAAACTTTTCTTGAGATGAAAAATAACGTATAAAGATAAAAAGGAAACGAATAGAAGAGAAACAAAAAGTCTAAGAGACAGCAGGCCTTTACTGGAATAAAATATACTTCCTCGAAAATTCTCCGATCTGAAATAAAGTTTCGCCCCATTTATTTTATCCATTGCGCTAAAGTGATCCTCTTCATTTCATATGTCTTATGAAGGCTTATTTGGGAGTCCAAATTATATGTAGAGATAAAAACCTATTGGTACGAATGCGTTATTTTGACATCCTAGGTACACACATATACTAATAAAAAATAAATTGAGAATTTGAAATCTAACATATTAATAATATTAATTATTTTTGTTAATTTCCTCTTGCTTACAAAAATAAATGTCCATAAGTGTATATAGTCAAAAATTTACCTTATTCTCAAACGAAATATTTGCATTAAGTGATGTGTACTTTGTTGACGAAACACTGAAGATTGTGTGACGAATCTACACGCGTCATCTCACTAATTCTCTTGGGGAATCTTTGGGCTAACATTCGCGTTTAATTCGCAGCCAACCCTCTCAAGAAGAAACCGAAATATTCAGATTAGTTCGACAATATATAGTCAGAGTTTTGTAATTCTGAAGAAGGAGGTAGGAAACAGCTATATTCGCAACGCAGGTAAGATTGAAGAAGGTTTTGTTTGCATGTAAAGATTATGAGTAGTGTTTCGCCACTGTGCTGAATTAGTAGATTTGAGGTTAGTAATCAACGATAAATTAGGTTGAGTTAAATAAGTTATTTGCGCATATTGCATAATAATCATTGATTTCTCCGTGCTACTCATTTGACATTCACTTAGAGAATAGATTGTTGTTGGTTAGTGTGCTTGACTAAATAAATAATTGTGATTATGGATGTTCTTCTTTCATTCCTCCTACACCTTTAGGTAGGCGAGACGGTGAGAGAGAAACTTCGGGAGCAAGTAGCTCACAATTTTTTTAAGTTGAAAATTAAACGTGACACATAAAAGATACACATATGCATACATAGAGTATTCAGTGAATGTCGTATATTTTGAATTGAAATTAGAGAAGAAACATTTTATAAAAGAAAGAGTTTGATGCAAATTTATTTAACCTAATATAGTATAATAGCTGATACGATTTAGAAGCAATAAAATCAACGCATCTAAATTATCATAAAACATAATTTTTATCTTAGAAGAAAAATAAATTGTTTTAACTGGTAAACCTGTATAATAATACTAAATACCACACTATATAATAAAAAGCAAATGAAACAGGGTAATATTAAAGAAATATGCAATACTTAAAAAGTTATCTCATGCTGCATGAATATCATTGAATAATTTTGTAACCATGTGAAATGAAAATATAAATTTTTCATATGCTTGATTGAAACTCAAAACATAATGTATTATTTTGCAAAACAAATTTATGTTTATAATTATGTAAATAATGCTCTTAGATTTACTATGAACCTCTAGCTCGACAAGGTCGACTTATTCTTCCACCCCTTCAGTGGGTTGATACATGAGCCCCAAGCTTCCTTGGGCATAAGACACTGGGTGTATGTGTGTGGGGGAGGGGGAAGAATTCGAGTCAGACTGACCTCCTGGCCGGAACATCTGCTCGTGCCCAAGATCACGAAAACTATGACGGGAAAAGTGAACCATGTCCCTCACGGGCTTTTGCGCCACTGAGTTTATGATATTTCGCTTATACAAAGCATGCTGTATATGCAGTGGTGGCAAAAATTGTGGACACTTTTTTAAATTGTTAGGTTTTTTAAGTTTGTATGCTTATAGAAAATTTTACGTTTCGTAAAATACTAAGTAGTTTATGTTATTTCAAAGAGAATGTCATACTAAATTCAATACAAAAAAGCAAAATTCAAATATTTGCAATGCATAAAAAGTAATGCAGTAATAACTTTCGATATATACATTAAATACTGATGATAGCAGTGAGTACCCAGATCTTAGTGAGGTTGTCTTTATTCTTGAGTAGAACCTCACATCGATGTTTCCTTGAGCTCAAAATAGTTAAGCTCTTCTTTAGTTATTACATGATGCCAAGACACAATTATATCCTTAGTTCCTTTTTATTTCATGGGTATCTCATTCGGACAAGAGTTTTCAAACGGTGCCACAAGTTTTCGATAGGATTGAGGTCAGGATAGAGTTTCCTGGCCAGGATTACAATGATATTTAGTCAAAAAGCAATGCCATCAAATAAAAGAGTAGATTGCATACATATGAGACGAAAAATTGGTATTTGTTTTGTTAAAATTTCCTAACAGGTGGGTAGTTTAATGACTACATCGGAAGACTGAGTGTTTTGTTTAAGATGTCAGGGGACCACTTTATTAAAAACAAGCAGAAAATGGCCGAAAAAGGTATACCACATCTGTTAACGTCAGAAGAACAAAAATACTATGTTTCAGAGATAAAAGAATCTTGTGGACATCCATCAGAAGCGATCTGAGTGATGCTAGTGTTTCTGTCACTTCAAAAACAATCAGGAGTGGATTAGCAAATGTAAGACAAAAAGGTAGAATTCCACGAAAAGAGCCGTATCTCAACTTACAGCAGTGCTAAAAGGGACTACAAGGGGCAATGAAACACATTAATTGGTTAAATGATTATTGGACAGAAGTTATATAGAAGGACGAAACTGAAATATCGTTATTTTGTAATGATAGCCTGAAATGTGTAAGCCGAAAAAAGCAGAAATGCTACATCCTAACTGCATTCAGGCAACTGTGAAGTACCCACACAGTTTTATCACTTTGCCGTGAATATCAGCAGATGGTATTGGTCGCCTTCATATCATAGACACTGAATGTCTTAAAATCATTGACACCATTCTAGAACCAAAACTTCTGCCTTCGATCAGGGATCAATTTACCAATAATACTTTATTTATTTTTCAGCAAGATTCTGATCCTTGTCACACGGTAAAATAATTGAAATACTGGTTCCGTTCTAAGATCATTGAGTTGTTGTCTTAGCCAGAAAACAGTCCTGACCTCAATCCTATCAAAAACTTGTGGCACCGTTTGAAAGCTCTTGACCGAATGAGGTACCCATGAAATAAAAAGGAACTAATTAAGGATATAATTGTTTCCTGGCATCATGCAATAACTAAGGAAGAGCTTAAAACTATTTTCAGCTCAATGAAACATCGATGTGAAGTTTTACTCAAGAATAAAGGCAACCTCACTAAGATCTGGTAACTCACTGCTATCATCAGTATTTAATGTATATCGACGGTTATTACGGCATAACTTTTAATGCATTGCAAATATTTGAATTTTGATTTTTTTGTATTGATTACAGTATTAAATTCTCTTTAAAATGATATAAAATACTTAGCATGTTGCGCAACGTAAAAATTTCTATAAGCATACAAACTTAAAAAACCTAACAGTTTAAAAAAGTGTCCTCAATTTTGGCTACCACTGAAGTTCATCTTTTTTCATTTCTATATGTAAACAAAGTTTGAGAAAAGTATGGTGTACACAGTTATTTTCATTCGATGGCTACAGTAACTACACAGGTGTGCAAAACTTAAGCAACAGGTGGGTTTATTTCCATAACTTCACGAAAAATCACTTGAGAGACATGAAATTCAGAAAAGAGGGAGAGTATTATGTACGTAAAGGATGACGAAAGCATCGGTGCTGAAAAAGAAATACAATGCATAAGGTATGGAATAGCAAAAACAAGCTTTATTGAACGTATAGTATCGTGACTCATGATGGTCTATCCAACAGGAAGAACAACAAACAGATGTTCCTTAATATGGTATATACCCTCCCCTCACTGCAATGGTTGCTTCGCACCGTCTCCGCATACTCAGAACCAGCTGGTGCAACATTTCTTCCGGTAGAAGTACCCATTCTTCAATCAGCATCTGTTTGAGTTGTTGGGTGTTCTCCGAATGATGTAAGCGTGCTGAAATACGTCTCCCCAAAGCATCCCATACATGTTCGATGGGATTTAAATCTGGGGAGTACGCTGGCCAATCCATTCGAGTGATATCTTCACTTTCCAGCAGCTCCTCAACAGCAAGAGTCCAATGTGGCCGTGCATTGTCATCCATAAAAATGAAGTTTTGGCCAATGGCACATCGGAACAGATGCACATGGGGAAGAAGTACCTCCTCACATTAGCGATCCCCGATTACAGACCCTCTATCGAAAATGTGGAGCTCAATTTGTCCGTTCAGCATAATGCCACTCCAGACAAGAACTCCAGGATCCCGTAATAGTGTCTTTCCTTGATGTTACTGGTATAAAACCATGTCCCGATCTCTCTCCAAATCAAAACGCGTTGATTATCGCTTCTGGTACTGAACCGACTCTCATCCGTAAAGAGGACACGACTCCATTAACAGTTGTCCAGTTTTTGTGCTCTCTGCATCACTGTAAACGGTGGCGTCGGTGATCAACTTTCAACGGGAGGCTGCGTTGAGGACGGCGGGCGAATAGGCCCCCTTTGTGAAGGCGTCTGGCCACAGTAAACCGCGACACTTGTCGCCCCGTTGCTGTAGAGAGTTGCTGAGCAATGGCGCTTGCTGACTGCCGTCGGCCTCTTTTTGCCTGCAGGATGATATATCGGTCATCCCCTGCAGTTGTCGTCCTCGGGCGGCCACCACCAACCTTTCTAACAGCTGTACCTGTGGTTTGGTACGCTTTCCAAGCGCTCGAAACGACACTTTTGTTGATTCCAAACTCTGCAGCTACACTGGTCACAGTACGCTCCTCCTCCAGCTTACCGATCATTTTTCCACGTGTGAAGTCATCCAGGTGATTTCTTCTAGCCACATTTCACGAACTGACTCACTGGCACTTGCAGCGAATATGTTAAATTGCGTCTGCGTCCTTCATCTTATTTTACTGTTGAGCAGCACGCGCCGACATCACGCGTTTTGCCTACGTTCACGTCACTTCTGACGTTTCGTTCCTGATATTTGCACACGCATTTCGTTTCTACTGATTTACGTGTTCACTGTACTGATCTCCAGACCTCCTTTTCTGCAATTTCATGGTTATCTGCTTAATTTTTACATTGTTGCTTAAGTTTTGCACACCAGTGTATTATAATGATCACTGATTATTGATCTCCAAGCAAACTCCAAAGTTTTCTAACAGTTAGTTAAGATTCTAGCCCACGTTGTAATAAAATAGGAGATATTTCTCACGCCCTACTTGGCAAGAAACATCTACTTGCATTCTAACAACATATAACGTTGCATGAAATTAAATGATCATCTATATGTTTGCCATAGAGTCCTGTAGTGAAAATGGTAGGGTTACTATGGAAAAACGTACTGTTGATGACTGATCCTTTCAAGAAGTTAAGTTACAAGCGTCATAAAACAGATTCATGATAGCCCTATTGGAGGTTATTTCAACACTAAAAACATTTTGTTAAAAGTACGGTAGAGATTTTATCGAAATCAAGTACAAGTGATGAAGTAAATTGTTAAAAGAAATGCCATACGCATGGTGCTCGAAATGAACCTAAATCGAATACCAAAAGAAAACAAGATCCTTATAGTGTCGAAACTCATTTGATGAGATAATTGTTTTGATGTTCTTGGACCTTACCTGTGACTGAGAAAGGCAACAGTTTCCTACGTGTTGTTGTAGATTGTTTCAAAAAGTGAAACGAATAACAAATCAAGAAGCCTCAACAATTACTTACGTTCTCAAGAAGAATTACCAATTACACACACACACACGATATGGAGTTCTTTTCTTTTGTAATCAAGTTCAAGGAATCGAATGTGAATAGCTTACAGTTAAAAGGAATTATTTATATATGATTTTTTGGGAAAGTTATTCTATTTACGGTTAATAAAAGTGTACTTTATCTAATCATCGCATTTAAAATCAGAAAAGAAAGTTCAAAGGGAATAATATTGCTTAATATAACTATTGCTATTACTTCTTGCTAATAAACATTTATATATATATATAGTTCATGAAAACTATTCATGTATGTAGGAGTGTCACTAAAAGCCGTTCTAAACAAAATATGATTAATGTAATCATTTTTAAGTTAAGTAGTTAGTTTAGTTAGTAGTATTTATAGTTAAATTATTTTAAGTTAAAATACCTTCATAACTCGTATACTAAACTGAATAGGTAAATTAAGTTTCGCAAGTTTTACTTAAAAAAATAATAATTTAAAATAAATTAACTTAAATTCGATTGAAACCTTTTCTAAAAGGTTTTAAAATCAATTATATAAGTAGTAACTGCATTGGATTTCTTAAAAGCCCTCAGCTTTGCTCCCGATGTATTCATAATCCATTATCGTAACTCAACTCATTCGTTGAAGACTGGATAGTTGCATTTAATTCCTTGGGACAACGTTTTCAATTCAATTTATCATTGCAAACGGACGATTGGATATTTACTCATGCTCCTGTTCAGAGGAGATGTATAAGTCATTTAACATTTAATTGATGTTTATCTTTCAGAGCAAGGACAATTAAGAAAAGTCTGGATTTTTTTGTATGGCAGACTTAGTGATCATTTTATTTTCGAAAGATATTAATTTGCTCATGTTCTTAGTATCTCATTTTTATATTTTTATCTTTTATTAACATATAGAGATAATGAATTATTTGATTATCTTAAAATGATTTGGATATTTTGATAAAGTTAATACTTTTTTCTTTAACTCTTTTTTATATTTGAAACGTTAGTATTGAAATTCCTCGATATTTCTCTCAATTATTTGATGTCTTTAAAGATAAATGACAATTCTAAGTAAATCAAACATGCGCATTATCTAGGTCAATTTATTATATTGTGATCTTTATTCAGTATTTTTAAATTGTTAGAGTCATCATTCAAAGTATCACGTAGATGGATTTAACGATCCAACCAAACTATGAAAATTATATAAAACAACTATTACTGAGAATAATTTGTCAAAAGGAAATAAAACTCTCTTACCCCTTCCCTTATATCATTTTACTTTCTTAGTGATATATTGATCAAATGTTAAGATACCCTAATTATTATATTTAGACCAGTGCTTCTCAAAGTTTCAATATTCGCGACACAATATTCAATCATAATTTACATCGCAACCCCCAATATAACAATATATTGAATTGTACGGTACTTTGACGCTAAAACTACGATACTACTTTTATCTCTTAATTACCACTGTTGTACATAAACGTCTCACTAAGGCAAAGTGTTAACATCCCCGGACGTGTATATACGTCTTTCCCAAGTACGACATCTTCTGTGCACTGCTATCCATAAAATTATTCCGAAGGCTTTGGAATGCAATAAAAGGTCCTTGATTCAGGTTATTTGCTTCTTTATTCCTTTCCCCCTACCTCAATACATCCCACACGCGCGGCTACGTGGAAAACGGTTGGCATTGGGGGGCGAATAGCGTAACCTTTAATCGGCAGTTAAGGGATTAATTATAAACCATACAAATTATCAAGATCAAGTATTAATTTTTGTATATAATTTTATGTATGACAAACCCATGGGGGTCCCTGATAATTATTAAACTTGTTCTTAACTTGGTATTGTTAAATTAATTCTAAAATACATTGTGTATCACTGATACATTTATAAGCGTAATATATCACTGTAAATGTGTATTTCATTTCGTATTATGTCAGAATGTATTTTGTTTATTTTCACTAAATTAATATTTTTTAAAAATAATCTCGTCCTCACTTTTCAATATGCTCGCGCTCCCCTCGTAGAGTTATCCCGCCCCCAAGGGGACAAACCCCGCGGTTTGAGAAACACTGATTTAGACGATATATTGATCAAATAGAAAGATACCCTGATTATCATATTTAGACGATATATTGTTTCAAGTGGTATTTATTGTAATATTATATTATATGTAGTATTATTTTTTGTTCAATTAAAAATTTTTTAACTAAAAAACTATTCGCACTAATTTTTAGAAGTGGTTTTAAATTTTGCTTTTAATCACAAATCTTATGGTCTGGAGTCAGCACATAATATCCACAAGAAGGACAGGAAAATACCAGTGTTTAAATTTAAAAAAAAGTATTACATTTGTTGCATGAGAGAGAGAGAGTAAGAGTGAGTGAGAGAGAGAGAGAAAAAGAGAGAGAGTAAGAGTGAGAGAGAGAGTAATAGTAAGAGAGAGAGAAATAGTGAGAGAGAGAGTAAGAGTAAGAGAGAGATAGTAAGAGAGAGAGAGAGTAAGAGAGAGAGAGTAAGAGAGAGAGTAAAGTTAAGAAAGAAGGAGTAAGAGAGAGAGAGTAACAGAGAAAGAGTAAAAGTAAGAGAGAGAGAGAGAGAGTAAGGGTAAAAGAGAGGGAGTAAGAGTGAGAGTAACAGAGAGGGAGTAAGAGTGAGAGTAACAGAGAAAGAGTAAGAGTAAGAGAGAGATAGAGAGTAAGAGAGAGAGTAAGAGTAAGAGAGAGAGAGTAAGAGAGAGAGAGTAAGAGAAAGAGTAAGAGTAAGAGAGAAAGAGTAAGAGTAAGAAGAGAGTAAGAGTAAGAGAGAGAGTAAGAGAGAGTAAGATTAAGAGAGAGAGTAAGATTAAGAGGGAGAGTAAGAGAGAGTAAGATTAAGAGAGAGAGAGAGTAAGAGAGAGTAAGATTAAGAGAGAGAGAGAGAGTAAGAGTAATATAGAGAGAGTAAGAGTAATATAGAGAGAGTAAGAGTAATATAGAGAGAGTAAGAGTAAGATAGAGAGAGTAAGAGTAATATAGAGAGTAAGAGTAAGATAGAGAGAGTAAGAGTAAGATAGAGAGAGTAAGAGTAAGATAGAGAGAGTAAGATTGAGAGAGAGAGTAAGAGAGAGAGAGAGAGAGTAAGGGTAAGAGAGAGGGAGTAAGAGTGAGAGTAACAGAGAAAGAGTAAGAGTAAGAGAGAGAGAGAGTAAGAGAGAGTAAGATTAGAGAGAGAGAGAGAGAAAGATAGAGAGAGAGTAAGAGTAAGATAGAGAGAGTAAGAGTAATATAGAGAGAGTAAGATAGAGAGAGTAAGAGTAATATAGAGAGAGTAAGAGTAATATAGAGAGAGTAAGAGTAATATAGAGATAGTAAGAGTAATATAGAGAGAGTAAGAGTAATATAGAGAGAGTAAGAGTAAGATAGAGAGAGTAAGAGTGAGAGAGAGAGTAAGAGAGAGAGAGTAAGATTAAGAGAGAAAAAGAGAGTAAGATTAAGAGAGAAAAAGAGAGTAAGATTAAGAGAGAAAAAGAGATTAAGAGAGAAAAAGAGAGTAAGATTAAGAGAGAAAAAGAGATTAAGATAGAGAGAGAGAAAGAGTAAGATAGAGAGAGAGAGAGAGAGAGCTCCCTCTCCTTAAAACTTAAAAGTAAGCATAATAGCATGTGGTTAAGTAAGCATGTATACAGGTGGTACGTAAGCAAGTAAGCATGTATGAGCAAGTAAGCAAGTAAGCATGCAAGCATGTATGCATGTGGAAAGTAAGCATGTAAGCATGTATGCATGTGGAAAGTAAGCATGTAAGCATGTGGAAAGTAAGCATGTATGCCTGGGGTAAATAAGCAAGTAAGCATGTTTGCATGTGGTTAAGTAAGCATGTATGCATGTAGTAAGTAAGCATGTATGCATGTGGTAAGTAAGCATGTATGCATGTGATAAATAAGCATGTATGCATGTGGTAAGTAAGCATGTATGCCTGGGGTAAATAAGAAAGTAAGCATGTTAGAAGGTGGACATGTAAGTATTACGAAATCGATTTATGTTTGATTAAAACAGTGACATGAAAAATGTTTTAGGTATTAGTGTTCACACAAAAATGAAAAATACATAAAACACACACATAAGGATAAAAAATAATTTTTTTACTATCAACCACACGAAATATGATAATAGGAAGAATTTTCTGAAAATATCAGGTTAATAAGTTATTACATTTAAAAGTAGATTATGTATTACAGGAAGATCATACGATTATTTTTTCTCTAAGAGCATATACATATATGTATTCTTATTACCACAAGTTTATTATTAAATAATTTACCTTGATGTAGCATTTTATATGCATGTTGAAAATGTGTATAATATAATTAAATCTACTCTTGCAATTTAAATATATTATTATCATATTTACTTATTTACGAGTAAAACACACATGTGAGGATAATTTTAACTGGGTTAACTGTTATCTGAATGATTTTTAATCTGTGTTTAATTAATCGGATTGTATCTCTTATTAGACAACCTTATTAAATAAAACCATGTAACATTCTTGCAAAAGATGCTTCCAGTTTTACTACAAGTCATGCCCTTATCGATTATTTGATCTAGGATTACGCCGCGTCAACTCATTACGCCAGGAATGTATGCAATTACCAGAGCTGATTTCTTTTCTCTCAGATTTCCTGATATGTTTTTCAATAGCTATTTTCTCTAAGAAGCTCTGTATTTGAAACACCCATACTGTCAATAGAAGACAACTTCATCAGAATTAGTGTCTCAGTTGTTGACTTTATTAAAATACTAATAATCTTTAAACGTGTATGATATTAGATATGACTTCACAAGTAGATGTTTCTCTTTAGAGAAAATCCATTAATATTACTTAAAATAAGTTAAACTCTTAAGTATGCATCTTTCTGTTTTCTGTTTTTATATATGGAGAGCGGGTGTATGTAAGTGTGCACACATGCGTGCATTATGTGTATGTGTGTAATATCGTTCATTTTTTAATACTATTTATATGATAATGTCTAGTAAAAACGTACAAAGAATGCACAATACACACAGAAATACTTCTCAGTGTCATCGTAATAAGTGTATATTACCAATAGCGACGAATTTAGTGGACTGTAATAAATTGTAATCTAAGACTAAAGGTTTCGGTTTCGAATTGCTGTCTGTTGAAAGAAAATTGATTCAATGAAAAATCCAAGTTCAATTTGATAGTATTGGATATATTTCAATGCTGAAGAATATTTCAATATTAATAGAATAGTTCACATGTAATAGCATAGTTCTCAAGTTAGAATTTCGACACAAGAATATTTCACAAGAGAATGTTTCACTATAGAGTGTGTGTTTACATCTTAAGAAAAATACATGCACTGACTGTTGCCACAAGGCTACTTCTAAATAGAAGCGTCTCACTGCAACAGCGCTACCTACCAGCGTTTACTATTCAACAATAAGGAAATTGAACACCGAGTAATATGAGGTGAGGGCTGTTGATGTATGCTGTTCCACCATATTCCCATTTCACCTTTATAAGTATTAGTTTATTTATATTAGAATATTTTGAAGAGCAACATTTGGTAAATTAGTTTATTGTCATACTTATATTAAGATTTGTTTAAAAAATGTTATTCATTGTTGTTGTTTCGTATCCTCGAACGGTCTGACATGTGTAATATCAGCTCCAGAAAGTTGTTAACCGCCAAAATATCTATAACAATAAAAATATTGGATGTTAATCCCCCTCTAGAAAGTCTAATGCATCTCAGAGTGTGATTTGTTGAAGCTGGATGGTTACAGCATTTCTTAGAAATAGAGTGGATGTTTCTGCCACTTTCAAAGGAATGACATTTCAAATGGCTACATGTTAGTCAAGCCAGAGCAATGTGGGAGCCACGGTCACATTTTATTTCCAGCAGAGATCCAGGGGATGGTACTGTGTACCATTTATTTGTTGGTGGAATACGACATATTAAATTTAGTATTGTTTTCAGCCGGTCTCGCCTGCTCACCAAGGAGTATTTAGCAGACGATCCCTTGTTGGTGTTGGATTTTATGAAAATGTACGATGTCATGGACCTGGTCTAGCACTGCTGACAAAAAGGGAATTGCAACAACAATATCAAATTTAGCATAGATCTTACATTAGAGTATAGTTCTTGATAAGTGAGTGAAGTGCCAGCAGACGTTTCATTCTCACAACCCCTTTTGGCCAGTCTATCAGTGATCTCATTACCTCTAATGTTGACGATGTAATTCTTTAAATTCCAATAACTACATTTGTTCTTTCATTCATAAAATCTACAAAATGAACTTTTCATAAGTACGCACTTTAAATTTTAGAGCAATGAGAAGGGGATTTCAGTAGTATATTATAATAATGAAAAGTTATAAATTTAGAAAATGTTTTGTAAGAAAAATAAGCAATAAGATATGGATATAGTATACATGCCTTAATAACTGTATTAAAATATATTTTTTTACTATTTTATGTGAGAATGTTTATTTTATTATGTTTTGAAAAAAATTATCATTACTGTTAACATGTATATAAATATCCATAGATATTTAAAATAAAACAATAAATTATCTTCCAAAATAAAATGATGAAAAATCATCAACACTAGAAAGATAGAGAGAGAAACTTAGTATATCCCTATATTGCCCCAAAGCAGTCGAAATGACTGCAATGTAAAGAATAACTAATGAGTAAATAAATTTGTTCAAAATTAATTTTTAATATTTTTTATATTATTTACAGTCATATAACAAGTTATTAGTAAACATTAACATTAAAAGAAATCTACTTCACTCGGAAGACAAATATACTGTAAAAAGTCTAAGAAATTGTGCCATTATATACACCATTGTTTTTCTAATTGAAATTAGAAAGCAGTCAAAATGACTTCCTTGGACAATCTAGTGGTAATAAACCATAAACCTATTTTTAATTTGAAATATAACTTTATATTTCTTACTAATCTTTATTTCATGCAATTTAATTCGTTTCTTTTTCTTTTTTACACTACTTATCCTGTTTTCTTAAAAAATGAAAACTGAATTTTCAGAAATGGTCTTCACTACCAGAGTTTTAAATCGAAAATATTTCTAGCGGGTGATGGATTACAGTTTTATATTTAGACAGAACTTTTTAAATCGACATTCTTTTGATTTTATTTTGATTTATGTTCTTTCCTTACGGTGAAGGGTTTTTGGAATTGATGGGAGAGCGTTCCATCACACAATGTCTTTGCCGATTCCTTACACCGTTTATCGGAATCAAGTAAATGCACTTTTTAGCGTTTTTAACATTTTATCTTTGAATCAACACAAATTGATGCTTACATTAAACAAATGCTTTCGACAATTTGCCTATACCATGATGGAAAGGAACCGCTGAATTTAATAGAAAAAAGGTGAAATTTCAAAATTCATATTTTTTCGCTTGATTTAATCCTTTCTTGGGACTTGGGAAGAGTTACTTCTCACCTACATAATCATACAAAATACACCTGAGGGAAGCCCAAAACCCATTATAATATACTGGCCTTGCTATTATAACGATGGGAAGATTGATTCCCGCTTCAGTTTTGTGCTATTGCACATAATCCAGCGATTATTGCATCTGTAAATTGGACAAGAAAGATAGTACTAAAGAAGGTGTACCTTGTCCAAAAGTTGTTGCTGTCTGTAACGATGTTAGGGAGGGGTTGATCACTTTGATCAAAGAAAAGAAATATGATAAATAAGATCTGTATAGTGGTGGTATAGAATCTTTTATTTTCGTACTGACACAAATGTTGGAAAAAGTCATCAAAAATTGGACGTCCAGATTGGACGACATCCGAGCCAGCCGTGGCAGTCATATGCCAGAAATCATACTTAAAATGTAATGCCAGAAGATTATCTTTCGAATAAAAAAAATTCATGTCAATCGAATAATACATCGTTGTTTTATTGCAATTTAAAGTTCTATACCTCTAAAAAAACACCCTTTATTTATCTTTCATAATCTGGTGCTCTAAGCAGTAAATACTACAGGAAGACATCCTCCATGGGGATTGAATTGAAGTCCCATTTAACATACTACATCACAGTTATGTTTGATAGTTGCTAACATTTTAATGAAACATGTCAAGATCTAGGTTAAAGTTTTATGGCAGTAACGGCTTGCTTCTAGTTTACATTTTATTATAATTGTTGATTTTGGATAGGTCGAATATAATATTACACATTTGTGTGTTTCTTTTTTTTTTCGAACTCAAAATTGTAAATCAAATTTAATAAGAAAATGTGATTGGATTTTAGTTTTACTTCTTAAAGATTATTTACCTTTTGGATATCTACTATATGATTATAAGAAAAGTCACAATAATTATCCAGGTGCATTAGCTAATGATTAAATGAAAGATAAAAATTAGATGATATAGAAATATTTTATTTTTTGCTAGGGGAACGTATTAATATGTTCAGGATCAAAATCGTACTTAGTTGTCCGTTATAAATAAAATAAATTTGCTAAATTTTACAACATACTAAATGCCTGCACGCGTATCGGAATAACGTAATGTTAATTTTAATTTTAAATGTTAGTATTAAAATGTAATGGATATTTCTGATTTTATTCAAAAAAAATCTGACTTACTAGTGAAAATATTAACAAGAAGGCTAGACACGCGTTATATCCTTTTTAGAAACTTAAGCAAATAGAAGTAAGTTAAAATGTTCGGTTGCATTTTTCTTAATAATGTTTGAACAAAAACATTCAGGAAGCAAACACATATTTTAAAGCACTTTTATGTTTAGTTTAACCCCATATCAATAATGCATAAACATATAACTTAAATAAACATATTTTCTCTCTATTGATTGTTCTTGTAGTAAAAGTTTTTCTGCATTAGTTACAAAGATTTTCATGTTTTTCTCTGTCAAAAAAGAGTGTTTTTAAAACATTCAAATGAAAATTTATTAACTTTATAAAGATGATAAATTAATAAAATGTGTAATTTGTTTTTAAATAACATTAGCAGCAAATGAATAATTTTTCCTGACAAGATTGGATGACATGTGTTATTAATTACCTGTTTCACCCGTGTTTTTCTGATGTAGATAACACCTAGTTAATTTTTACTCGATAACACCTAATATAGTTTTAGAAAAAAAAACAAAAAAAAATTATACGAGCGCGTATAAAATAATTCTGCAAAAATTAAACAGCATTTATGCCTTAAATATATTTCTTAAAATTTAGCTTTTACAATTATAATTCCATACGTAAATTAATGGAACAAAACGTTTACAATTATTTACTCTTTCATATAAACTACAAGCTGTATCAAGTTTCTTAAATTAACTCTATTTGCTATTACTTGTATTACTCTAGTAATATCGAGAGCAAAACTATGGAACTTGTGTTAATGCAATCAATTTAACAAGATATATATATATATATATATAATATAATAAAGGTGAAGAAGTACTAGAAATATATATATATATATATATATATATATATATATATATTAGTTAAACTTTAATAACAAATTATATCAGCGAATAGAGATAGTAGAAATTTTATTCAGCGTAGCAAACAAATAATTGTTTGAAACTGAACACAAAACGCTAACAAAACTTTTATCGCTTTCCGAAGCGCGGCGCTGTAATCTGTCCAATCTTAGGAGAGCAGGGGATTCGAAATTCTGTTTTCAGTGGCGTTAAAGCCGCCGCTCCAAGAAGTACGCTCATTCACCTTGCGGAGAGAATCGGGCCTCTTTCCTCACGTTTTACACATCTCAGTTCAGTTTGTTCTAGTATTTTGCCTTCACAGCCTAGTGTTTTGATAAATACATTTTTATACCAATATTTACTAACATACAAATAAAATTTAATGATAAAAAGTAGAATGTTTTTAAAAAGTATTTAAATAGGTTTCCTCTAGAACAATTATAAACATTTTGAATTAATGTGTGACTGAAGTAGATTATAAAATTAATGCATGGCGACATAGTTTTTCAAAAAAATATTTAATAATTGCCAATAAAATTATTCGGCATGTTATGACGGTATTTTTTAAGTATTATAATGAGAATTATTTATCTCAAAGACCTAATTATATCTTGAAACTTTTTTATATAATTTTTCAAGTAAATGAAGTTAAGTGATAAATAAAACTGTACACCAAGGATCATTTGGAGAATTCTAGGCTTCATTTTTTTTTAAAAAATTATTGTTGTTCTTGGTTAGTGAGAGTCTTAATAATGGATTTAGACGAGATATTGCACGAAGTAGGTGAGAATGGAAAATACCAGAACTTGATGCTTTGGTTTGTGTTCTTGCCGGCCCACCTCACCTTTGGATGCCATGCCTTTGGTCAACTTTTCATGACATGGACTCCTGATCATTGGTGTCAGATTCCAGAACTGGCCGCGGCAAATTTAAGTGACCATCTCATTCGTCACTTGACCATCCCACCGGACTTGACGACCAGAACTGGTTATAGCCAGTGTTCCATGTACAAACTGGATTACAGCATCCACACACAACATAATACGATTATATTGAAGGAACCCAATACCAACTGGACGAACGTGACATGCCACAGCGGATGGATATATAACACCAGTAGTAATTGGGACAGAGATACGGTGGTTACGAAGGTAAGTGATGATGTTCAATAAATCATGTGTGCTGCGTGTATGTTATTATATACTTCACCAGAAACGTGACTTTCTGCCTCATTACCGAGAGTTTTGATATACTTTATGAAAAAAATGTGATATACTTCTTTGCGACTTTTTATTTATTTATTTTTTGAAAGTAATTTATTTATGTTTTCAAGTAATATTTGTTATACAGTATTTATGATTCACTAAATTGTATGAATTATGTTTATTATATTCCAGTGTGCATTTTGATTTCAAGATGTTTTTTACACTTACAATTGTATTTATGTTTTTGAAGTCTTAATGTGCATGCCCAATTATTATTTAATTAAATATACAATTTATAGAAAAAAAGGATTTAATATTTTTTTTTGCTTTTAACTTAAGCATACGCATTTCGTAAAACAGTTTTTGTGCTTAAAAATACGAAAATTCACTATTCAGTTTCTTAAAGAAAAATTTAAAAAATGTATGAAGGGTTCTTTAAAATGCTACTCTTCCTACAATAATTGACGTATATTTATGAAATTTGATGTACAAATACATTTAACTGTGTATACCATTAGGTATAAGGTTTCTTCTAACAAGATTGGATACTGGTACTTTTTTAATTGATGTACTTTCTTTTGAAATGCATATTGAAAATTCTTTTAAAAATGTATCGATTCTAAATTATATTAGTTGTAAAATAATAAGTATTGTTTTGATGCAAAAATGCATACCTAATTTATTATATGTACTAATGACAAAAGTTAGAAAAATATCAAAGCGTTTGGCACAAGAGGGGAAAATCCTTAGCATTTGAAACTGGGCCGTGGGTAGCCTAGTGGTTAGAGCATCGGACTCCAGACCGGAAGGCCTGGGTTCGATGCTCGATGCCACCAAATACCCTCCGAGTACACACGGAGTACGTGCTCGTTAAATCAGTGGGTCCGTAGTCTTGTGGGCTTAATCACGAGCGCAGGAGCTGGAGAATATTTCCCTCCCCTTCAGTTTACATGCAGAAATTGTGGAGGTGGAGATAGAGGTCGTGTCGCCATCTGTCGTCCCTTCGAGGAATTTCACCGAGCTAAAATCACACTGTCACTTGTATGGTGCTCAAGGCCAACGACAGGCGCACCTCTTGCCCATGCCACGATGAATTTCGTGGGCCTCGATCTGACTACGTCAGGCAGGTGGCATCAGAAAACAAGGATAAACTAATTATTTTTTTCTTTCTGCGAAAAATCAGTTTAAAGTTTTAATTTACCATTGGAATTTGAATAAAAACGAACATAAAAGCTGGAATTTTTTTTGACTTGGAGCTTTCAAATTTTACGAGATTGTATAAAAAAGTTACATAAAAAATAGTTAAGTTATATAAAAATAGTTAAGGGTGAAAAAATGTTATTTGAACTTTTAACCGATTTTTTAATTTAAATCATACTATGCTATCTTTAACGCTATGGAATACTTCTAAATTGGGCTAATTTCTTCCAATTTGGATATTTACATACTTTCTGAACTTTTATTTCCTTGCTTAGAGAATATTTAACGAATAACATCTGATTTTGGGTAAATCATTATTTTAAAAATATGATAAATGTGGAAAAAAATTACATAAAAAATAATTTTTCTCAATCATTACATTAAAATCATATATATTTGAAAAATAAATAAAAAAAATTAGTGAATTCTTAAAATAATCAATTTTTTTACGTAAAATTGGTCTTATTAATTTTGTGAGAAGAAATAAAATGACAATCCAAAGTATAGAATATTAAACTGATTAATTTTCTTTAAGCGATGAAACAAGCATTGTAATTTCCTATATTATATTTATTCTATTTTTTTATTCATTTTCATCTATGTATTAATTTTACTTGAAGAACTATTTTTATTATAAATCATGTGCAATTTTTTTAAACGCTACATACATGCATTTTTGTTTATGTATTGAATTAACAATATTTTAATTTACATAAAAATAGTTTTTTAGTATTTTACAACAAAAAATTATTATTCTAATGGAAATATGATATTTTTATAATTGAAAAAAATATTTTGATAGAATTTTTAATTAATATAAATTTTTAAAAACAAAATTAAACTTTTTGAAGGAACTAAATATGGGCTATAATTGATAAGAATTACAAATCTTTTCAATTTTATACTTCTAACACATAAAATTGCACCCAAACAAGAAAATGTGCCGTATAAAATTAATAAAAAAATATAAATATCTCAGATATCTTTATAAATATGTCATATTTATTCAGACTAAAGAAATTATACTTCAAGGTACCGATAATTCAAATAACTTATATGATTTTAAGTAGTACAATTTCAATTTTCTCTTCGTAAGAGTTTCTTCAAAGCTAGTTTAACTTAATAGGTAATTAATCAATTACATTAGCACGTTCTGTGAGGATTTTTAACGAATTAATTTTCTTAGTATACTTTGCCTTAAAAACAAAATTTCTATTCAAATAATTTGCTGACAGGATTTTAGAAATATTTAAGAAAACGAAGCAACACACGACACGATGTCATGCCTACCGTGACAAGAACTGATACGACACCTGAATGTACGATTTTGAACTAAAACATATTTAATTCTACTAAGTAATGTTTTGCAAAGAACAATTTTAGACACTAATCCTTAGTGCCTATTTTATTAGTGATTAAGGAATGTTGCTAACTTAACAAAAATCATTCGGAATTTTTTTTTAAAAAAAAATTGTCTATTCGTATAACATTATACGAAATTTGATTTCATGACTGTTGAAAAAAATGTAAATTGTAATGAAAACAATGCTATTTTATATTTGTAGTTAATCCAATACTTGTGCCCCCCCCCCTTGATGATAAACCAAAAATAGTGTTTAGCAGCAATATTTTTATATGTGTGAAACTATTTTAAAAATAATAATTTTCCTACAGAATACCAGATATGAGTGTTCTCTATAAATTATAGTTCACATTCGTTAATTTACAGATATATCACTAGAAGGGTACTACATTTTACCAAATCTATCATTCAGACTTTTATTTTTAAACATAAGTGGAAAATATTTATATAGTATAGAAGAAAAGAAAAAGGAAGCCATATAAATGTATTCTAACTTTCTATCCCCATTTGGATAAGTATATGATTTGATAGGCTGTTGTTTCATGAAGTACGCAATTCAAACTGACATAAATTGATATTTCGAACGAAAAAAAAGTTTTGCCATACCTCTATACAAAATTACAAGTATTTTTTTTATTATTTATATCCCCATATAGGAAATATAAACGGGTTTGAAGTATTACATTCAGAATAAATTGAATGTTGAAAGTTTACCTGCATTGTACATTAAAGGTTGGAACTTCATAAGAAGCGTTTAAAGAACTGCATCTGTAGGATTCATAGTTTACGAAAAGAATACGGTAAATGATAATACAGGTGATGAATGAAGCAAGATGACGAATGGTTCAAGAGGAAACTACGGCGCATTTTTGTTTTTCTATACATAAATCGCTGGCCATTGCATACTTCAGTCACAGGAATGGTCGTGGCGATCCGGTTCTACGGCGCGATACGATTGCAAGACTTTACACAGTTGGGAGTTTTTAAACCTGTGGTTCAATCTGAAGGAATTGATGCATCGAGACATAGCGATAACACAAACGAACTTATTGGCACGTCTGTGCTTCGGTGGACACTATGCTTCTGCTACATGTGCACTCATCAATTTCAATCCACATTCAGTTCTGCCATAATATGCAAGACGGGCACTTTGGAAGTCTGCTTTTATAAATACACTCTATAACAAAAAATACGACGAACCAAGAAACAGTTGTTCAATTGACAACAATTTGTGGGTAGGAAGATTATATACAGAATAAAAATTGATTAAAATTTCACAAAAATTGAATGATTTATTTCAGAGTAACATAGATATAAAGTATCGAGTTGAATAAGGTGTTGACCCACCTCTAGTCTGGATTTAAGCTACCACACGACGTGGTATAGAGTGATAAAGCACCCTGATGATCTTCTGTGGTATTTCTTGACAAATGTGCTCCAACTGTTGGTTCAGGTCATCAACATTCCCTGGTAGATGCAGTCGCTTTCTCATGATATCCCAGACATGCTCGATTGGAGAGAGTTCTGATGTTATGGCTGGTCAAAGAAGTATTTGACAAGCTGTAAGACAGTTCTTAGCAACACGTGCCGTATGTGATCTGGCATTATCTTGATGAAAAATAAGGCCAGGGTACTGCAAAAGAACCGTAGCAAAAAAAAAAGGTCTCAGAATGTCATTTACGTACATCTGTGCTGTAAATGTGCCTCTAATGACGACTGTCAAAAAAAATGGCACCTCAGACCATAACTCCTGGTTTAGGGCCTGCATCGCGTACAGTAATGAAAGCAGAATCAGCACTCTGCCCTGGGCGTCTTCAAACACGTCTTTGATAATCGTCAGGACACAATTGGAAGCGGGATTCGTCGTCAAAAGTGGTCATGATGGGGCCAAGTCATTCCCCACCCATTCTGACCAGCATCTTCTAATTGCCGAATCGCTTCGACCCATATGGCGAGTGATTCTCCGAAAGAGAGAGAGAGAGAGAGATTTGCCCAGCCTCTTTCTTTAAATCCAATGATACGACCTATTTCAAACTCTGACAGTCGCTCGTACTGAGCTTGAATCCCGCGGCGAGGCATTTTTTCAATCGTTGAAAGGTATCTTAAATCGCAATGAAACAGAAATTTTGATTTTCAGATTAAGAATCTCTGCTTATAGATACCTGCTGAGTGCGCAATTCCAATGCGCTGTAGCTCTCATTATTCATTTAATGGACACCAAATTTTTATCATTTGCATGTTCAGTACAAATGTCTTTGCATATAAAATTTCATTACAATTGGGCATTTCCTTCTTGGTACATCGTTTTTTTGTTATAGAGTGTATGTATAAATACTGTTATTGATGTGTTTAATACGGCTGGGCCGTCATAATTTGTTTTTCATATTTTTCTCTCAAGCTATGTATCGTACTGGTGCAGTTATTTGGGAATTTTTTATGTCCTTCTGAAGAGGAATCTGGCAGCGCAGAGTTTGGACACTGCTTTAAGACCCCCTGTATATTTCTCTCCTTCTTAAAATCACTTATCTTCAAAGAATATTAACATAATTGTTTACAAAAGTAGTTACAATCATTTATCAAATAACAACATAGATAGCAAATTTACTTTTCGGATTTTTCATTATCATGAAAAATAAGCTTATCTTAATTTGTTAAGTCTAATAGATTAATTTTTTTTATGTTTGGATGTCCTGTTATTATAAAAGATTCGTTATATATTTTAAAATATAATTGCAGTATTTTATTAAGAAACTTCAGAAAAGACTTTTAATTGTGCTACTAAGTAGTTTCGGATTTCCCCTAGATGAAAATTAATTAAATGTTTCTATTATTTTAAAGAGTTAACAGTTTTGAGACAATATGAAAACACGAAAAAATGCCCCATAATTAAAGTAAATTAACCGAATAGAATATTTTAAGAACAGCAATGTTTAAACACAACTTAATGTATGTTAGTATATGATTTTAAATAATTCTTCACCTGATGTTAAAACGATCCAAAATTGAGAATACGGTTTCAAGGGGAAGGATTTTCATTATTTAATAAATTCCCTCCTTAATATACAAATATAGTTTAAAAATCCTGCAACCTGGATTACACAGGGAGCAATAACCGAGTTGTCAGGATTATGAACTTGTGGCCAGTGATTCGTAAGCTCGAGTCTTGTCGGATGAGGGGGGGAAGAGGTGTTATAAGGGAACCCGGACGTTCTCCATGATGCAAAACAAGCAAAACTTCGATTTTTGAAGGAACATTATTTTCAAAGACAAAAAAAGACTATCTATTTAAAATACAAAGATTTAAAATATTCTAGGTTTTTATTCATTTTGCATGAACACTTTTGAGGCATCCTTCTCTCCTTTATATTGTCTTTCAATAGTCTTGGCCTTTTTGCTGGATTTTGAACTGTCATATCGGCTTCCCAATTTCTAACTTTGTCAATTTTTCGAAGGCCTTTACAAGTGTTAATCGCAGGATTTCTTTTTAGTTCTTTTAATAATTTTGCTCTTGTATGTGTATTTTCATTAAAGCATGACACTGCGTGCATTACGCCAATTTGAAAAATTTTTTTTGCTCACAAATTTGTTTTTAGAACTTTATTTCATACACAGTTATTGAAGCTTTCTTTTGAGTTCTAGGTACGTTCGTGCAAACCTTTTAGTAAAAGTTATTTTGCAATTAAGTCTCTAAATATATGTTTTGAAAATTATGTATATGTTTGTAATTGTGTTTTTAATCTTAAAAATAACTGATTCTGAGAGGGAATGTTTGCAGATGTACTTTTCTCCGGATACAAGGCATTTTTTGTTACCACAATAGCTGTTGATCACAGTTTAAAACTTCAATTCACTTGGGTATTAAGCTTTAAACATATATACATGTTATACATACTTGGAATCAGGATTAAACATATTTTTTAAGGTAAAAATTGAAAAATTGATTTTCAGAAGGTTAAAAATGTCTTGGTTTCTTTAAATAAAGTTTGTATGCATATAAACTTTCCATCAATGCAACTATATTTTTGAATTTATTTACTGTTAAACGTATTAATATAGTAATACATCTTTATAAGAGTAATTCTGTATATTCTTTTAAAAATATATGGGATGTGTTACGTGGGAAACATTTTTTGGTTACATAATGTTGTATAGATCGAGGTTCGTGTATTTTATGCTTTTAGGTCTAAAGAATATAATAGTTCTTCAAAAGAGATTAAAATTATTTTCGAAAATTAATTCTTGAAATACAAAATAAGGATCAGTAAAATGTTTAAAATAAGTTCCACAAGATTGTCACAGCTTCTACAGTACTCAAGCACAAACATCACTGTCCAAAAATACAGGTATATAATGATAAAAATCTATCCGCAAGCAACCACTTGGTCGCAGGTAGCCATACCAAAGTGAACACTTCTATAGTTGTAGTAGAACTAACTCACTTTTAGGAAGCAACCACTATTTATAACCAGAGCGGCTACCTTCCATTGTTTTCTTGAATAATACTCTAACGTCATGGATTACGACGTTATAGTCTTTTTCATGTAATTTCGAGAAACGTTCATTTGATGACTTGAGGACCAAATTGTTGGCCGTTTTGGCTATATCTCCAATAAATCACCAAGTCCCCACTGAAACACCATCATACTATAAGGGACGGCGGTTGCTTGTGTGTGTGAATATTACATTTTATAATAAAATCAAGGAGCAGAAAGTAACATTAACTTGTTAAACAGACAGATTTAAATTTTACTTACACTATTTAAAAATAAAATTAAGCACCAATAACCCAAAACTCGTAAGAATATTTCTTTCATGTACCAAGCAGTGTCTCGTTGATTCATGAGCTGATAAGGTATGCAGTCACTTAATACTATTTTCGCTGAAGAGTTCTTAGGGGTCTGATTTTTTAACCCAATCTAATTCAATGACCTCTAGAAAGAGCTTATATATATATGTATATATATAGAGAGAGATGTCTGGGCACCATACACTGAACACCGAGGATTAATGATTCGGCTAATTCCTTTGAATACCCAGTGGTCGAGTGGTAGCGTATCGCGCTTCCGCACCACAGATGCGGTTTCTATTCCCGGGATGGGCAAGTTGGACTTAGTCTTTCATCCCTAATGCAGTGGGTCGATAAATGAGCATCAAACTTGCTTGGGGACTTAAACACTGGGAGTGTCTCTTCAGACTGAGCACCTTATCGGGATATCTGCTCATGCACCTGTGTGTCAAATGACCATGTGTACTGGGATGGGCACATTAGGTCCTGGCCCTCATGGACTGTTGCGCCATTGAGTTTATTTAACGAGTTATATATTTTTTTAATTCATAAGGATAATTAAAATAAAAATAATATGAGATTGAGTAAAATGTCATACGTATAAGTTGACCAAAATTGTAAGAGAATCCCAAATATGTTAGACTAAATTTCTCCATGGACTAAGCAATCTTGAATAAGGATTTAAGTTGTTCACACAAAAAAAGAAGCATAATAAAAGGAAGAACATTCAAAACTTCAAAGTAAACAAAAATAAATGTAACCGATATAAATATTAAAATACCTTAAAAGTATTTATTGCTATTTTATATTTGTTGTGTGTCAATATAATGTATATCCGTTTTCTTGAGTTTCGAAATTTGCCCGCAGATTAAAATGTAAAAATTTGAATTCGTATTAATATTTTACTTTTTTGTGATATTTAATTCGATCTTAAAAGATACAGGGTTCTTATAATTTAAATCGCTGACCGATGAACATTTATACGGATGTCCCGCACTAATAAGTCTTAATTCTACTGTCGAAAAATATAAAATATTGAAGAACACATGCACTAATGACATAGGTGCTATTGCAGTGTAGGACATTTGCAAAAAATAATTTAAATTGTCATTGAACATTTCCAGGACTTAAGGTTTTGTACCACAGGAAAACTTAGGAGTGTTTTTTTTTCTACTTTTCTAGAATTTTTAGAACTTTGAATTTAAATTTGCATATTTTCATTAAGTGTTACTACAATCGTTAAGAGATAAATGAAAATATATATAAATCTTCGATAACTATGAAATTTAAGTAAAATCTATCAATGGTATTTTTTAACAATGGTACTCATTCTTATGTATTTTAATTTTTAGAGATATTTATGAAAAGATTCGTAACAATTTCTTATGAAAAGAAATTTTGGAAAAATTTATACTTAAAGCTCTTGTTTTTGTATTAATATAACAAAACAGTGAGGTAAAATATAAATGTCTGTAAAAACGATTTTCAGAAGAGAATGTTATTTGAATGAGGGAGAAAAAATATTTAAAAAAAATGTTTTTCTTTTAATAATTAAAAGTAAATATGCTATTTCTACGACGCCTACTCTTCTTTAAAATAATGTTTTCTTTTGAAATGCTAGAAAGAAATGCATGCATATCTGTGATGTATGTATTATAAACAAATTCTTTCAAATAAGCACCAACATTCTTTGTTGAAAAATAATAAAATTCCTTGATTGTATCTAGAATTTTCTGAGGGTTAAATTTGCAAATAGAAGTTTAACACGCAATGCAACACACACATATTTTGAAATTTTTAATTTCCCCCTGTTTTCAGGTAAAAATAAGGTTTTAATTTTTCTAACTGTGTTTCTAAACATTTACTATAGTTTCATTCATTCGACCCAGTTTTTTAAAAATAAATTCATCTACTTATATACTGGTCAAAATGTATGGGTTATTATATGGACACTTTTTAGATATATAAAAACGTCAAAAACCTGCGCACTCTAAATAATTCGAAGACATTAGACACGCAAACTTATGAATATTTCAGACAATTTGTTCTGACTTTCGAACAAACCATTTCATCTTTTGTGACTAAGTCAATTCTTGGGACATCTCTGGTAAATTGTGGCCTCAGGGAAACTACCAAAGATGTCAAAGTGACAGTACCAGAAATCTTAACATTTTGGTTGTTGCATAGAATAGAACGGTGCTGGCAGTTGAAGTTCGATAACTATAACTCTTGCCTTCAAGATATAAACAGGATTCTGCGACACTTTTCAAATCAGTTAATCAAGAATGAACTTTGGTCAAATACACTTTTCAGAATTGGAATTGATAATGTTTCTTGATATTAGAATAGAGAAACTTATCAGAAATATTACAAAAGTCTGAATGAAATAAAATATTACGTATTTTTTTTTGTTTTATATTGCTTATTGATTTTCTTTGATTTCTTAAGCATCTTTTTGAAAAGAATATGTAAATCTCGCTTTATCTAAAATTGTAATCAATGTTCAGACCAATATATTTTGTTTGAATTTGTTAGATCTACATTACTAGTTCCGTAATTTAGAATATTAGATTTCGTTAATCTTACACTACTTTCCTATAATCAATATGAAATTACTCAAAGACGAAGTCATTATTACATTACCCAATATCAAAATGATTTCCAATTAACTTTCGAAAACAATAATCTTAATTTCTCTTTCGAATGAACCGAGGAATACGTTATTATACGTTACATGGATCAATAATATAATTAATATATTTGCATATAAATTAAAATAAATATTTTCAAAATGCAGAAGTTTTTGATGATATTTTTGTATTTTCAAGATGTATCTTACTGTCATATTCAGTCACATATATAACTCCCATAACATTTTGCGAAGAATTTTAAATTAGTAAAACCTTACTTGTGCTATCTATCTGTCTTTGTTTTATGTATATATACGAGTAAATACATATTTGATACCCACCGACTAAATTACAGCTTACCAAATTTGGTTGACATTTTTTAGGAGATAGGTTTAGAGAATAAGTTTATACATAATTTAGATGTTCATGAGTAGCACCTTTCCACTAATTTCAACACTCCGTACTCTCTTGAAAAAATCCGTAAGGGGAATTTTTGGAAAATTCTCTTTTAGGGAAATCTTTCTTCCTGGGAGGGGGAGGATAGTTTTTTTTAAGGTTTTTCTTTTGAATTTTATGATGGGTTGCAGAATTGAAGCGTGTTGTCTTCTCATACGGTTTTGGGAGGTTCTTTTCTACATACTCTTCTCCAATTTGTGTGAATTTTTTTTACGTATTTTATTATTTGATTTTGCCTTTGGGGTTGCAAAGTGGGGAGGTTGGAGCCTTCGAACTAGTTTAAGCACAGTTATTTGGTCCCGAGTCAGAAAATTGGTTTTTGACTCGCTAGGTTTCTTTTCGAGTTTCTTTTATTGCATTGTTTTTCATTTCTTTCTTTTGTATTTTTACTATGTCAATTGCGGTCAATGTACATTGTTTTTATTTGTTTATGTTTTTTGATATACTATATAATTTTAATTCACTATAAAACTATATTTTATTCACTATAACAAACTACATAAATTCCCCCACACACATATGTGTGTGTTTCACAAGTCTTCTTACATATGTTAATGTTATAGGTAATTTAAATATGTTTGAAGAAATTGGGCCTTATATACCATGCAAAATATCTAATTTCCTTAGAAAGTTTTGTTTCTAATAAAAAATATATAGATTTATTTAATTTATTCGACTTGTTCCGTACTGTGTGTCTTAGTAAATTAGCATTATATCCTGTGAATTTTTTTTTATATGTTTTGAAACTATTTTACTGTATTTTAACATATTTGACTGAATTTCTTTTCCAGCGATACTAAATAATCATGTTGTTTATAGTTTCCATACTTTTGTAATATGAAATAAGTTTTACTTAGATCAATAATTTCTTTCTACCTTTTAAATCTATAGAAGATGCTACTTAGAACCCAACATGTTGACTGCCTTACATATGAAGTTGTGTTGATAGTTAATGTCATGAGAAAGAAGTGTATTGTTAACAGAAGCCCATACTTACTCTTTTATGACATTTATTCTCCAAAAGAAGTAATGAAATCATTATGCGTACCATGAAACCTTTACCTAAGAGAATACTTAGACTTTTAGCTAGCTTGTGGTTAACAGGCGTAATGAATCTTGTGTGATTCCTGTATCACATAACCTTGAGGGCTCCTTTTTTTGGGGAGGGGTTACACCTCAAGTGTTTTTGCTAAGATATATTGGGACTTCTGTACAGTGTGTGTGTGGGGTTGCGGGTCCGTATCATTGATACGGATTATACGGGGATAGCTATTCTCCTGGCGTGAGAGGTACTGGACGTAAAATTGTGTTCCATTTGCAAGATCACACCTAAGCGCCTTATGAGTAAAAAGAAAAAGTAACAATAGAAATAAGTGACAAACGAATAGTTATTGTTTCATGTTACCAACTTCATCGAAATCATACTAATAACATGTCACCTCTTACGTTTTGTAACTTCTCCCCTTAAAAATCCGAAATGTAATGAGCAATTTAAATATAAAGGAATTTTTTACCACTTCCTTAACTATTATAACTCGGGTATCATCTGATAGCTCAAACAACGAATATGAAATTTTATCACCTGTCAAAAATTTATCACATAACATATTTTTTTTAGAGTATAGAGATGGGTAAAAGCTGTTCAGAGATATTTTCTCTGAAATCCAGGATAAAATATATTTAAATAATTGATAAAGCTACAGAGATTCGAAAGCACTTATTTTTATAAATATCTTCTACCCTTGACTTAACACCTATACCACAAGACACACCTAACATGTAATTCCAAAAGAAACAAAAAATTAATATCCGCAGAGCTTCACGCGTAAATTCCTGACTTGATATTGAGATATCAATTTATATTATGCTCTGGCACGTGATTGGCTTTTGAACGTCGACGGAGGGTCGGAAACGATGCGCTAATAAATATAAAACTCTCATTTTAAAACTTGCTATAAACTAATTTGGTTTCTTAGATATTTATTTTATGTTTATGTAACAATAAAACCTATTGAAAAT
The DNA here is from genome assembly GCA_019973935.1 of Trichonephila clavipes. Classification (NCBI taxonomy): domain Eukaryota; kingdom Metazoa; phylum Arthropoda; class Arachnida; order Araneae; family Nephilidae; genus Trichonephila; species Trichonephila clavipes. The sequence goes on from BMAU01017835.1 coordinate 1,298,277, forward strand.
TATGTTCAATTTATTTCGATTTGTTTTCTTTGAATTTTCTTAGGAAAATGGTTCTATTTGAATGTTGCCCCATTTTTAAACAATAAACTAGGATGATGTAAATTCAGATTATAATTACAAGTATTTATAACAAAGTACTCTTGTATAATTTGTTTTACGTAGTCATTAATATTCATAATATTCTTGCAATACATATTCTTTACATGTTCTTTAAATATTATTCTCAATTTTCAATCAAATTATTGTATCATTAAATTGAGAGGCATTCAAAATATTAAATATCTTCATGTGAAAACAGTATTTTCTTATGAATATGCATTTGATGTTTTATTTTTTAATAAAGAGATAGACGAAAAGAAAGAAAAAAAGAAATAAAGAAAAAGAATATGCTACAGCTCGTATAGCGTAACTCCAGAAAGTGTTCGCATTTTTCTATTTTTATTATTTTGTAAGCACGTAACTTTTTTTAATTATATAAATGTTAAAAAATGTATCTATATATATTTAGTTTTGAATTATTTATCACTTGTCAACAAATAGTATATTTTTGTATTTGAGTATGTTAAATTAACATTATATTTGGAAACTTGTGTCTCATGAGGATATATCAATGTAGTCCAATTACTTTATCACATCTTCTGAAAAAATGAACAATACAGCTTAAAAACAGCCCCCAACAAAGCGTTTTACTTTTTTTTTACATCGTTACGTAATTTACAAATTTTGTCTTTGTTTGGATTACCTTCCCGCCAAAGATAACCGAGGTCTTTTGGTGACAAATCTCTTAATTTTGAAACTATAAGCCAAATGATGATGAAGGATTGATTTTTAATATCCCGCTTCGAAACATAGCCAGAACTTTTGGCAAACAACCTCATGTTTAAACCGTTGTCAAGATCATCAGATTCAGATGTTGACCTCTGAACTGGCACTCTTTTAAATCGATACGGACCAGATAGAATAAAATTGTTACGAATTTTGTGTAAATAGTGTTAATAACTTGTATTTGAATGGGAAATGCCTTTATCTTACTCTAAATTATTTTTAATTTACGTTAAAACTGTAATGGGAATTTGGTGAGATCTTGGCGATAGAGCCAAGTGGGCATCATACGTAACGACCAAGTTGGTTGCTAATTTGGCGACCATTTTGGCGATATTGGTGAGTTCGGGACCCTTTGGATTTTTCTAGAAATTTGTGGAGAAATCCGTACACACTCATTTCACATTGAATTTCACGCTCTATGACGCAAGCGGACATTTCTCGAAGTTTCCGCCGGTTCTATAAATACAGCGGAGGCTCGCCGAAACAGTCAATCTTGTTTCAACCAGCAATTAATAAACTTGCCTTGACCGGGATTACCGATTATCTCGGCAGTGCTTGTGAATAATCTTTTACATACGTGTATTTTAAAAATACTGATAATTGTGTTTGGAGTGCTGTTGAAGGTGTTAAGAACTTCTGAGATTTATTCTGTGAATATTGCTGTTGAATCCTGTAACTCAAGAATTGGATTTTCGTCAATAAATTCTTATCGCTCTTAAAGAACTGTCTTGTACTTTGAGACTGATTTGCATAAAATCTTTGAACCCCGATCAACATAACAATATTGATCGATTGTTTATTAATGTTGCGGCATTAAAGTACTAGTAGTACAAGTTTTATTAGAGAAGGACATTTTAAATGTGAACGAATTTCAAATGATGAGGACAACACATAAGCTGACATCCAACTCTTCATATCTATGCCACGCAAACGTGAGGATTTCGTGAATCACGTGCGATTTAGCCTCTCTACAGGATAGGTCGTTAATGACGTCCTTACCCAGAAACGTGACTACAGATATAATGGCAAAAATGAGTTAGCTACCATGGCAACTTGCCTAACGTGGCCTTTAAATAAATGTAAGATTGATTGACTTGAGAGCTTGAGAAAGTTGAACCGCGAGTTAGTTTAATTGTCACGTTTAGATTGATAAGTCTAGCTAAACACGTTTTATTTACGACTTGAATCTGATTTTCGTTATTTATAATCCGTGTATTCTATTTACTTGAAGTAACTTTTAGTTATATTCAGGTTAGCAGTTGTAAATACGTTTGATGAATGATATGTTTAAAAGTTTGTTGGTAAGACACTAATTTATATTTGTACATTCATCAATATTTAGAAGTTAATAAAATTAATTTCACAATTCGGAACTTTTAAACTTTAAACCTTATAATCCGTACTGCTTTGGAAATATATATACGGTAAAATCCGGCATATAACGCGCGCTTGAGCAAAAAAAAAAAGTGTGAGAAATGGCCATAAAAGAATTAAACTTTTATATAGATCGAAATACTGTTTATTTAAAAGAAATGATATACCCAATGAAATTAATGGGTTGATCTATAAGTTTTTAGCGCTTGTTTTCAAAAGTCTGGGATAATAACTCGAATAAATTGTTTTAAAACATAAGAGGATTGCACATTTTCCTTTCGGGTTAATTCGTAAGAAAAATGGTGTGCGTTATACGACGGTATACTTAAAAATTAAAAATATCAGCTTGTAAGTATAGAGGCGGATTATACGGCGGTTATACGCCTGAATTTTCTGTTTATCTATGCATATATTATAAACTCGAAATTTAAAATTTTTAAATACTTCAATTTTATGAAAGTATTAATAGGAAAGACAAATTTAAAAATTTAACGTAAAAATGAAAGTAGAATATTTACAAATAAAAAATAAAATTTAGTTCCAAATATTTCTTAAAATATATATATTTTTATATTTATTATCTAAAATAGATAATATTTAATTTCCTCAAAACAGTTAGAAAACTGGATTTGGATTCAATTTTAAACTGAATCCTTCATAGGAAATTCAAATGAAATACAAAAATAGCACAAATGTCATAAATAAGAATATCTCCAGAGTTGAAAAACCTTTATTCAATCACTCAATGAATGATGTGGCAGAAATATATGTAGTAAATGCATTAGCCGCCTTGGCAATATGCCTAGCAGAATTTCTTATTTAAACACAGAGAATGTCATTTTATGGACCTTATATTGATTTTTAACCAGTCTCATGTAAATGTACAGACATCTGCATTAATTTCTTACAAAACTTAATATTTAAATCATGCAAATTTATTCTTATTCTATGAACTGCCTTAAAAATAAATTAAAAGATCGTTTTTATGCGAAATGTGTTGGAATTAATGAATTTTATACGTAAAAACAGCGTTGTGACATTAGAAAACATTTGTTTGTAAAAAGAAATAAAAATATTTTATTAACGTATACAGACTTTGTCAGTTTCAGTGTTATGTCCTAATTTTGTTCTAGTACGGAGATTTTTTAATAGATCTGAAACATATTACTAACCCTTTAAGGTATCCGACTACGTTCGGAACCGTGATTTTTCAAAAGCGTATAAACGGATAATAATTTTGATATTTACTGTCACTTAGATTAGAAAATGCATATAAAATTGTTTTAAGAATAGTATTACATTAAAAAATTATTTAAGTACAATAGTTTGACAAAAAAATGAACCTAGAACGAACCGTTTTCAAAATATTCTCCTTTTGTGAAAAATGCTTCTATTAAAATAATATTTTTCCTGTATATAGCTCAGACCTCTGTACAGAGGATAAACTAGAATTTTTGAAATATATTACTTAGAAGTTGGTTTATCGATGTTTTACGTCTACAGAGGGGAGCAATTTTAAGAAAAAAACGCCGATAATTATTTCAATTGGTTGTAACTCTGAAAATAATGTGAATTTTTCAAAAATCCTAGTTCAGACTCTCTGGAGAAGTCTTTACTTTATATAAGCGAAACATTGTTATTTTAGAAGCATGTCTTATAAAAGGAGAAACATTTTGAAAAAGATTGTTCTAAGTTAATTTTTTGCCAAAATATGGTATTTAAATATTTTTTTTTTGTCAAAATGTCCTTAAAACATTTTTACACATGTATTCTAATCTAAGTGACACTAAATATCATGAATATTTTCCATTTATGCGCTTTTTTAAAATCACGGTTCCGAACGTAGTCGGATACCTTAACTGCCGGGGAAAAGTTACGAAATCCACCCTCCTATCCAGTTCCACCGTTTTTTCCACACGCGCGCGTTGTTAATAATGGCTTATTGGGGGACAAGAAAAGACGTGTTTTTTCACCTAAAAATTATTTACTTTCACTTTAAAAAAGAAAGAAAGGAAAAGGAAAAAATAATAAAATGAAAATATAAAAAAATTGAATCTCTAGAGTTACAATATAATAAAAATTAAAGCATAATTTATCTGTTCTGGGATATATTCTGAAACATGTATGAACACATAAACCAGCATCACATTCCGTACTTTGTTACAAAAAATTAAAAAGGTCCTATTACACACGGTAAGCAAAAATGACAGCAAATGAAGAATTGAAAGGAGCACACTCAAATAAAAAAAAGCATGAAAAACTGCTTAGCTATGAATTTTATCGTTTCTGGAATATATCCTTTCACAAATCCCTTCCGCACCCCTTCTCCGAAATAAATAAATTCTTTAGACTGTCAATGTCCTGTTATTGTACTACAAAGCCGAGGGACTAGTTTAAAGCAGACCAGCATATACGAAAAAAGTTCTCTTTTGGAAGAACGAGTATACATGTCTGGGGCATTAAACGCACCAGCTCAGCAGGACGTGTATACACGCCCGGGGCACTTAAGGGGTTAAGTTATAGATTGCATGATCTTTAAGGTGACTGCCTATCTTGTAAATGTCGTTTTTCGTCTACATATAATGAATTTTTTTTTAATTTCAAAACCTTGTAGTTTGAGCATTTTTCTTTTCAAAACAGTTTTCTTTTTCCTTTACGCGAAATAGAAATAAAATCATAGTGACGTTAAAAAATATCACTCTATGCAAAAGGACAGTAGGATAAAACTTTAAATAAGTTTTTCTCAAAATTATTTTACCAGATACATGATGTCTTAAGAACCAAACCAGATAACATTTTCAAATTTTGTGGGAATATTTATTATACTATTTTTTCAAAAGTGGAAAATAAGTTTTGTTGTAGGTTAAATATTTTTTTTTATTTTAGATAGTTTTTATAAAGAAATAAACTTAAAAATATCAACATTTTCATATTATTATGTATAATTGTCTGTAATTTTTTTGTATTTTAATATTTCTCTTAGATTTTGGTTCATTTTGATGAGCACCATAATATGTGTGTTGTGTAAAAAGAAAACTATAATAATTGTATTAGAAACATTTATACAGTGTTACTCGTTTAAGTAAAAATTTGGTAACAACCAATTTTTCTAAAATCACAATATTTATTTAAACATTTTTATGTATTTACATATATTTTTTTTTATTTTTCTTCCTATAAACACTCAATTTGTTTTTTATAAAAAAATTGGGTCCAAAGGTAGGCAATCACCTTAAACCAAAAATTCCATGCTTTATATATGTTAAATTTCTTCTAAGAATCATTCTTATTCGTATCAAATAATAAATCTTAAATTATGTATTCAATTTTTTTTCGAAGAGTTGTTGAAGTATAATGAAAAGCTATGAAAAAGGAGAAATACAATGCGTTAAAGTAATAATTTTGCTTCATTTGATCTCGGTATTAGTTGTAGTAATTTAGGAATAAAATTGTTTAATCGTCAAAATCTTTTCAGTATTATCGTGTTCTGTGTAGTATAATTATTATTATTTTCCTTCATCTTAAATATTTTTCTCACATGCTAAAAAGAAAATTATTTTTACTATTCATTTTTATAAACAAAATAAGTATCTACATGAAAGGTAGCAAGTAGATATTTATTAAAACTCAAATAATTTTATTTTTGTTAAACCATCTGCGAGTCTTTATTTTTGAATATAAAATCATTAATTTTCATTGATTAATGAAAGCCAAAGAATTTTTTTTCTTTCGTATTTGAAGAGGAATTTAATATATAAGATTAATAATTCATGTATATGCATTACCATAATGACAGGACAGATAAATCATTTTATCTAAAATTAAAGGATTAAAATTTATCGTCACTTAATACATCCAATTTCTTATCTATATAAATAGATAAAAAACATCCATTACAAGAAGGATGACATGTCTCCAAATAAAATAAACAAGGTAGTTGAGGGAATAGATTAATTTATTAAAGAAATATTTGTGAGATATAAGGAAAGGGTTTTAAAAGTAAAGTACAAATTTCGTTCAGATATATATATATATATATATATAGGTTAAGGCTTATTTAAATATCGCGAAGAATATAAATGATTTCAAAATAATTTCATTAATCCTTTATCCATTTTATGTGCGTGATTCCAAAGATATTTAATGTATTTATATATATATATATATATATATATATATATATATATTCAACATATAATTAATTCATTTTCAAAAAAATTAACATTTTGAATAATATATCAGTAATGTTGAATAGAAACATAATTAAAATGTTAATAAGATTCCTCTGCAAAGGAAACTACTGACGTTTTGAGTCAACTCTGTTTTTAATCTTATAATGTAACTCGTCATACACTGCTGGACAATTGCTAAGGACGGATAACACTATCATCCATAGCAACCACAAAATGAAAGGAAGCAAAATGTGGAAAATTAGAATAAGTGCGGGATATTAGTAAGAAGATGTATGAGTATGCAAATTTTTTTTCCACGTCTGTTCATCACGTGATAGCGTTGATAAGAGCTTTAAAGGTTTTGACGCGTGTGGACAGTTGTTGTTTCCATTCAAAGTTTTACAGGAAAGATTTGATAGACGAACTTAAAATTTTTGGCATGTCTTCCCGACATCACATAGATGATTTTATGCGTGGCCGAATTATTGGAAAGATCGAAAAAGGGCGAAAAATAACAGATGTCCAGGGAGTTCGACATCGCTCACAGCGTTGTTTCACGGCTGTGGAAGTCATTTAAAACTACCGGAATGTGTAGTAGATGGCACGGGAGAGGTCGTGTTAGAAGTACGACGCCTGCAAAAGACAGATATATCGTCCTATCAGCAAAAAGGAGCAGGCGCACCACATCTCAGCAGGTGGCAAATCAGTTTCTTGCTGCCTCATGAAAGCAGATCTCCCGAAAAACTGTTGCCAGACGTTTGAGGGGAGGAGAACTATACGCACGCAGACCTGTGGTGTGTGTCCCATTGACCAGACAGCACCGTACTGCCCGTTTGCAATGGTGTCGTGAGCATCACAATTGGACTGAAAAGGACTGGGCATGCATACTATTCTCAGATGAGAGTAGGTTCTGATCTGGCGCGAGAGTGGTACTGCTTATCGTCCAGAAAATATCCAGGAAAAGGGCCGATATCCATGCAGTATCATGGTGTGGGCCGACATCATGATCAATGGCCGCACGGGCCTACATGTGGTTGCGAATGGGACTATGACGGGCCAACGATACATTGATGAAGTTCTACTTCCTAATGTTCGTCTTTTCCGTGGTGCTGTCGGTGATAAATTTGTTTTTATGGACGACAACGCAACATGTCATCGAACACTCGCTGTTGAGGATTGTCTAGACAGCGAGGGTATTCAACGTCTCGTATGTCCAGCGCGTTCTCCAGATCTAAACCCATTGAAAATGTGTGGGATGCTTTGGGGAGGCAAGTTGCTGGTCGAAACTATCCTCCGACAAACAAGAACACCCTCATCCGTGCACTCACAGAGAAATGGGATAAATTGCCTCAACAGCTGCTGTATAATGTTGTGCAAAGTATGGTACGACGTGTGGAATGTTGCATCACACTCCACGGTGGACATATCCCGTACTGATACCTTTCTTTAAGGTGCCTGCTGACTTTTAGATGCATTGTTCCATTTCTCCGTACGCAGATCAAATGAACATTTTTTTTTCTTTCATATGTTTCACGGCTTTTGTACTTTCCAGAACAATAAATATTATTTATTCTAATGTCTGAACAGTGTGGCAACTATATTTTATCCTACTAGGCCTCATGTCTGGCTTAATGTTATGCTACATAGCAATTTGTGATCCGTCCTTAGCAATTGTCCAGCAGTGTACAATGATTCCTATATTTTTATAGTTTACGTAATATGAAGATATACAGTCGTTACAAGTTTTAACAGGTTTAAAATTATGTGTATATTTACATATATTTTTATTTCAATAAATGCACAAGTAAATGAATTTAGTATATACGCTTATGTTAAGTGAACGATCTTTTTTATTTCTGTACTTTTATTTACTGGCATAACCTTCTTTAGTAATTAACTTTGTAAAAGGAAAACAAAAAAGAAATACAATGATACGGGAAACGCTAGCTTCTTTGCATGTGGAAAGAATTGCCTTTGATTTAAATTTAAATTATTTTTAGTAGTTTAAAAAAGACACTATCGGATTTATTCTGTGCTATAATACAAGGGTTTTTCATTAAAATATATGACATCAAATAGCTTTAAATTATTGAAGTCAACTGCATCTATCAAAGGTATAATATTTTAAAATTAACTAGATAAGAGAAAAGCAAAACATAGAGAATGTAATGTTTAAGAAATAGTATTTATCTGTATCAGAACTCTACGCATTTTTCTTTGCCCAAATTGCATGTTTCTCAAATATTGTTTTGTAAGTTATTTATACATGTCTACTATATACGTGATTCATACTAATCATCTATTTCTCATATTTTATTTGATATACTCTCCGTTTGTATTACATCAGCAATATTCTCTAAATTATACATTTCCAGCACTACATTTCATAAAATATAAACAAAGAATAGCATGAATCGCAAACAATAACTTCAATCTATACTTCTTTTATCCATATAGTTCATAATATATTTATTGCGTTTTGTTTGAAGCTTCATGTATCAGAAAGCTTATACACGACGTACATAGTGCTTGTATATATTTATGGAAAGGAGTTTTGGATTCATTTCATTTGAGATAGCTTTTCTTAAATGAGTTTTGTTCCTGTAACATCTAAAATATCATGTTACTCTTAGTTTTTTTTTAGTTTTCCAATTTTTTAAATTTTACATTTAATTTTGCAATTTCCAACTGCAACTTTATTCACAACAACCTTCTTAGAAAAAATCACTGCCTTCAATTTTGCATTAATAGCTGATACAATATTACACCATCCACCGGGTTCAATCAATGGGTTTTAAAGATTAAAATATATGATAGTAGAGCATTGCAGTTAAGTTTCAAAGGTAAAAAAGACTGAGGTTCTTTGGTAGAATAATTTGAACTTTCTATTCATTTTAAGTACTTTTTCTTCGCAATTTCTTGTTAATGTTTCTACTTTTATGATTTCGGAATGACTTTTTATGTGAAGTGTCGTATTTTAGGTTTTATTACTTATAAATATATACAATCAGTATACTTTCTTGAATATTTTCATGCACAATTAAATCAAAAAGGGCATTTAGCTTGCAGTGGTGTAACATCTGGCTGTTTTTTATTGGGATGTGATTGATAAATGAAACAACTTTCTCAATTACACATTCTATTTCACAATGAAATAGAAGTCTCACTGCAAAAATACTTACGGAAGACTTACAACAGACACAAAACGTTCATCTCCTTACTAAAGACTTATATGTTTCTATTACATAAGACCTGAGACTTTCTTGCTCATACGATTTCCACGTCTTAACACAGATTTAGTGATTGATGCAATAATGCTTCATCTCATCACAAAAACTAAGCCCGTGACATTTCTTTAGGATATAAATTTGTTAAGCTCAATTGTTTTTTTTTATCCTTAAATCGAAATGAATTTTTTGTTAAGTTCTGGAAATGGAATTAAATTTTGCCTATTGCCTAAAGTTGTTGATGCATCTTCCCATTAGACCAGATTTTTCAACTTTATGCATTCCTAATATTGAATTGCATACAATTTTAGTATTCACACAATACTCGAAATAATTCCAAAATATCTAAGTATACTAGTTGAATCATCCATCAATTACATGTGTACATTCTCAAGGGACATAAAAATCCAGACTCATAAAATAAGCCAGAAATAAGACGCGTTACATAAAATAATGTTCACCAACTTGATGCGAAAACTTTTTAAGAGAATAGGCATAAAAGACTATCAGACATAATTTATGAATTTTACAATCCCTTCGCTTTCACTGCAATTCCTTTCAGAGCAGCTATCGCAAATAAAATAGACTATAGTTGACATCCAGCATTTATAGCGTTGTAGTAAAGAAAAGAAAAACTCGAAAGAAAAAAAGAAAACTGTCTTCAAGTGCGAAAAAATATACGTGAACCACAAAGTTCGCCCAAAAAGATAAGGTCAGCTTAGCTTCCTAGGAAGAGTTAGAGAAAAAAAAATACTTAAAAATAAATTTTGTATATACATTCTTTCTTAAATAATAATAGATATAAATAAGAAAAGGAGAAAGCAAAACTTGAAGGAGTGGATGGTGAAAAATGTATTTCCTTGCTCAAACAAAGTAAGTCCCCTTACATTTATTTATGACAGTGTAAAAAAATAAGGTCCCCGGTCTATCGCATGTTTCCGTTTCTTTGAGCATTTCGTAGCAATTTCCATACTGTAATTCGATCTGGTTCTCATCCTTGGATAAATAACATCCAGTGTGAAAAGGAGTTAGAAGACAGTTGAAATCAATCTTGTTTATAAAATGATGCAACTGAGAAAGCAGTAACATGTACGATATGATACAAAATAATATTTTGTGCAACATTTCCTGAAAAGATATTTGAAAGTGGAACCTTTGAAGATTTATTGTTCGTATTTTTTTTTTTAACTGAACTAGTTGAAACGTCCTTTGTAAGAAAAGATATATATATATATATATATATAAATAACTCATGTTCACTAGTTTAAAAAGGCTCTTTCTTCGAGTTTGGTTTAACTTAAACTGAGCATCTAATGTATAAATTTACTTTTCGTAACTAATGTTTTATCAACAAAATATAGCAAGAAGTACAAGATACACGTTATTAAGTACAATGCAACATTTGAAAATATGTTTAAGTAAATGTTTGGTTCTAATATGTTTCAAAAACATATTCACGAAATTGTGGTATAATTAGTCCCTCAGAGATTTTTCGTATACTCAGTTTGTATCCCAAATGTAAAAAAAAATATATATATACATCTATACATTTGTATTTATTACAAAATTAGTACGTATAAATTTTAAGAAAATACACAGTAAAAATTTATATTAGTTTCAAATAATTATACTTAGCAGATATGAAGTAAATATAAACAACACTTATATAAACTTATTTTGATGTGCAGCTACAAATTAAAGTCATAAACTATTTAATCTCGTACTCAGAAAAAAAATTGTAATAACTTCGAATATTTAACATCACAATTCATAACTATATCATTCTTTTCTTTAAAAAATATATGTAATTGAATACGAGAAAAAGAAAACAAATATTTAATAAAAGAAGAATATACGGAATATTGAAATAAATGAGTTTTATCTATAATTAATTGGACTCTGAATAATACTTTGTAACTGCAAGTGAACATATGTCATTTTATCTAAAATTATGCTGAAGGTATCCGACTACGTTCGGAACTGTTATTTTGCAAAAGCGTATAAATGGATAACTTTTATATTTAATGTCACTTAGATTAGAATACATGTATAAATTTTTTTTAAAAATATCTTTACAGTAAAAGTTATTTATATGCAATATTTTGGCAAAAAATGAACATAGAATTACTTATTTTCAAAATATTCTCTTTTTATCGAAAATGCTTCGATAATAATAATATTTTTGCACATAAATAGTTTAGAGATCTCTCTGTATTGAGCTTGTGAAATAGGAGTTTTAAAAATATATAACTTAGAAGTGGAGTTATCCATATTTTAATACAACAAAGTGGATAAATTTTAAGAAAAAAACACCGATAAATATTTCAATTGGTAGTAACTCTGAAAATAATGTGAATTTTTCAAAAAACCTAGTTCAAGCCCTCTGGAAAAATCTTTGCTTTATATAAGCAAAATATCATTATTATACAAGCATTTTTCTTCAAAGGAGAATGTTTTGAAAATAGGTAATTCTAAGTTCATTTTTTGCCAAAATATTGTGTTTAAATTATTTTTTTATTTTAACAATATTCTTAAAATAAGGTTATACATGTATTTAATCCAAGTGACACTTAATATCATAACAATAATCATTTATACGCTTTTTTAAAATTACGAATCCAAACGTAGTCGGATAGTTTAAAGTAAATCTTAATTAAAAAAGAGATAAACCTGAAGAATAGCAAACTTTAATTTGTATTTCAAACGGAATATTATATTATTCTTTTGTTTTTTTTTGTTGAAATGTATATAAAACCTATTACTTTATCCGAGGGAAAAACACAGCTTACGAGAGAGAGAAATAACAATCAATCATTTATTCATTAAAAAAAAGAGGAAAAAAATCCAAACGAATACAAAAAAATCGTCAATAAAGAATTACTGAGTTTAAAGCAATACTTAAAACAAAGAGCATCAATCACAAAAAATGCCAAAACTAATAACAAAATGATCACTACCATTTATTTCGTTTCCTGCTATGCAAGTCCATATAAAAGAACACTTCCCACATTACCATTAAGCCTCTTTTTTTATCACCACCCCTTCCTAAAAATAAGATCACTCTTTCACTTCAGAAAAACCAAAAGAAAGAGCAACATTAAACTGTACAGGAGAAAGCGTTTTAATGACTTTCACACGCCCCTTCTCCTTAAAAGCAGTTCTCTCTCCCGAAATTTATCGAAAAGCAACTTTTCTAGGGCAGTGAATTCGGATAATTCAGAAAAACATTCGAATCTCTGCACATCTATCTTTCCCAAGCTTCGTACATTCCCTAAGCAATAGAAGGGGGAATGTATGTCGCCACGGTAGAAAGCACCGGAGTCATTTCATCTGTTTTCAAAAGCTACCGCTTTCTTTTTCGGGCCCATAGCATAGCAATTCATCACAGTATTCGAATCTCATTTGTCTCAGAGCGCACTCTTTAATAGGTGAGCCCTCGTGCCGGGGTCCCTCCCCCCTGCACTAACTTGTTCCAAAGCGACTTTTAATTCCAGGAATATATTGTAGGGATTGGGTAGAGAGATCAGGCAGCGCTTAAGAAAGGGAAATATTTTTATTTCTCCTTTTGTAAAAATCGTTCTAATCTTTCTTTGTCATTTGGTAGGAATTACTCAAATGAGCTTTTCTTGCAGATGAGATACGGCTGTACACCTTGAAAGCTCATTTATGGATTAATTTAAATGCTTTTGCTTTGTAGAATTTTAATGTTGCCATAAATCTTAGAATATTAATCGTTCTTTTGTTTCAATGTTGCTTTAACTAATGTATATATATTTTTAATTGATACCGATTTAAGGAATTTGATGTATGGGTGACATGTGGTAGGAATTGATATTATTTATTGATCTAAATCAAATGCTATTGGATTCTTGAGCCGTCATTTTTAATCTAAGGAATGTTTTTATTCCGAGTGTAATATGGAATTTTCAAAATGAATCTATTATATAACATTATAACTATAATATAAAATAAGGAACATAAAATTGTGATTTTATTACATAAACATTCATTTTATAAATTAATGTATTGAAATAACTCTACTGTGTTTCATAATTATAATTTTAATTATCTTTTTTCACATGTCTAGTAGAATAATATTTCTTATATCTTTGATAAATCTTTCTCTCTCTGTATATCTCTCTATATAAACACTCACTTCCAAAGGTTAAGCAAGGAGAGGAAAATGCTAATTTCCGGAAGCCAATCAGAATTGAAGAGGATGCAATTCGCTGCACTGGTAGATGGAAGTATGCCAAGTAGGTAACAGCCAATCGTGCTCTTTCATATCAAGAAATTTGCAAAAAGGGTAGTCTTATAAGAAGCCAGCTTTATGAAGGATTACAGAAGTTGATTGTAAGTGCTGATAGAAGGTGTTTAAAACTTTTGTACGATTCGTTTTCAAGACATACGTGTTTCTATGACTTCCAGAAAACGAATGGAAGATTCTGAGTTCAGGCGTGCTGTGAGGCGCATTGAAGCAGTACAGTCGATCACATATGTTGCTCTTTTCTTTGACATTCATCATTCTGTAATTTCCCGTGTATGGAAACAATTCCAAACCACACAGACAGTTGTCCGAAGGCCCGTAGGCGGTCGCCCAAGGGTTACAACCCCCGCAAAAGATCGATATATTGCTATTGTAGACAAGCGGAATCGCAGAGCGACCTCCATACGTGTGACATCTATGGTTACAGCGTCCATTGGTAAGGCTATATATGCAGCTACTGTACGACGGAGATTACATATGAATGGACTGTATGCCCGGGCACCTCGAGTTTGTAATCCTCTATCCGTCCAATCAAGAGGGGCACGATTAAAGTGGTGCCGGGATCATGGCAATTGGACTGTATCTGACTGGGGCAATGTCATGTTGTCATGAAAACATTGTGAGACTGTACGCTGCAGCAGTTGACCCTACTTTTGTTTTAATGGACGATAACGCACGTCCCCATAGAGCTGACATCGGCGATGACTACCTGGAGAGTGAAGGGATTGTGCGTATGGCGTGTGGTCAACATATTCGCCCAACCTTAATCCCATTGAAAATCTTTGGAATACTCTCGGTGGTGCTGTATTTTAACGTTTCCCACCTCCAGCCACTCTTATTGAGCTGGAAACTGCTCACCAAGAAGAATGGCAATTGCTTAATTCTGTGGTGGTTGACCACCTAATTGAAGGCATGGTCAGAAGGTGCAAACTTTGCATACAGTTGAGGGGGATCACATACCCTGTAATGTCATTTTCATTTTATGCTGTTTATTTTCACTTTATACATATTTTTGTTTAATTTTCCAATATGACATTATCTGATAACTTACAAAAATTTAATATTGTTTCCATTTCTGTATATAATTATTGATTTTGTTTTATGTATAAATATATATGCTACTTTACTGCCAAATCTTGTGCCAACCAAAGCAGCATTTGTTGATTTTTTTGCATTTTACATCTTCGTGCTTTACTTTTGGAAGTGTATATATATATAGCGCACACAGAAATGTTTCAAGGGGGGAGGGTCCATGGATCGAAAGTTCATCATTCTTGTATCATGCTCCTTGATTTTGTCGATTTGGGGGAACAGAACACAGTTTAAAACTAATTATATTGAATAAATAATTAGCATTAATTAATAAAATTAATCATTAATAACAAATACTTAATAAAGTTTTACATACTATATACTTAGAATTATAATTAATCGAAAAAAAATCAAGGCCTTTGGTGGACGGTACCGGACTTACAGGTGCGCCACTGATGTATATATACGAGGCGTGTTTTTAAAGTAAGTACCGTTTTGACATAAAAAAACAACAAGTAAAAGTTTTCCAAAAATAATTTCTTCACTTGAAAGGTGATAATTTACTCTACTTTTCTACATAATTCCCATTACTATTGAGGCATTTATCGTATCTTGGGACCAGCTTTTGTATGCCATCGTCAAAGAAGCTTGCCGCCTGATTAGACAAACACGTTAATTGAAACGTTCGGACACAATTTCGTAATGAACACTTCTTGAGACAGCAGGAAACCTTTCAGCTAAGGACGAAATCGTGAATCGTCTGTACTCTTTCACTTTACAGTCCACTTTTTGAATCAGTTCATCGGTAATGACTGAAGGTCTCCCACTTCGTTCATCATCATGAATGTTCGTGCGGCCATCTTTAAAGGCCCTAACCCATTTCCACACCATTCCATCACTCATAATGTTTTCACTATACACTTCACTGATTTGGTGATGAATGCCAAATGATTTGAAGTCTTGAGCACAGAGAAACCGTATTACAGCACGCACTTCACAGTCGGCGGGATTCTCAATAGGTGGAGGCATTTTAAAATCACGCAAACAGATGTAGACTCGATCGGATGGTTCCGTAATGGCGTCTGTGGCTTCCCAACACATGTAGCTACACGACGCTAAACGGTGACCGCAGCGTTGTGGTGGCGTAATTTAATATATATATATATACTGGTGTGCAAAAATTAAGGACGAGATGGTTTTTTCAATATAATTTTGTACAAAAGCTTTCCAAATCAACACATTTAATACCGTAAGATCCCCAATACGTAAGGACACGTGTAATGTAAGCAACACTTAATAAAAGAGAAATCAGAGGGATAAAAAGAAGCTTGATTGAAAAAGTAGCATGGAGCGCAATGCGACTGAAGGCCGAAACATCCCTGTGATGGGTGTTCAGCAAGAAGCATCCGGTCTTTAGTAGGGAATATGATCTCCCCTGACTGCTAGGCAGGTTTCACAGCGTCTGCCCATGCTGAGAATGAGGGTGTCAATGAGTTGTTGAGGCATTGCTGTCCATTCGTCTTGCAGCGCCAATCGAAGCTCCCGAATCGTTACTGGTGGTAAGGTACGAGCTGCCAAGCGTCTGCCTAGAAAATACCATACATGGTCGATGGGGTTGAGATCTGGAGATCTTGCCGGCCAATTCATACGTTCAATATCCTCACTCTCTAAGAGCTGTTCGGCAGCTACTGTGCGATGACATGGTGCATTGTCGTCCATGAAAAGGAACTGCAGATCCATAGCGCCTCTAAAAAAACGCACATATGGAAGAAGAATCTCGTTACAATAACGGGTCCCGTTGACTGAACCTGCGTCAAAAATGTGAAGGTCTGTACGACAACCAAGCATGATGCCTCCCCAAACGAGAACACCGCGACCTCCATACCTGTCCCTTTCAATGATGTTCGAGGGATGATTGCGGCTTCCCCGCTCTCTCCAGATGAGTATGCGATGACAATCGCTACTCAAACTGAATCTGTTCTCATCTGTAAAGAGTACTCGTCTCCATTCATTGTCTCTCCAATTCCGGTGTTCCCGGCACCACAGAGAACGACTTCTCCAATGGGCAGGCGTTAAAGGTACACACCGTACAGGGCGTCGAGCAAACAGACCACCACCATGCAGTCTTCTGGCCAAGGTAAAACGTGATATCGGTCGTCCAGTCACCTGTTTCGTGTGTCTAGCGATTTCTCCCGCTGTCTACCGCCTGTTTCTTCTGGCCTGTAAGGCAATGTACCGGTCATCTGCGGGTGTAGTTCCTCGTGGACGACCACTTCTGAACCGCCGGATAGCTGTTCATGTATTTTGAAATTGTCTCCAAAGTCGTGAAACGATGATGTGAGCAATTCCGAACTCTGCAGCCACACTTGTCACACTGCGGCCTTCCTCCAACTTCCCAATGATTCGACCTCGGGTAAAAGCCTCCAGATGTCGTCTAACATATTGATTATTCGCCATTTCTCGCTGAGGCAGCAACTCGGTGTGATTTTAACTGCTATACGGCGTGCAATCTCTTTGCCAGAAATACTGATCTTACACCGACAACATGCTTTATACTACTCAGACACTCCCCCATTACGTCTACCTGCATATCTGCGCATGTGCTACCGTACATCACCTTACTTAATCTCCTGATTGGTCTTTCTGTCCGCTCTGCCTCTTCGTTCAGCTGATATGCTAATTTTTCGACTTCGTCCTTAATTTTTGCACACCAGTGTATATATATATATATATATATGTATATATATATATTTAATATATATGTATAATACATATATATATATATTTAATATATATGTATAATACACACATATATATATATTTAATATATATGTATAATATATATATATATATATATATATGTCATGAATTTGGAGACAGAATCAGATTAAAATTTAGAAAAAGGGACGGTCTTTATTCAATCGTTTGTACATCTGTTCTCATACCGAGAGAGGAGGAAAAAGCACGTCATGGTGGTGGTTTCAAGTGGATAACAGTTGAAAAACATATGGTAAGTATCGCTGCTTTGAAGAAGGTGCTTGCTAGTTAATGCTGACATATGTTGACTATTAAATCTAACGATCTGGAATTAGACATGTTTATTGGCTAGGCCATATGTTCGGAAGACATAAATGGGTGATTAGTTTGATACTTGAATATGGGGACTGAGAAAGATGAGTCAAGTGCTAGATAGGGAATTTAATTTTTAATCTAATTTAATTATCCTTACATTTGCCCCCCAATTTTAAAAGGGAGTCATGGCGTGATTTTTTCTCTCTTTACAAACTTAATCAATTCTCAACAAACACAAAACAATACTTAACATGATTTAGAAAGACATATTACACACAGTAGAACTATTTAAGCAATAGGAATACTAAAATCAAAATGCAATACAATAAACGAAACTATAACAACAAACACAGTAAGGAGACTTCCAACATATCAATTGATAAACATGAATTTCCATACATATAATTGAAGATTAGCTTGTTCAAATCTATTCGACATCTAGATTAAGAGCTCACGTTTCCTCCTATTCCTTCATAATAATAGATTCGTATTATAGCTGGTAGATATTTTCAAAAAAAAATTATGTTGGAAAATAATATATCAAACAATAAGATAGTAAATATAAAAATACATGAAATCATACAAATATTAAAATAGTAATTTTGTATAAAAATCTACTCTGGCGCCATCGTATATATACCTTATATTGTTAAACACATTTTGCATATATGAAATACATTTTTTAAAAAAAGATAAAAAAATATAGACACTAATAAAATGAAATTATTAATAATATGAAAACGGTGTATAACACACAACTTCTATGCACTATCCAACACAATAAACAATGTTTTATTTCATATGCGTTATAAAATATAAAAATTATAAGAATATAAGAGCTCTTTTTTGTTATTTTGAGTCGGAAAAGTGAACTCACTTCAATAATAACTTTTAGTATTTCTGAAAATTTTTCACAATAGTCATTGTAACTTAATATCGCATGCAATATTTTGAATCTTTCCGTAACCTTCTGAAAATATGTTTCATAGACAAAAATTCTTGAGTTTCTCTTGCATCACACATTCACTAATAAAACTGTATCGCCTTACTTAATTTTGAACACATCTCTCTGAGAAATCTGCGTCATCAACTCACAGATGTTCAGGGATGCTGATAAAAAACAATGAGAGGTATACATATCAAACTAAACAAGTTTGTCCTCTTAATGTTTCGAGAAATATACAAAATGATAATGATTGTATTCTCCCTTATCCACTGTATAATATCCAAAATTAGACTTCAAGTTATTAAGTTAATTTTAATTTTAGATAAGGAAAATTTGAAGAAATAGTGAATCCTGATATATGGCCGGTATATCAAAACACACAATTTCAAAATGAAAAAAATTTTAATGACATGTAATAAGATTACTGCTGAATAAAATAATTAACCAAACAATTAAATTCAGTGGAGAAAAGAGAATGCAACGTGACTTTACTTGTGCTTCTTATCAAAATATCATTAGTATTATTACATTAATCATTTTTCTAAAAACTTAATTTATATTTTTCAACTTTAAAACACCAATTTCTATCATAACTCTTAACTCATTCGACATCTTAAGATAAAATTATGAGAAATATATTAAAATTTATCAAAATTTTGTATGACTAAACCTATATACTTTGTTTTCTCAATTAAAATATAAAGCAAATATCTCATTTAACACAACTATATTATAAAAATTAAATACCATATCATATCATATATTATTCTTTTTCGCAAAGTTCTGTTCAACAAAACTCAGTTACTTCAATGTTACTACAATTGGAAATATATAATCTAACTGACCTCCACTTTGCAGCGTCAGAAACACTTGGAGAACGGTCATCCAGATGCTGTTGTCACTTTATTTTTCACTAGTAAAATTTTCTATTTATTCATTTACTTATTTTTCCTTGTTGATACTTCACTATTTCACAGTATTACTGTGCAGACTTTCCGGCGAAGAAGATTTTTATTTTTGGCAGTGTTGGTCCTTCCATCATTGTATCACTGGAACTACATTGCAATGCCATTCGAAGAAGAACATATTTTATTATTATTATTATTCTGGCGGAAGGGATTGACGCCTTTCATCACTGAGTTGGGGAATTCACGCTTCTCTTTTTGTTTTGTTTCTTTTTTCGTCATTCGAAAGTTGGTTCTTTCATGGCAAACTTGTTGGTCTCTTCAGCAACGGTAGAAATAACGGTCGGCGGTAAACACTGAATTCTTCTCGGGGTTTAAGAGCGATGTTCTTCCAGGGAATAATAGTGCGTTTTTTTTTTTTTTCCGTACCATTTTTTTATTCCGGGAATCCGACGTCTTCAGCATATTGGCATATGGTGCATTCGGTGTTCCGTCAAATTCTCCATATCAGTTATTATGGTCGCTGGCTTTAGTTTTTATATTAAATATTTTATAAAAAGATTAGTTTTTTACGTTAAGATTTGAAATCCATTCGCAGATAAAAAATCCTGCCGGCTTTAATTCTGTCATGATTTTGGAGACAGAATCAGATTAAAAGTTAGAAAAAGGGACAGTCTTTATTCAATCGTCTGTTCTCATACCGAGAGAGGAGGAAAAAGCACGTCATTGTGGTGGTTTCAAGTGGATAACACTTGAAAAACATATGGTAAGTATCGCTGCTTTGAAGAAGGTGCTTGCAAGTTAATGCTGACATATGTTGACTATTAAATCTAACGATCTGGAATTATACATGTTTATTGGCTAGGTCATATGTTCGGAAGACATAAATGGGTGATTAGTTTGATACTTGAATATGGGGACTGAGAAAGATGAGTCAAGTGCTAGATAGGGAATTTAATTTTTAATCTAATTTAATTATCCTTACAAAAATATATATATATATATATATATATATATATATATATATATATATATATATATATATATATATCAAAGAGAAAATTCAGAGAACACTCATTAGATATTTATTTTATTTTAAGAAATACTTTTAAACATTTATCATTTTAAAGTTTTAGAAAAACACACTATTTCAATTTTTGCTACAATACTTGAACTTAAAAAATAACATTAAAATTATTCTTACTTTGTATTAATAGCAACTGTTGTCTATTAAAAATTTGTACCTCTGTAATTCCTAATACAACAACAGAAGCTTTGCTAAGAAGCAGTGCTGCCTATCCTTTTTAACACCATGGACCGGTCAACATTTGATAATTTTACTGCGGCATACTGAAATGGGGGGGGGGAGGGTATTGATTGTTTTTTTTTAGATTGTTTTAATTTAGTGTTAATTTAATCGTATTTAAACAGCCCTTCTAAATAAAATATAGATACACCACTAAAAAAATGTAAATTAAAAGTTACAGTAACCCGAGAGAAATACACCACAGTAAATAAAATAAAAATAATGCACCGTTTCCTCGAAAACCGTTGCCATTTGATTCAGATCACTGCTATAAAGAGTTAAACAAGACAATATACCGTTGAACCTCTATATAAAAAATCTCTTTATTGCGAATTTTTCTATGTAGTGAACTTTTTTTTTCCTGGAATCATGAACATTTCACGATTTTCTTCGTTAACATATCGTTCACATTTCTTCACATTTTCTTCGTTCTAGAAACATCTTCGACAGCCTCTTTCACACTCAGTAGATTTGTCCCTTGTCCCCGTGTTCTAATTATAAAATAATGCCTGTTACTATTACTTGTATGCTTTAAATTATAAAATGTCCTTAAATTTCATTAATTTTAGTATAAAATTATTTTCTTAATATTGAAGATACAGTTCTTAATATTGAAGATAGGCATTCTTTTTTCTTGTTTTCTTTGCAGTTTTTCTTTCTTTCTTACTTTTTTGATGGTATGATATATAAAATAAACATATATTAATTAAAAGAAAGGTTTGAATAATTCCTTTTTTTAAATGTATAGTGTTTATGAATTTAAAATTTGTTTTATGTGGTTTATAAATTATATTAAAAGATGAACCTCTATATAAAGAATTTTCCATATAACAAACTTTTTTCCGGGAATTAGCGACTTCATTATATAGAGGTCTGACTGTATTTTCTTTCTTATTTAAATGAGAAAGTTCAAAGTAATTTTTATAGTGTTTTTATTAATAAACATATTTAGTGTTACCTGTATATCTTTAGTCTAAAACAGCGTTTCTCAAACTGTGGGGCGCGTCCCCTGGGGGGCGTGATAACTCCACGAGGGGGGCGCGAGCATATTGAAAAGTCGAAAACAAAAGATTATTTTAAAAAAATTATTAATTTATTAAAAGCAAGCAAACAAAAAATAAAATACACACACTGATATAATACGGTTCTGCAGAAAGTATTTTAAAATTAATAAATTTAACAATTATAAGTTAAAAGCAAGTAAATAAGTACCAGTGACTCCATGGTCTTGTCATATAAGAAATTATATACAAAAATTAACAATTGATAATTTGTATGATTTATAATTTATCCCCTTAATTGCCAATTAAAAGTTATACAATCCCCCCAAATGCCACCGTTATCCACGTACACGCGCGTACGTGATGAATCGGAAGGGGGAGGGGAAGAAAAGAAATAAATAAATAAATTCTTTGAAATAATAGTACACCCTTCGCAATCACTGTAAAGACCATTTAATTGCATTCCAAAGTCTTCGGAATAATTTTATGAATAACAGAGCACAGAAAAATACCAAACTACTGACAGACGTATATATATGTTGGGAGAAAATAACGCTTTAGCTGAGTAGGACGTTTATATACGTCGGTGGCATTAAAGGGTTCGTTAACGGAATCGTATTGTAGCTTTACAATCAAAGTACAGTATTACTGAATTCAATACATTATTATTGTGTGGTTGAAGGAGGCGCGATGAAAACTATGATTGAATATTAGGTCGCAAGTATTGGAAGTTTGAGAAACACTGGTCTAAAATGTAGAATTACTTTTTTTAAAGTGAAATATGTACAATCTGTCGAGGATCAAATTCTTCCCTTTGGAGTGACGTGAAAATTGACGAAGGAGATACCAGTTAGTGTCATCCTCACCACTTTATCAAAATTTAAAATTATGAGGCCCTTTGCCAGTATCCCTCGTATACCTCCTAAATGGGAAATTTATAAATAATCAATCATAAAGTTACTTTAAGAATTAAATCTTTAATCGAAATAATAATTTTTATTATCAACTAAAATGAGGCTAACAAATATAATTTTTATCTATTGCTAATCGTATTTCTATACTTACATAAAAATGTTAGCATATTTTAAAATAATTTTTTTTTTCATTTTGCATATAAATGTAATCACAAAATTAATTTTTCCATTTTGTTTTAGCATATATTTTGAATTAGCAGCAGCAGTTGCAATTTTAAATAGAAAAATCAAGTTCATTTTTAGGGTAGCTTATAAACTAAATTTCTTCATAAAATGTATAATATGCATAAAATGAAATCATTTTTGAACTACTTCATATTTTTTCAGCAATAGTTCCAGTAATATCGAGCAAATAGTTTGCTATGCCTAGATACATTGTATTATCTAAAAAGAATTTAATAACCCATCCCATAAAATTACGTAACAAAACACGTTAAACTTTTTTCTGAAACTAATTCTCTCAAATAGAAACTTTTTTTAAATGAAACAAAAGAGCTCGTTCAGAAAGAAGAATTATAAAAATCTCTTTTGTCTGGGAAATGCCTTAGTGCTTGGAGATTTTAATTGTCTTTGGAAAACACATTAACTGCAAATGGGGACATTTTTCGTAGAGCTTCTGAATCTATCTACAGACACTGCATTAACAACTTAGTATTTTTATACAAAGCCTATTTTTTGCAAATGGAACTATGAAATAAATTTAATATCTGTTTAGCATTTTTATCTCTTGCATTAATTTATAGAATGTATAAAATTGACTATAGAAAATGCATAATAAGATTTAATTTATGATGCACTTGTTCAGGAGAAAAAATAAATTAGTGCCAATATCAATTCAATAAAGGTTTGTAAAATTTACTAATAAAAGATAAAAGAGGTTAAAGACAAAAAAAGAATTGGCTTTTCTTCCTTAACCACAAGTTGTATAAAATGTGCATTAATTATACATTATTTTTAATGAAATAGGATCCTAAGATTGAATGAAGATGCATCTGAAGCAATACGAGAACTATTGCAATTGGACCACATAATTTTGAAATGATAAAAAGACGAGGATTTGAGCAACAATTGGAAATAACAATCTGAGGTGGATAACTCTTGAGCTGCCACCTCCAACACCAATTTCAATGTCATGCAAAAGCAAGAGAAATAGGACGTAATCAAATAAAATGTTAATGAAATGTATATATATATATAGAGAGAGAGAGAGATTGGGCCTATGTATCTATAGCTGAAGACTTAAATAGGGAAAGGTCGATTTAGTAAGGTACGCAAACATGATTCAAAATAGTTAGGTCGTTATCAATGTGCTTGTACTATCGATTTATTCCCACCATTCAAAGTTCTTTCACTTTCAATGTAAATATTGAGAAAGATTTTTGGTGTGTAGAACAGTTAGTTTTAGAATGTAAACTAGAAATGTGCCGAATATTTTATTTTTATTTTTAAATGGTTCTGCGGGACAGTATTTTTTCTCTGATACAATCCTAATGCATTCCTCGGGAGCTAATGTATTTTTTTAGTGTGCCAACATATAGAAATATACCTTGAAGTTTAGATTCCTTCCCAAAGAGAAGCGTCTGAGCTCTGGCGATGCTAAGACGAACAAATAGTGGCACACAGGAATTTTTCAAGGAGGGGCTCCAGGGTCGAAAGTCCACCATTCTCGTATAATGCTCCAATACGCCGCCCAACACATTCTTTCAATTTTTTAGATTTTCGTGAAGAAAAAACAATAAAAAAATTAATTATTGAATATTAAGCATTAATTAATAAATTAATTATTAACAATAAATGCTTAATTAGATTTTAAAGTATTACATACATAGGATTATAACCAATAAAAAAATAAAAAATTGCGGGGGCTGGACCCAGAGACTTCCCCTTGTGCTACCCATTGTAAACACGGAATGTTATTTTGCCGAGAGCCCCCCACGCCAAACAGCCACTCAAAAGATCCTATCAACTGCGAGATTTGGATGTTGTGGGACTAACATTTTAATGTAACTTCTTTTGTTAAAATGAATTAATTCGTGCTCTATCCTTTGAATAACAATATTGATATTATTATTCAAATTGGATATGGATGAACCACATTGTTTTTAATCATATTTTAAAATGTTACATGAATGCTTTACGAGTTTTGAATTCAGATTGCTACGAATTAAGAATTTGGTCAAATGTATGACCACATCTAGTGTGATGGGTAAATTCAATGCCTTTCACGCAATGCCCACTTACAAACATGCAATTCTATTGGTCCTTCTTTATTTGTCATTGGTCTCAATATTGAACTGAATATTATCTTCTTTTATGGTACAGAATTACAATATTTCTAAGGATATCGCCTCCGCACCTAGAGATGTGGGAGAAAGGGAAGGAAGACTAGCAAATGTTCAAAATCACTTAGTTTATTTGCAACACAAACAACAACCCAAATTCTATCAATTAAAACTAAGAGACGCACCCAAGTTCAGCAATAGGAAAGCAATTAACGAGGTACACGAGGTATGAGAAGACAAATTAACAATAACACTTACTTCAATATAAGTACACACTGCCTTCCTAGCTATCTAATCTATATTCATTATCGAGTAACTTATAGTCATCTGAATTACTACAATTATCAAATACTATACATCTTTTATGCACTTTAAATTTGATTAATCACTCCTCCACTAGCAGCCTATCGTGTATCTCTCTCTATCTAACTTGAAAGCCTAGACCTTATATTGTTGTCTTAATTAACATGTTTACGTTCTCTTCTTTAGAGGAAGCGTTCTAATAAAATAGTTTTTAAGGAACAAGAGGCTTGTTAGTGAGAATGTCACGGATAGAGCCGTCATATCATAAACAAAGCCAGCGTTATTTTATTTGCCCCAAAAAGTAGTATTTTCTATTCTACTTTAATATTCTTGAAAAAGAGACAGGGAAAATAGTGAGATATCTTACGATTTAAAAATGAACGTCATTAAGCCCTTTTTCCCCCTTAAATTTATGTGACTGTAAAAATGTGAGTTATCTGTGTTTTGATTCTCAACACAATACAAAACATATATTATTTTAAACAAAGGCCAAACAATATGTGTATGAATTAAACATAATAGAAGACGTTTAGATTTTCTTGAGCTATAAACACATATATATTCACACACAACTTTAAACCGTTAACACTTTCAGTAAAGTACTCCTACATCAAGTAAAATTTTCCGAATATAAAAAAATAAACTCTAATTTATAGTCATGCGCAATGTATATATTCACACTGTAAAAAATGCATTCAAAGGATTTAATAATGTAGAATTTGCAATTCCAGTGTATACAAAAACAACACTGAATAAATTAGGAATATTTTAATCCTCTTACGGGCTACTAAAGGGGAATATTTACTCTAATATAAATAAAAATAATAATGAATATTTTCAAACATGCTTTAAAAGTATGTTTGAAAGATTAGGCTCAAAGCTAAAAGATGTTCATAATAAATGCATAACTTAGAAACTATAAGTAAATAAGTAATTTTCTCTTTCATCCCGTGAGAAAATAACATTTGGTGTTTATGATTTTTTTTTTTATCCGTCTCAGAGAAATGTTGGAGTATTAACCGCTGCGTGGTCTTTCGTATTCAAATATTTTGAAGTTTCTGAAATAATATTAAAATATGTGCTGATGGTATGTGTTGCATAAACTTTGCTTTTTCAAGTTTTTTTCTCCGATAAAAGGGAATAATCCGAGCAAAATCTAATCTAGAAAAACGTGTAAACTCACCTCAGGAACAAAGTAACGACATATCGATTCCTGTAAGTTTCTTGGAAATATTCGAACATTTTTTTCTTCTTTTCAATGTGTTGAAAATAGGAAAAAAAAAGAAATAAAAGTTTCAAAAACTTACAGTTTTGATTCCTGACAAAACAAAGTGGGTTAACCGGTATTATTTAGTTTATTCGGAACAGAGATTTTTGTACTTGTAAAAAAAATGCATTTTTTTCGGATTCTTTGCATTGCATAAAATATGCAAGACATCATTTATCTCGCTTATGGGCTTTTTTTCAGTATGGTTGTACTTAATTTTGCATTAAGCTTATTATTTTTTGATTTTTCTTGTTTTGAATCAAAAATGTACCTATATTTGAATTACCAATAAATAAATAAATAAAACATCAATTATATTATATAAATATTTTATGAGTACTATTTAATTAATTATCCCCCCCATTGTATACCTTAAGGTATCCGGAACCGCGGTAAGGCGTTCGGAACCGTGATTATAAAAAAGCGCATAAGAAGATAATTTTCATGATATTTAGTGTCACTTAGATTAGAATACATATATAAAATTGTTTTAAGGTTATTTTAACAAAAAAATATTCAAATACAGTATTTTGCAAAAAAGCAACTTAGAATAAAACTTTTTCAAAATGTTCTCCTTTTATAAAAAATGCTTCTAAAATAATAATATCATGCTTATATAAAGTAAAGACTTCTTCAGAGAGTCTGATCCACTTTTTTTGAAAAATTCACATTATTTTCAGAGTTACTACCCATTGAAAAAATTATCGGCGTTTTCTTCCTAAAATTTCTCCCTTTGTTGACGTAAAACATGGATATAAATCCAATTCTAAGTTATATATTTCAAACATTCTAGTTGAGCCTCTGTATGGAGGTCTGAGCTATATACAGGCAAAATATTATTATAATATAAGCATTTTTCACAAAATGAGAATACTTTGAAAATGGGACATTCTATGTTCATTTTTTGCCAAAATATTGTACTTAAATAATTTTTTATTGTAATAGTATTCTTAAAACAATTTTATGTACATTTTCTAATATAAGTGACACTAAATATAAATATTATCCAAATATACACTTTTGAAAAACCATGGTTCCAAACGTACTCGGATACCTTAACATTAGATACATTTTAAGTCAGGATGCTTTACATAATTTTCTTCATAATTCATCCGATATTTTTATCTTTTGCCAGATATATATATATATATATATTGTTATGTCTCTTGAACTCCAATTTTTTCTTCTTTGGGATTTTAGGGGTTATACAACTTTTTCTTATTTTATTTTATTATACTGTATATATATGTATATATATCTAATATATATTATAAATGTGAAAGTTTGTGAGTATCTTTGTGGGTCTTTCACGCAAAAACAACTGAATGGATTTTAATGAAACTTTACAGTAATATAGCTTATACATCGGAATAACACATAGGCTAAAATTTATAAAGATAATGTGAGAAGTTTTCAAAATATAAGGACAATTGTCAAGAAAGTAGGAAAAAATTCTGCCATTTGCAAAAAATCCCGTGGCAGCATTCATCTATCTTTTTTTATCCCTTCTGTTTTGTCTATGCCATGCCTCAGTGCACGCTCCGCTTCTAATTTATTCCACTATCAGTGTAATCACTACTTTTTTTATTTCATAATAAAACTAGATTTCGAAGGGAGAGTTGGTGGCTAGATTTTAACATAAAATAAATACAACAAAAAGTAATATTAATGTATTACACTTCCTGATTAAAATTATTTACACTATTTTAAGCGTTCATTACACAAAATTTGTAACTATGACAGTGGAAGGAAAACTATGAAATTAAAATAAAATATCAAAATGTTTCTATCATTTAGTTTTTTTTTCTTTTTGAATGTTTTTTTCAGTACATGTAAATATATATCTACACTTCCCCCATACTGTTTTTTATAACTTATATATATATATATATATATATATATATATATATATATATATATATATATATATGGATGTATATCTAGATTTATTGTTTTTAAGAAATAATTTTCTCCCCCAAACACAAAGTACTAAAGATATTGAGAGTTGCCAAATATGTTTTTTTTTCTATATGAAGCTTTAAATGAATTTAAATACAATATTTTAAAAGACTTACTAAAATTGAAAACTATAGCATTTAAAATAGTCAGTACAAATCCATCAAACAACAACTTTTAGAATGATAAATTATTTTTGTAAGAGTATATTCAAATAAAATTTAAGACCTTTTTGCAATTATTTCCAAATATTTTTTATTATAGATTATTAATAAACATATTCAATTAAGAAAAGAAATTTATATGTTCGATATTTAACAAAAGTTATATTTTAGCTACATAAACTAGCTACTACACTTATTTAAGTTTTATTGATATAGAAGTCATTATTTTGATTCTGGTGAAAATATATGAATATTTTTTTTTAAAAAAATCAATAAATA
Organism: Trichonephila clavipes; assembly: GCA_019973935.1. Classification (NCBI taxonomy): domain Eukaryota; kingdom Metazoa; phylum Arthropoda; class Arachnida; order Araneae; family Nephilidae; genus Trichonephila; species Trichonephila clavipes. Next base: position 1,327,629 of record BMAU01017835.1, read on the forward strand.
GTGAAACATTTAATGCATTTAGTCAATCTGAATTATAATCTGCTTTTTCCTTCAATGGACTTTTATTTTTTACGATAGGACCTAGGCCAAGGGGAATCAGCATTTGTTTTCGATAATATATGCCGTGTATCTAGCGCTCACCTAAACATTCTAACTCCTTTTTTTATTTTAAGGTATGTTCCTCGTATAACGCGCACCTCCTTTCTTAAGAAGAAACATGAAATGTACGTGCGTAATGCTCTTATGGTTTGAAATCATTCAAATAGGTATTATACCAGGATTCTGAAAAAAAAAGAACGGTATACTTCTGTAAGTACAACGCTTTATTTTCATTAGGTATGCCATTTATTTTAAATAAACAGTATTTCGATCTATGTAGAAGTCTCATTTCTTATGCTACTATCTTTTTGTACTGTCATAAAAGATAGTTTTATACCCGTAAATTTTGATCTTATTATTTGCGTTAAACGTCCGTGTTATACGCAGGATTTTACGGAACATCTGAACAATAAATGTATGCGTCTGAAAGTGATACTACTATAAAACTAATTAATATAATATATGGTAATTATACACTAACACCTTATTTAGACGTATTTAACATCACGTATATTGTATTCATTAATGATTTTGAAATTACAGCTTACGCTTTAAAAGTGCACTTGTATATTCGCACATTGAATCAAATATATTTATTAAATATTATAAAATATTTAGATCTAATAATAACTCATTAAAAACAATTTTGTTACAGGATTCAAGGGCATCTTAACTTTGCAAGAATGATTTACCTACCCACACAAACAACATAATTAAAAACATGGTTTGAAATTAAAAAATTATGTAATTGTTCAATGCATGCGACAGATTAAATTTACACTTTTCTTTAGACTTAAAGCAAAATTATTCTCATATTGCAATGCATGGTGAGCACACCATTTTATTTCCGTGTAAGCAGTCTCATACATCCAATAAACGTGAAAATGATATTTATAAAATGTTAAAGAAAATGTCAATAAAATGACCACGGTAATGATATTTTGATTTCAAAAGGAGAGTGTCTTAAAAAAATAGGCGCCAGTCTTACGTATCTCTTGCTGTGTTTCAAATGAAGTCTTCATGGCAATTTTATTACATGGGGCTACCTGCAGAGTTAATTTTCAAACTGGCTGTAAATATCTGAACCTCCCCCTTTGCTTTTCTCAACAGGGTCTGTTGAAAGAACAATTATCTCTCAAACCATTTCCGATATTTGGCCGTGGTTCAAATGCACTGTTTAATTCTGATATCGAATTATACCAACCACTGTTCCCGTTATCCATCTGGAAAGATCGAAATGGGAAGAGAGCGTTTTTTTGATGGAACTGGCTTGTTCCTCCGCGTGTTCTGTTTTTCTTCCGTTTTTTTACTTTCTCTTTTATTCTATTTCCCGTCCGAGAAATCGTTGACTTTTTTTCCTATATTTTCAATAATAATTTCGAGACAGAAAGCGTTATTACAATCGAGTACCCTCGAAAAGGAATTTTTGAGGGATGAAGATATAAATAAAAGGAGCATCGTCCAAGTTATACAGAAAAGTGTTCCGCATAAAGAGGCAAAATATAATTTTGCGTATCGTAGGTTTCTAATCCAAATGCCTTACAGCGGAGATTTAAAATTGTTTTATGAAAGAAAAGAATCAATTCGAAAAGCTATTTCACATATTTACATCAAAAATCATGTTTGACAGAATTCTGGTTTATCGTAAGCAAATGGATGACATTCTGAAAGATGGGCTGTAAGCTTGGGTTGTAGTACCACAGACAAAAGTAATGAGAAATATTGAAATTTAGAAGCTTCCAGAATTATAAACAGAAATAGATATCACCCATTTGTGATGAAAGGGGAAAAATGTATGAAATCCTTTGACACTAGACTGAAGAGCAACACTAGTTCACAAAAGCTTTATTAAAATAAATCGATAAACCCAAAACAGAATAAAAAATTAATGTTCATTTAATTTCTTTATTAAAACTAAATACATGAGTGCTTCTCATGCTGTGAATATTTTCGACGCAATATCCAATCAAAATTTTCATCGTGCTCCCCGCCCTCCCTACAATAACAATGTAGGGAGGGTGGAATGAATTCAATAATAGTGTGACGCCAAAGCTACTATACGACTTTAACTTCTTAAGATATTAGACTACCCTAAAATCATTATTTTTTTCAAAAATTGACAATTTTTTTTAATTATTTTATTTTACAGACCAGGGGAGGCAAACCTTTATGTATCAACTTGCCATTTTTTTTAAAGAAATGTTTAATGAGGTATAGACGTGCGGTCAAATAATTTTGACTTGTGATTATTGGGAAAATAATAAAACTTAAGTACTGACAACTTAAATCTCTATTTCGAAAAAATACATTTTGCACCTTATAGTAGTAAATATTACAGTTATGCATGCAATTCAAATTAAAGTAACTTCTGCTGCTGCTGATTAGATGAAAAATAACTTATTTTAAGATTGTAAGATGTTACTTTTTTCGCAAAATACACGCTAAATTGGAGCCATCTGTCAAACAATTTCTAAGCGAGTTTTTAATGGTATTCATCTCTGAAAATAATGACTCGCAGGCGTAGGTAGATGAAAATATGGTTAAAACAACATGACCTTGCTTCTTCAATCAGTTAAATGTGTTTGTAATCGAATTCCATGTTTCCAAAATTTCATTATTAGCATTTTTACTTATATTGCTTGTTAAAATCTTTCTGTTTCTCAATCACAATTCCAACTTTCTCCTTTTTTCAACAAATTTTTGAATCCATATTAAGCTAGACTGGAAATTAATCAGTTGCATTTCAAAATTTTTAATTTCCAACCAACAGAATTGGGACAAGTTCAGTTTATTAAATGGAATTACTTCAGGGGACATAAACGGAAACTTGGAACGTTTCCGATAACACTTTGAACTGAGAAAATCTCGCTGAAAACTACGACCGATTACTCGCGTTTGTTCGTAATACTTCATACTGAATAATATTTTGAATTAAAATGCAAACCGTTTTGATCGGTAGCGTGCCCAAAATATTGTGTCGCGTGCCATAAATGGCACGCGTGCCAGTGGTTCGCCATCCCTGTTATAGACCATCTTTTTAGCTTAATAAAAAAATACCAAGCTTTTTATTTTCAATTCGCCAGAACAAAACTTACAAGTGTTTTAATAAAAGAAGCTGCCATAACTTTACACGTGATGTCAAACTTTAAAATGCGTTTCACTCGAAATGTGCTTTTCTCGAAAAACTCAAACGGGGACAGCGATTGCTCAAAAAGTTTTGAAAATAATTTGCTGAAATTTTCTCTGAATATATTGTATAACGGTAGAAGTATTTTGACCTTCAGATTTATTAATCCCTGTTTTGTTTCAAAATTTACAGTCCTTTACGTAGACATAGTCGCTGTTTTTTTAAGCAATTTCATACAGTCACTAAGATAGAGTGCTCTAGTTTTGGTAAAAATTGATATATCTATTATCCTGAAGGTCACTTCAAACATCAATAACAAAGCAACACATTAGAATTGAAAAAATTGAAAATTTGTTCAAAAACTTTTCGTACAGAGCAGGTCCAATTTATGTAATATTTTGTACATTTTCAACAGTTTTTACCCCTTTTAATATAATAATAAAAAAAATTCTGTTTTCAATTTTACGATTTTTTCCTTAAAATACTAAATGTATCTAAAAATCACAAAAAAATCCCTAGACCTCCATTATTTAAAAAAAAAGTTGTCGCAAGTAGTCGGATACCTTAAGTGCCACCGGGGTATGTGGATGACTGATTTAGCCAAAGCGTTAATTTCCCCGCCCGTATATATATTTCTTTCCCATGTACGATCTTCCCTGTGTTTTACTATGCATAATATTATTTCGAAGGCATTATAAATTAATAAAATGACCTTGACAGTGTTTACGAAGGATTTTCTTATTTCAGAGAAAGTTTTATTTAATTATTCCTTTTTATCCACCCGAATACATTACATTCACACGTCTACGTGAAAACCGGTTGCATTGGGGAGCAAATCCCGTAACTTTTAGTACGCAATTTAGAGATTAATTATAAACCGTACAAATTATCAAGATAAGTATTAATTTTTTGTAAAAAATTTATACATGACAAGCCCATGGGTTCACTGGTAATTATCAAATTTGTTCTTAACTTAGCATTGTTAAATTAATTATAAAAAACATTGTGCAGTACTGATACATTTATAAGTGTATTATATCATTATAAATGTGTATTTTACTTTTTATTATGTCAGAATGTATTTTGTGTGTTTACTTTCAGTAAATTAATGCATTTTTAAAAAAAATAGTCTTTTTTGTTATGTACTATTCAACATGCTCGTGCCCCTCGTATAGTTATTACGCCTTTCTAAGAGAGGGCACCCCACAGTTTGAGAAATGCTGTTTCACGTGGTATATATTATGCAAAAATCATAAACTAAAAAAAGTATGTGAATTATAATGACAAAGATGAAGCACACTACAAGATTGATTTTTTTCTCAAAATTATAAGAATCATAATCATAACTGATACTTTTTGTTAGTTAAAATTTTTATATATATATATATATATTTTTTAAAACACGCATTGATCGGAATAGTGCATACTAGAATCGTAAATTAAAATTGTTGAAGGAAAAATAATTTCATTAAAATAAAAATAAGCATCGCAATGAATAAACAAAATAATTGAATGTAAATTAATGTGATTGCATATAAACACAATAAATTAAAAATAATTGAGACAGAAATAATGCAAGATTGAAATTTATAATAAAAAGAATTAATTAAGAATAAAATAGAACAAAAAAATTCAACTTGAGTAAAATCCATTAGAATTTGAAATATTAATAACGATTTGAATTAATCTGAATAATAAAATACAGAAACTGAGAATTATTGTTTTATTTTGTTCTCATATAATATGAAATTGACATGTTGAATATATATAAAATTGAGTGGTTATAAAATAGTGTATCGAAATACACCAGAGGTATACACCCTGAAATGATAAATACTCCAATTTTTTCACACATTTTTTATTACTTCAATATTGTCTGCATGTACTGCAATCACTATAGTTATTGGTTGGATTTTCATTATACGTTTCAATTTCAAAATAGTTCTACTTACCTCTTTCTGGAATAGTTTAATTATTTTTTTAATCAAAAAATAATATTCCTGTGACAAATGTATTGACAAATATCTGCAGATAAGCATTTCATCGAGTTTGATAAGTGAATATTTCGTAATGCATCTTATTTTGATCGAATCTGTTTGGGTATTTAGCTTAGTTCTCGTCATGATAATATCTTAAATAAAATATTGTGCTTTTTTCCTAGTACTTCCTAATGCCACATTCGACATCCCCGTTCAAACTATACATTCCCGTGGTAGTCAAGTAGTTAAGGTAACGAACTCGTGACCGGCGTGTCATGAGTTTGAGCCTAGTACCGCTAAAGACCCGTCGTGTAGAGAGGGGGAGGGGTCGATGCATGTTAAATCTGCAGATACTCAAACGTCTTCCCTTTGGTGTGGAAGTTGGGGTGCCAGCTCAGGTGTCGTCCTCGTCACTTGAACATGGTTCAAAATTACGAGGTCCGTCACCAAAAACTCTCGTGTAGATGAGTAGGATGATGTTAATATTCGCTCACTCCCTCAAATCAAGAGAGAGGGTGGTGGACGTGCTTAGAATTATTGTGAATACAATCCAAATATGAAACTGGATTTTTTATTTCGAAATATATAATTTAAGAAATTTCCAATGCAGTCCATTTCTCAGAAAATTACACTACCTTTACTTGGCTCAGGCTCAATGATATACACTTTAACAAACATTTTAACGAGAAAAAAATCAGCTCATATCTTTTGCGTCTAATTTACAACAGGAGTTTAACTGCCCCATTATGTTGAACAGCATTGAAGCCAGCTTTAACTTTTCTATAACTGTATGTCTCTTATTTCCTTATTTATGTATTCAACTATTGTTATTTAGAAGATGTATTCGATTTTACTGTCCTTTCATAAGTGAAGAGTCCACATATGGGATGATTGGCTTGGGAAGTAAATATTTTAATTTCATTATGAATACTAAAATTCAATTTATATGAAAGGTTTAAATAATGCTCTTTGTTGCTCCGTGCTCTCTTAACATTAAAATATTCTGAGCATGAATTCGCCATGCCTATATCTAATAATCTCATTAGTAAGATTTATTATTCAGAAAATAATTTTATAGTCCCTATGTTATTTTATTTATTTATTTTATTTTATTTATTTATTTTATTGAGTTTAACATTATATTATATGTTGCAAGATTTTCTAAGGGGCTTTAAGTTCCACATCAGATGCTTTGAATTCGAAAATAACTCTCTTTTCTAGTACATTGCCATTTAGATATATCTATATGTATTTGTTATTATAAAAATTCTCAAAACTACTTGGCAACGATACAAAAATTTTAGATCAGTTGTCAAAAGCACTTTCTTCTTTAGTGCAATCTAATTAAACAATAATTAAAAGAAATAAATACACAATCTATTCAATCATTAAACTACTCTGATATTACTGATTTAAATGTTTCTGGAAAATTGCATCAACTGTTCAGCGCTAATTTTATGTTGCAATTTTTTAACCATGAGCTTCATTGAAGATATAACCCAGAAAAAAGGGTATTGTTTCCTCAACTACCAGTAAATTGGCAATCACTTTATAGTTTCCTTTATGTGCTGAATTCTTATATTTTCTCTCTAATTATGAAATTAATAATGAAAGTATATTATGCCTATGAACATATTTATTTCCAGTTGTTATTCGATTGAAAGTTTTGTAAATAATATACAGCTATCTCGTTCTTGCTCATTAAGTTTTAAGCTGTTAAAGTATTAATCAAAACTAAATAATTAAACGCATTTAATCATGATGTTACATAAGTATCATAATAATATTTTTTAAAACAAAATTAAGACAAAATGAGAACTCAGATAAATTTATTTTTCTATACAGCTTCAATCCTGCATTCATGCTCATATCAATTTCAATAATATCCGGTATATTACGTCCATCCGGTATAATGGTTTATGACATTGACTGCTGGGCCGAAAAACCTGGATTCAAATACGAGCGAAGGCATGCATTCTTATAAATGAATAGTGCCTTTGCGGCATGGACGTATTCTAAAATGTATTCAAGCCGCAAGTCCTCTCGTGAGATTAATAGAAGAGAAAGAGAGTTGGGATCCCTTGACCACCCCAGGATGGTCTCCTTCAAACTTTGGGTAGAACCAAGCTAAATCGTTCTGTCACCTGTATGATGCTGAAAGCTACTGTTTACGACAACCGTAAATCTCTATCTATAGGCCACGATGAATTTCGAGGTCCTCGATCTGACACGTACAAACATGTGGCATTAAAAGAACGAAACAACAAAAAGATGTTCAAGATTTTGTTACAAAATGGAATTTTTTTAAAAAAAATTCAGCTTTCATTAATCTGAAGATAAAATTTGTTTCAATATGCATTAATTCCTGCATCTTGGAATGCAATAAATAAAGATGTGTCTGCGTTACGAATCGAAATTTCTTAAATCAGTGACCTGCAGTATGTTATTTCTCCAATCATTATCGATTTTTTAGTCTCTTTAAAATGACGTGTCAAATTTCCAATGCTATTCGTTCTGAAAGATTACACCAGCTCATTTTAAGCCTATTAAATAATGCTTTGAGAAGCATTACATTTGAAAGAATAAAACAGAAACAAAAAAAAGGGATTTCTTAAGATATTTGAATCAATACTTTATAAAACGGGAATAAAAATGATACTCGTTGACTCCGAAACTGAAACAATATTGGAAACCAATAATTTTTTTCGAAGGAAAAGCAACTAGTATTGCCACTGCAGCCTAATAAAAGGGACTAATGTAAAATTACGAGACATGCTGAGGGAAAAGGATAATTTAAAATTTCAAAAACATTCATGGTAAAGAAAACTCTTGACTTTTAAGCACAAGTAGAAAATTATTTAAATGCATATGAACGACCAATTTCCCATAATGTTTTATTACTATTAAACTGATGATTTTTTAACATTCACGTTATATTTTCTCATTCGTATGCATATATTTTTCATGTTTCAGGCTGAGATATTAATAACAGTTAACGATTTCTGACACACACACACACACACACACGCACACACATATATATGTCATGTATTGTAGTAGCGTTGGCCGGTGTTGGTTTGTTGTCATATCGGGTTTATTGAAGACATCTTTAGACTTGACTGTTTCTATTTATTAGGAAGCACACATCAGCAAATAAAAACGTAATTGCGGTACATTTTCATATTGAATAGAGAAACTTTCGACGATTACTAAGTAAAGCAGACAATGACAAGCAGCAGCAGCAGCGGTTATTTAAATTTTTACATGATGAAGGCAAGCAGACAAAAAGAGATTACACCAGATTTTTGCTTGTATATCAAGAGTGGTTATTACGTAATAGTAGTTCTGATTGACTAGAATGGGTGGGACAAGGATTTCGGACTAGCCGATTACGATTAAGATTACACTTTTATTTTTAAACCAAAGATTTAAAGTTATTTTAAATTTTAGTACAAAGAGTTAATTAATAAAAATGATACTAGAGTTAATTATATATATATATATATATATATATATATATATATATGCCGTAATCTTGGCCTGCGCGAGTGGTACTTATTTCTTACTAAGACATTATTTAGGATGATGATTTTGCATTAACCTTCATGTCATTTATGGCACAAAATCTATTTAAAACATGTAGAGACGCACAAACATAAATATCTGAAAACACAACACAAAAACCATCCATCATAAAAACACACACACGTGCGCTTGGCATTTTTTCGAAGAAAAAGACAAAGAAACAATGAGCAAAAAGACGGGATAGTTACACGGCGAAAACAAAAATCAAGAGACGGTTTATTCAAATACCTAGTTTTTATGTACAGGGAAGAACAGAGAAAAATGCATTGTAAAAAATTCAGTCACGTATTAAGGCGAAGGGAATTACTAGTTTTGTTATAGAAATAACATCACTGTTTAGAGAATATTAAATCCCTATTGGTAAGGCACATGAAAACAAACAATTAATGATCTTATGTTTCTTGGAATCACCAATAAATCTATCCAAAATTCAAGGTCTAAAGAATCAGTAATAATTATACTAACATAACGTTTGTCATGCTACAGAAAACGATAAATTTAGAAGCCTTTCGTTATAAGGTAATAAAATTCATGAATTAACTGTTATAAATAAAGGAGATTCGAATTATTAGTAGATAACTTTTTATTATATTTTATATATATATATATATATATATATATATGTGTGTGTGTGTGTGTGTGTGTGTGGGTGGGTGTGTGCTTGTGCTTGGGTGTGTAATAATTGACGTTAGCTTTCTTTTGAGAACATTTTAATCTGTAGTGGCACTGAACCCTCCAGGACTTTGCGTGAATGGATGAACAGTTAGTTTACCTTAATTCTAAAACTTCAATATTATGTGGCAGCATTTTTAAATTAGTGGTTACATAGCCACGATTTTTGAACTAAGGGGGGTTGGTAATTCGTACATAAACCTTACTTTGCTGGGAAATTCCCGCCGCATTTTGTCTTTTTCATGCTATAGTATTTGAGTTGAGTCGCGTTTTTGTTGTGTTGTTTGTATTTTTGCTAGATATATTCTAATTAAAAGTAATGTGGATCAACAACAATGTCCCTTTATCATGTCAATACATCTTCTACTTCCACAGCATAATGCAAGCTACTAATTTTTAATAGTTAAAGTAATAACACCACTCGTGAAGCCACAATATATATATATATATATATATATAGATTCTATATATGGTGGCTGCCTTTCTTTTTAAGAAATTGCTACCCTGGTCAAACAAGGTATCAGGTCCTCTGGTAGCCAGGGCCCTGTACATGAGTGGTATGAAGGAAACCGTCCTGGCGCTGTTTTGCATGGGACAAGCAGAAGGCGAGATGAAACTTCTTTTCATAGGCTTAGAAGTTCACATACTCGAGCTAAACCACATGTGGTGGGTCTTAAACTTTACACTCCTTGTTCTAATTGCAATGTGACCCATGTCACTCCTGCTCACATCTTGATGTGGGTAGGAGATGTTTCTGTCGATCAAGTGAAATAAGAAACAACACTAATTCCCTAGATTTGTGAATTTTCTACACCTTTGCGTTTTTATTGAATGTATAACTACTGTGAATGTATCATTTATATTTTAGATTAAACTATGGCAGCGTTTCTCAAACTGTGGGGTGTGCCCCCCTTGCGGGGCGTTATATCTCTACAAGGGGGGCGCGAGCCTATTGAAAAGTCGAGAACAAAACATTACTTAAAAAGAAATGTTAATGTACTGAAAGTAAACGAACAAAATACATTCTGACATAATAAAAAATAAAATATACATTTTCACTGATGTATTACACTTATAAATATACTGATGCTACACAATGAATTTTATAATTAATTTAACAATACTGAGTTTAAAACCAATTTATTAATTACCAGTGACCCCACGGGCTTGTCATATATATAATTTAAAACAAAAATTAACACTTATCTTGATAATTTTGCACCGATTATAATTAACCCTTGAATGCCGATCAAAAGTTTCGTGATTCGCTTCCAAATGCCAATCGTTTTCCATGTAGGCACGCGTATGTAATGTATTGGGGGAGGAGGAAGGAATAAAGAAGCAAAAGTAATCTGGAATCAGTAAATCCTTCGCAAACATTGTCAAAGTCTTCGGAATAATTTTACAGATAGTAGTGCACAGAAAAGATCGTACTTCGGAAAAACGTATATATACGTCTGAGGAAATAAACACTTTGGCTTAGCGAGACGGTTATATACGTAGGAGGGTTGCTTAAGAGGTAAAAGTCGTATCGTAGTTTTAGCGTCGAAGTATAGTATTGAATTCAGTACATTGTTATTGTATGGGGGAGGCGCAATGAAAATTATGATTGAAAATTGGGTCGCGAGTGTTGCAACTTTGAGAAGCACTGAACTATGGACTTTAAAAGTTTTTTTTAAGTAAATGGAAAAAAAAGGTGTAGTTTCATTTGTCGAGATCGTGAAGAACATAGCTTCAAATAAGTTGTAAAGTTTATTGGAGAACCTTTTTCCAAGACTTAGTAATGTCCATTTACGACATAAAAAAGTATATGTGCCGTTAACCTCTTTAGAAAAACTACAAATACTTTGATATAAGATGAAATGAACGACTAGCAACTACTAGTTGCTAACACAATCGTGAAGAAATTTTTTGGATGTTCAGCAATTTTTCTCAAACTGTGGGGCGAGCCCCTTGGAAGGGGCGTGATAACTCTACGAGAGGGGCACGAGCATATTGAAAAGTCGAAACCAAAAGATTATATATAAAAAAAATATTATTTACTAAAAGTAAACATATATATAAAAAATACATTTTTTATGACAATAAAGAATAAAAAAAAATTTTCCACTGATATAATATGCTTATAAATGTATCAGTTCTGCTCAATGTATTTTATAATTAATTTAACAATAACAAGTTAAGAACAAGTTTAATAATTACCACTGACTCCATGGGCTTGTAATGCATTCCAAAGACTTCAAAATAATCTTATGGATATCAGTGCCTTGAAGTTATCTTACTTCTGAAAGACGTATATATACGTCCAGGGCATTTAATGTACAGGATGAGCAAGACGTATATATATGCCATTGACACTTTGGAGGTTAAAGTCATATTATAGTTTTAGCTTCAAAGTATAGTGTTATTGAATTCAATGCATTGTTACTGTATGGTGTTAGAGGGGTGCAATGAAAGTTATGATGGGATATTGAGTCGTAAATATATTGAAAGTTTCAGAAGCACTGATCTGCAGTGTTATATTCAGGATTTCCTTCAAGGTTTCGAAGCGCTATAATCAGAGAACTAAAAAAAATATAGAATTTATATAATTGCAACTATTCACTTATATATTTACCTCAATAAATGCTGAACATACATGCACACGCACACATATATATATATGCGTGTTAATATTAGTAAAATAGAAGAAGAAAATTAGATGTTTCTGGATACTCGTTGAATGCTTATGTGGCAAAGTTAATCTTCGTCCAAATAGTAAGTAAATTTATTTAGAATCGGTGCAAAATATGCAAACATTTCTTTACATTTTTGTTTTTTATTTAGATAGAATTCTGAATAAATTCAAAGGCTGACTGTAATTCCTTTTTCAAAAGAGAACCTACAGAATTATTTTATTTATACTATATTTTGGTCAATGATCTTTAAAAATATTCTTTTAAAAAAGAACAGTAAAAATAAGTTATTTTTTAAAATAACTTTTATAGAAAATATTTAAATATTTTTGAAAATATCTCGATAAACAATTAACACAATAAATATAAAAGCTGTTTTTTTAAATACTAATATATTTTCCACTATTTTTTCATATTTATTTTTTTAATTTATTCCTGAGTGCCAGAAATTTAAGTCTTTAATTGTGTTCCGGTATCCTATTTTTCATGATCATTTCGTGAATAATTATTTCATGATATGTAAAAACTTGGTGATTACGATAGAAATTAAATATATAATTATGTTGCATTTAGTATGGCAATTGTTTGATAATTTGTTAAATATTTTTCAACCATTCATTCTTACAAGTACATCAAATTCTTTATAATACTTGGAAGAGCTCTCATAATTTCTATTATTTTATGTTTTTAGCTTAATCTGTACAATCACGTTATCAAGAATATTAATAAAAACAACAACTTCAAAAGGTAAAAAGATTTAAAATATCTTTTATTCTTTAAATAGTAGAACAACAAATTTATTTCAAAACTTTTTTGGCTGAAACATTTTTTAAATTAAACAAAATTTTAAAGTACTAATCTTATTAAAAGAAAAATTTATTATTACTCAATTGTTATAATTTTTCAGACTATGTACAACACGAATGAAAGTTTGAGGAATTTTACTTGTTATCATGTACAGTTTTGAAAACTTTTTAAGGATTAGGACGCTTTTTTTGAATTTCTAGAATTTGATTTTGACACTATCTGAAAAATAAAGTCAAGAAGAGTGTTGTTTCTAGTTTCACTCACTTGGAAAACATTCAATTCTTCTTGGTTCTTAGTTTTTTCTTTTTGGAACCACTTCAATATTCTTTTCATGTCCTGACTTTTCCATTTCTATCCCCCTTTTCCTTATTTATCCCCCCTTCGGAAAAAATCTCCCCAAAATGAAAAGTCTCTCTCTCTTTTTCTTTTACTCTACCCACTCTTCTTCTTTGAAAGAAGGAAAATCTTTGATTGAGCAAAAGCTGCTACATATATTGTACACAGCATCAATACTCAATTCTTTTATCAATGAAAATTTGTAAATAATGAAAAAGCATACTGGAATACATGACACATTATTTGATATATTTGTGTACAAGATACAGAATAGTATGAAGTATTTAGCTGCATAAAATATGCTACTTAATACTATCAATATCAGAAGAAATGTCTTTAATAAATCGATACAGTTGTTGGCTTTTGCCGATGACATTGATATCATTGTTCGAACACCCACCGCAGTAAGACAGTCTTTCTTATCTTTAGAGAAAGAGGCCCTCAGAATGGGACTGGAGATCAATGAGAATAAGACCAAGTACATGCCTTGCACTAAATCAGGTTTTAACAATTCCCATTTTAAAATTGAAGAGTATAGTTTTGATGTTGTTGACAGCTTCACTTATTTAGTTTCGGAAATTAATAACAGAAACGATTGTACTACTGAAATAAAAAAGCGAATTACTATGGCTAATAGATGTCTTAATGGAATAGGAAAATATATGAAATTGTAAAAAATGGTAATATTTATTATTTATTTATTGTAATGACCGCTAGATAGAGCCACCAGACAGGGTACATGTACGGTTTCCCCCTGGTGAGAAACAGGGAGTTGAATGAGTAAGACGGTGGATCTGCTGGTGTACGCATCACGTGGGATATCCTTCTAAACGTGTTCCTGTAATTTTAAATATGTATATCCTAGAAGTGTATAGCTGTTTATATATACAGTAATTAAACTGTATTTAGCCTTTAAAAGAATTAACCTCATCTATTGAGCTATCCATTCATCTCAGCGGGTTAAACCTGGTGCCCAAACCCGGGGCTCAAAGCCTGTCGACCCCGTAGAAGCAGAAACCACCACTGTGAGGAAACGCCGCAGGAAAATGAAAATTTTAACGGCTCTGTAAACCATACCACCCTGGAAGAAAGTCTTGCGCCGCAAGCCTTCTAAAGCAAGAGATGAACCCCGAATATTTTTCCTTTTATAATCACACCCATCTACGTTTTTGCCGAAAATCCCTGGAAATCGAAAGAGACACAGTGAATCATCCTGATTTCAATTTTCTGTAGAGGAAAAAGCAGAAAATCTATTTCCTGTAGAAAGTTTTCAAAAATTCGCGGTAGCAATTCTACTGCAGGGTGTTAGTGCTAGTGTTCAAAATTCACGGTAGCAATCCTGTAATAGTGTTTTGTGCATTTTTAATATACAAGTGGTAGCAGCCCTGCTACAGTATTGTGTGAGTGTGTGTGTGTGTTTTGTAAAAAATAAATGGTAGCAATCATGCTACAGTGTGGTGAGTGGTTTTTTTTTCAAAAAAAGAACAAGTGATAGCAATTCTACTACAGTGTTATTGACTGTGTCAGAACACCTGATATGTACTATATTTATCATTACACATGAATATTGATTTCAATACTCATTTTGCTTGATATTTTATAGAAGAATTTCATATTGAATTTATGTTGCATTACCCAATTTTGTTTGAATGATCTTATTTTATTATTTTATTTCATTGATTTTTTGGTATTCTTATGCAATGGTAATTCTTAATTTTGCTTTATATTTATTTCTTGAGATAAAGTTTCCTGTTTAATATTTTAAATTGCACATTGATAGTTATTATTTTGATAGATATTTTACTGATTTCATATTGAATTTAGCCTGATTATTAATTTGATTATTGATTGAACGTGGCCTGATTATTTAATTTGTGTTTAGTATTTTCATTGCATTGAATTTTTGTATCATTACAACTGATGATTCCTAAATTTTCTTTATATTATTTAATTATTTGAATTAATGTTCCATGTTGGTATTTTGAATATGTTGTTAATTATTTACCCATTTAAATTGTTTTCTGAAGGGCATAATAATTTATAAGATCTTAAGGCTAGCCATATTTTAAAGTGTATTTCCATATCTTTAAGAGCTTTGGTGGACAATTAAGCCCTGACCTCGGTTATTTATTTGAAACTCATAAATTTTTTCAATCATGTCATTTTTTGGGAAAAAAAAAAAAAAACTGATCTCATTAAGCTTGCTATTGAGTTAGGTGAATTAGAGTCTGATGAGGAAGCGATAAAAATAATTGAATCAAGGGCTAAAATTTTAGCAAGTGATGCTTATAAAGAAAACCCTGAAATTCTCCAAAATTTATCTTTGAGGGAGTCGTATCAAATAGGATAGACGAGGAAAACGAACAAAAAGAGCAAACACTGCTTGAATTTGAGCTGCATAAAATGCGACTGTAAAATGGGACTCACAGAGTTGTAGGTCCACAAAACCTAACTCAAGCAAAAATCTAATTAAACAAGTTGTTACCAACATTCAATCCTGAAGTTGATAACGTGTACTTGTTCCTCACCTTATTCGAGTGTCAAATGAAGCTTTTGGATCTTGATGAAGATCTGCGGGACCCTATCTCATTGGTGCCTTACCTAGTGATGTAACCTCCCTCATTTCCCGCGAGTCCGAGGAGAAATGCAGGGATTACTCCCAGATTCGAGGAATGCTTCTGTACCGGTTCAAGTTAACCGCAGAAAATTTCCGAGAGCTGTTTTCACGTCACAGAAAAAGCCCAAATTGGACGTGGGAAGATTATTTTTTCGAAATACGAGCATATTTTGAAGATTGGCTCAATGAGGTTAAAATTGATTCATTTGACGGTTTGAAGAATTTTATGATTGCCGATCAAATGAGAAAGAGAAACTCTCCAGAGTGTAAGGAACATTACACGGATATCTGGTAAGAACTTATCTCCTCAGAAATGTTAGCAGATAAGCTGGAAGCTTTTGACAATATCCGGCGTACTTTAACCAGTGGACCTAGGAGACATGTGAAGGCAAGTGAAACCTTCAATGATGAAAAACAAATATCATACAGGAAACCTGAACGCCTTGCTAAAAGGGAATATTCTCATCCAGTTAGAAATGAGCGATCCCCTCTCAGATGCTATGGTTGTAGGAGACAGGAAGTGGTAAAGTCTAGGTGCCCACCTGCAACCCCAACTCCTCACAAAGAACATATGTAGCAACTAATCACATCAATGCTTACACAGTTCAGACCAGAAGCCCTCGATTGAACCTAAACGACATAACTTCCTATTAAATAAATGGATGTGTTTGTGCAGACACAGGATCTTCACATTCAATTGTTGGGGAAAGGATGTACCAGGTAATTAAAGATAAGGGACTCCTCTTCCAGGAAACCACAATACCTATGAGCTTGATAGATGATCAACAGACCACAGGTGAGGCCCTCACAACCCAGGTGATGGTAAAGATTAAGGGGAGATCAGTCTTGACCAAATTCGTAATTCTCCCAAAGGCAAAGGGAAATCAAACTCTCTTGGGAACAGATTTCCTTAGTCCTGCTGGTTTATTTCTAGATGTGAAGAATACTTGTTGGTACCTCTGGGACAATCCTACCCACAAGTACCCATTTGGTGAAGAATTGGACATCCCGTCCATAGCCGAGATCTCCAGCAACACTTGCCAATTAAGAGAGGGGGAGGTGGAAGTTTGACCTCTGTTAACCTCCTGTTGGAATCCTTCCAAAATGTCTTCGAACCAGGGCGAGAAGCAACAACTATGTTACAGCACCACATCAACTCGGGGAATAGTCCTTCTATCTCTGTACCAATTATTCCTCTTCGTAAACGTGGCCGTCCACCGAAGGTCCAATAGACTCCTGGTTCTTCGTCGGGATGCCGTCGGAACCAGAGGGGGAAGGTGTAACAAATGGTAATATTTATTATTTATTTATTGTAATGACCGCTAGATGGAGCCACAAGACAGATTATATGTGTGGTTTCCCCCTGTTGAAAAACCGGGAATTGAATGAGTAAGATGGTGGATCTGCTTGTGTACGCATCGCGCGGGAAATCCTTCCCCATGTGTTCCTGTAATTTTATGTATGTATATCCTAGAACTGTATAGCTGTTTATATATACATCAAATAAACTGTATTTATCCATGAAATGAATTAATCTCATCTATTGAGCTATCCATTCATCCCAGCAGGCTATAAGGATCACATTTAATCAAAACAAAAACAAATGTTCTATTATATATAAGTCTTTTAAGATGAATGTCTCGAACAGACGAAAACAAGATAAGTATTTACAAAAGGAAGATTTTAAGATCCAATTTTGGAGGAATTCAGGAAAATGGAACATGGCGAAGAAGATCAAATTTACAGCTCTATCTATCATATAAAGAATCTGACATTGTTTACTTCATCAGAATACAACAAATTAAATGTGCAGATCCCGTAATCAGAATGAATGGAGACTGCACCCCTAAAAAGACTTCAATACTCAACAAATTGCACATTTAAGGAGAAGGGACGTGTCAAATATTAGATTTATTGATGGCTTAGAAAAATATCTCCTAGTTGTGAGAACTAGGAGTTGGAGAACACTAACAGGAAGAAGGCTAGCCTGGAAAAGGCTTCTTCAGAAGGCTAAGTCTCACCCTTGGCTGCCATGCTACTGAGGAAGGGAGGAATACTATTTAAACTAATACTTTTCTAAATGAAGAAATTAAATATATTTTGTAGCTTTGATGTATTATTGTTATTTGAAATATCAAGTTCCGACTTTTCTCTCAAATAAAAAAGTGCTGTCCCTCCAAAAAATAAATCTTAAAATCAAAAAATCTCTTAGAATTATTTTCCTACTGAAGTTTCTGAGAATTTTTTTGATTAAATAAGGCACCGAAGCTTTTAACTTTCGAATTTCGAAAGAGCGTCTATCATGTAAATCCTAACAAAACACTTAATTTCTTTAAAAACCAAATGACGCAGAAAAAAACTATAAAAATGCACATTTTTATCCTTTTGCAAAATCAGGTCTAAAATTCAGCATATCATTAAGAAAACTAACAGCGTACTTTTAAGAGGTTTTAAATTTATTTCAACCATTCCTTAGCCTTCTCCTATTATAAAATTAATTCAAAAAACAAATTATAAACTATCGTAAGGGTCATAAATGAAATATATTTCAATATTGATTTTATTCCATTGAGAACGTAATGATTTATTTTAAAGAAAAGTATCAAATATAAATGTAGAAATTCAGCAGCCACACAATGGGGTCATAAACATTTCTTTCAAATTAAATCAGTGTTTCTCAAACTGTGGGGCGCGTCCCCCTTGGGGGCGTGATAACCTTACGAGGGGGGCGCGAGCATATCGAAAATAAAAGATTTAAAAAATAATTAATTTACTGGAATGAATTAAAACAAAATACTTTCAGATATAATAAAAAATGCACTTTTACTCTGATATAATTTATAGGCATGCGCGCGTGATATTAAGTCATCACAACTAAAAACTTCTTCAATACTTAATTAGCTATCTTTGATCCTATAACCAAATAAAAAAACTTTGATTAGATTTGCTGCAATCCCATGATGAGAGATTTTTTTATTACGCTTTCTTTTTAAATCTAACATGCAACTCTTTCAGAGAAAAAATAGATCCCAGAATTGAAAAAAATTAGGAACATAAAAAAAAATAATCACTGTCATTATTTTTGAAATACTGCACATTATAGCTGTAATCTGTTTGACCTTCTAAGTTATTGGTACAGTTAGTTATGACCCCTCTCTTATGTGTTTTTTGCTCATTTAGGGAAGTTGTAAGTACTGTATTTCTATGTTGCGCTTTTTCAATGTAAAAGAGTTTTATGATATTTGGAAAACCACGGAGAGGATTTTACTTGACCAAGACTTATTTTTATGAGTAATTTCAAACATATAAAGCATAACGAAAAACGTTTCACACAATTTTTTTAGCAGTAACATAACAGTGGTCGCGTGGGACACACATATTATAAAATCGTTAATTCTGGCAAAACTGTTTATTTGTTACCAAAGAAAAATTGAAAAGTCCTTGAAAGTCGGTAAGTAAACTTTCTCTTAATTAAATTATTCACTGGAATCACGATTTGTATCGTGTACAATAAAATAATTATAACTCATTGGGGTGACTCAATAACCCTGCTCGACCGTATCGAGTACGCGCCTGCTCCCGGGTTAAAGCATGTTGAAGTTTTTTCGCTTTAAATATTAAAAATATTACAATTATTCATAATTGGAATTTTATATTATTATTCATTATTTAACATCAATTATAAATGCTATATCTGTGAGGCTTAAAATTACAATTCGCTTAAAACTAATTATAATTTGAGCAAACATTTAAAAAAAAAATCATTTTACATTTTTGTAAACATTATCGAGCACTTGGCTTTGCTCTCCTTACAGTTCAGCTATTATATCAATAATGTTTTATTTTCTTATAAATGAACTCGTGCAAAGAGTGGGCACTTCAGGCGGTATACTGTTAATGTATCAGTGCTGCACAGAGAATTTTATAACTAACTAATTAATATTAAATTAAAAACAAGTTTAATAAGTATTAACGGCTTCGATGCGCTTGTCTTGCAAAGCAAAGTTTTTATAAGGAATTCTTAAGATTAGAAATTGACCCTCTGAGTTCTTTTTCTATATTTAGCAGATATCTATATTTTGTCTTCTAAGTAGCCACCGCATTTTGCAAAATGTTCAATTTAAAAATTAGAGAAGGGAAAAATAACATAAAAATTATCCTATTATTTTATTTATTTATTTATTTTTGCTTAAAAGTAGCATTCAAAATTTAATATTTATGTTACTAATTTGTGTTGTATATAGTTAAGATCGCCTATTGTAGCTTTAGCGTCAAAGTGCATTATCATTGCATTCAGTACATTATTAATGTTTAAGGGGGGCGCGATAAAAATTGTGATCGAAAAGGGGGGCACCAGTATTGAAAGTTTGAGAAGCACTGAATTAAATAGTAACACAAGTTAATTATTTGTGAGAGAAAAATATTAATACTTTAAATATCGTATCTTAAATATAAAAGCGGTGCTTCTCAAACTTTCAATATTTGCGACCCAATATTCAATCATGATTTTCTTAGCTCCCCCCTTCCATACAATCACAATGTATTGAATTGAATTATACTATATTTTAACGCTTAAACTACAATACGACTTTACCCTCTTAAGTGCACCATCCTATGTAAACTTCTCGCTCAACCAAAGCGTTAATTTACCTGGACGTATACATACGTCTTTCCTTACGATGTTTTCTATGCACTGCATTCATAAAATCATCCCGAAGGTTTTGGAATGCAATAAAATGACATTGACAGAGTGCTTAAAAGGAATTTTCTTATTTCACTGGATTTGCTTATGTATTCCTTTTCATCCCTCCCCCAGTACATCACATACGTGTGCCTACGTGGAAAATGGTGGCATTGGAAATCGAATCATGTATATTTCAATCGACACTTAATGGTAAAAAAAATCGACACTTAAACCGTAAAAATTAAAGATAAATTTTGTACATATTTTACATATGACAAGCCCATGGGGTCACTGGAAATTATTAAATTTTTTCTTAACTTGGTATTGTTAAATTAATTATAAAATACATTTTGTGCAGTACTAATACATTTATAAGTGTATTATATCAATGTAAATGCGTAATTATTTTTGATTATGCCAAAATGTGTATTTTTTTTTGTTTACTTGCGATAAATTAATACTTTTTTAAATAATCTTTTGTTTCGACTTTTCAATGTGCTCGCACTCCTCTCGAAGAGAAATTACGCCCCCGAGGGGTCATGCCTTACAGTTTGGGAAACGCCGTATTAAAGGATGATTATTACTGTTTCATTAAATAGATGAAATAATATTATGTTAGTTTATATTTTGAAATATTTCAAAGGTATTAATATTGAATGTACGTTTAGAATTAATAAAAAAAATAATGGCAAGCCCTTTACAGTAATATTTGAATGAAGTTTTAACTTTTATCACATACTTTTTACTAATAAGAGAAAATTTTCGGAAATTTTCTTGAATTTTCTGAGAAAAATTTTCTGTAGAGAAGTACAATAAATAAAACGAATTTAAAGGCAAAAACTGAGAAAATAAATTTTTTGTCTGAAATAAATCAAATATTTTATATATTATATAAATTTATTATTATTATAATACTGTAATTTTCAAAGTTGATATTGAATCGACTTGGAGATGGGTTCCCGTGTGGTTCCTTGAAAAACTCGATATCGAGGAGCAACCTCAAAAAAGCGGAATGTCAAAATATAGTCTCGAATTCTCCCCAGTTCTATCACAAGTAGATGGCAGGAACCCTTGTTATGCGTTTTTGATGGACAGCTAAGGATATTATATGTTTCTGAGTGTATATCTATATCCACAAAAGCGTATATGGATCCGAGAAAAACTCCTTTTATCCTTTTTTTGGCGAGATTTCTAAATGTATGGAGTCCAGAACTATGTGCGATGTAGGCCAAGAGAGGAAAATAAATGGTGGAAATCACTCGCTAAAGCCTAAAATAGTTTTCCACGAAAGACTTGCGACACCTAAAAAAGAACCAAATCTTTCGATAAACTTTTTAGAAAGTAAAAGTTTGTAAGACTTTTCTTTTCACACTAAGGGTACAATTTCTATATCTGATTGAACTTTGTGCTAGATTTTATCTTAAATGAGGATTTTTATATTTTTACTTATTTCTTGTAGCTTTTTTATTAAGTCTTTTTAGATTATTTCTGTTTATCTTACTAATTTCATTGTAGTATGTTAGTTTTTAAATGTTGGTGATGATTAAATTTTCAATTAATTTTTTTAATTTTCTTTTAAGTTTATTTACTGATTTTACTGAGGTCTAATTCAGCTTTCAGCTAATTAGTGTATCCTTTTTAAAGAAGGAAAATATAATTTGAATGCTTTTTGTAAGTTTTAGAAGGCTATCATAAAATGTCGGAACATAATTACAAATAACTGCTATCTAGTAAATTCATATAATTATATTTTATGCTTATATTTTTTGCTATTCATATATTTTAATCTATCAGAACAATTTTAATTTATTTACGAAATGTTAAATGCCGATATTTTCCAGTTGCCCGAAGTGCTTAAATGATAAAGTTATTAAAAGTATATAAATGTTTGATTTTTGAAAATCCCAGTTTTAATAATATAAATTCCAAACTGTAAAATTATTCAAACCCTGAGAGCTGTACCCGCATAACCAGTTGCATCATAGTCAGCAAAGCATTTTTTTTTATTAATGCAATTCTATGAACCCTTCCTAAATCTGTAGTAAGTATACCTACCACTAATTGCCTTAATTTCTAGATATACATAGTAAGATGATTTGATTTGTGATGCATCCTTCTATAAATAACTTCAAAAAATTAAAAAACAAATTATAAACCCTTACACAGCTTGTTACCTCTCTCCTTCTACACCCTCTTTCAAGCTTCCTAGCCTCCATTATTCCATATATTATTCGTGTACTTGTAATTCTAAATACCTTGCTATAGCCAAAATTTCAAGTATATACATATTTACTTATATATAAAACTGGTGATGCTCACGGAAATGGTAGCATCAAATCTTTTACTTCTTCATTGTTCTAGCAATTGCCAATTCCTTTGTTTTATGTATATTACATAGAAGAAACATGGACTCTGTTGGCAAACTGAAGGTTTTTGTCTTCGACTACCCCGCCAATTGAATTCAGGAGTTTTCATGCTGAAAACGAAATGGATCATCCATAAGTTTCCTGGTTAATAAAGAAATAGTTCCAGACCGAATAAGATAGAATAAAGCTGATTACTATACTTCAGTTTTAGGAAATACATACATGCATTAACGATTGTACTCTGCTAAGCCACATCAAAATAGAACACGGCATGTGTGCCCAACTTGCGAAGTCTCGTTATTAAAAATATTATAATTAAAAATATTATAATTAGTCAACGATAAATAAAAAATGCCATAATATATACAATTCTTTTTTTCACAATCTGTAGTATTTACAAACTACATTTTTTTAAATATAAAACAAAAAAAAAGAATGAAAGGAAGAAAGAAAAAAAGCATTAAGATTTGTCCTCCAACGGGATAGCTCCCATTTGGGTCCCCAGTGAGCAGAGGTAACTATAATTACAGCCGAAGAAATGGTCTTAAAAGTAAAACTAACTTTATTTTACAAGCTAAATGACTTTCTTTTCATAAATCAATTTCAATTCTAAAAATATTTTAATACACTTTTACTAGTAATAAATGGTTTGTTTTTTATATATATATATATATATATATATATATATATATATTATATATATATATATATATATATATATATATATAAAGGGTTAATTCAATATATTCTAAATAATAAATATATATATATATATATATATATATATATATATATATATATATATTACACATTTTTATAAAAAATATTCTTAAATTTTATTTATAAATCCTCATATCCAAAAAATATATATATTATCGATGCTTAATATGCACAATATTAAGCTTATATTTCATAATATAAGATTTTAATACTTTTTCAGATTTTTAGAATTACTTGTTCTATAAATATGTTATATACTTCATTGAATTTTTGATTAACTTCACCTTGCAATAAATAGTGAGATAAGGTTTCACTCATAGTTATTTATTAACACTACAATTTTTTACATTAAATAATATGAAAACATTTAGCAACATTTTACTATAAATTAATTCGCATAGCGCCTCTTAATTGGAATTTTAATATTGCCCTGCATTAAATTTCTCTTTATAAATGTGTAAATCGATTTGACCAAAACCAGAGAACTTAAAGAAAAAAATTAATTAGCCTGTCATCATTGTAATAACATTTTTAGATAACTTTCTAAAGAAATTGAACATCAAAACCATTATCCTGAATTTCAGAAGATTTGTATTTTGAAACACAGCAAGAAAATGAACAAACAATTAATTAAAAATAAAATAATATTTATGAATTAATTTAGTAAGTGTTGGTAAAGAGTTTTAATATATTTTATTGATATAACAAAACAGCGAAATAAAATGCTTTATATGTAATATAACATATCGAAAAACTATCCCATAACATTCGATTTGTAAGCACTGAATTATTTACAGACACTAAGCTTAAAATTCTTTAATATAACTCATTAAATATTAACTAATTTTATGAGTTTATATAGAGAATATATAGTTTTGAAACTAAAAAAATAGAAACTCCATAAATATTCTGAGGTAATAGAAGGAGTAATGTCATGTGATTCATTATTTTAAATAAAATACACTGTTCAACATTATTTAAATATCTCCCCAAATTCTAGGCATAAGCATTTACATCGAATTTTTAAAAAAAATAATTTTTAAAGAATATATTTTCTCTCTCTTTTTCTCTCTCTCTCTCTCTATATATATACTCAAATTTAAAGGAAAAAGTTTTGATTATGGGCGTTTCAGATAATAACCACAATTTCCATGTGATAATGAATTCAGTTCATTAATATCATGAAGTTTATTTCCAATATATATATATTATATATTTTATACAATATATATTATCTTCTTACTGTCATCATCTTGAAGTCTTATTTGAATATTGCTGATCAAAAGTAATATTAATAATAAGATGAATAAATACCATCTATAATGTATTCGAATTTCTTAATTTATTCGCTTGTTAATGTGCATTCAAATAAAATTCTAAAATGTATCTTACACAGTGAAATATTACGGTTTTATTATGGTTTTTCAGTTAATTTAAAACCGAAATGTTTTTTTTTTGTATTCTTGTTAGCAGCAACGACGGTAATTATTTCCTTGATGCACAGTCATTCAAAAAGATTTCATCGTTGAAAAAACATCGCTCGTGAATCTTGACACGCTTTGAAATTTAATACAGATATTCATTATTCTTCAATTTTCTGCTTCAGTAGTCACACGCTTGTCTGACATTTCTATTACGCCAAAATGACTTATCGCAAAAATAACTTTTTAATCAAATTAACCCCTTATCTCTCTATGCTTTAATTTATTACACGCCATCAACTTCTTTTTTTGGGGGGGGAGGGGATAAAACTTTAAAAAATCCGGTCATAGACAGCGAACTACTGATAAATAAAACTGGCCCTTCGTCCTCATGGTCCTTTTGTGCTTACCACCTGACCATTTTGAAAAGGAAGCAGTTTCATCAAGCGGATGCTTACGAAGATGACTATGTAATCTGCTATATCTAGGTTGGTTGTAGGGAAATTCTGGAGGCAGGAAGCGTTTTCCGGAGGCAATTCCATGGGCTCCTTATCTCAGGAAATTTTATCGCAACCAGAGAAAACCGATTCTCCATTATTAATGTCGTTTCCATTCAAAGCGACTCTAGAATATTTGACCCACAGCATCCATTTCTTTATGAATAGGGTTTTGTGAAATGAAATATCGCTAAGCCTAATCAGAGTGAATTCCTCATTAAAGAATAATTAAACTAATTTCCGTCCTTGTTCTTGATGATCGAAAATTATGCAAACAGTTGTTCCTAGAAGAGCAATACTTTTTATCAACGACACAATTGGTCCTTACATCAGCAAAAGCATTGTATAAATAATTCCATAGTAATTAATTTTTGACTTGACAATAATATGCAACATTTGTCGGACCATTATATTTAAAAATACAATATGTTGCTTAAATTTATAGCTTTACCTTACTGTGCAATAAAATGTTTGTACTAAATAAAATGAATTGTTGTCATAGGTTGAATTAAATGGATAAAATGAAACTTCAGATTGTGATACATTTTCACGCCATTTTTTTATGTGAACTACATGTGGAATAGAAGCGTTTAATACTAAACTTATATAATGTTAGAACATTATCTCATATTCATTTGTTTGGTATGCTATCCACCAAAATCATGTTGTAATGATGTCTCAAAGAAATCGGATATTAATTCAAAATGGTATAATAATATTGATATAAATTCCAATCAACTTCACTGCACATCTTGATAATTGCAAACAGTATGGTGCCTCAAAATAAAGTGTCTCAATGCACCATTCCCATGGCTTCTACAGCTGCAGCTGAATTAGGTCAGGGCAATTAGGGTTAAGCAATGCTCTATGACCCCATCTTCCCTGTACAGTTGAAATGTTTGATATTATAGGAAAACCAGAGCGATGTTGAAAAATTAGGCCTACATTTAACACACGTGGATGAAACACCAGACAGTATAATAAAATGGTTAATAAGGTTCCTAAGGTTAATGAAATAATAAGGTTTCTCTCATAGAGATGAATATTAAAAAAAATTCTATAAAAAAAACTAGGATATGAAAATCTATATGAAAAAATGCTAACTATAAATTAAGACCAAGCATCTTAGTTAGAAAACTCGAGCTAAATGACGTGTTAAAATAATATATATATGTATATATATATGTATATATATATATATATATATATATATATATATATATATATATATATATGAAAATGAAGCGTCTCTTTGTAATTTGAGATTAACAGCTTTTTACTAAATGCATTTAAAAGTATATACGGTACTTATATTAAAAAAACAGTTTTTAAAATTTTTGTCTGTCTGTCGATCTGAGAGTTTGTTCCGGCTAATCTCTGAAACAGCTGGATCAATTTTGACGAAACTTTCACTGACAGATAGCTAATGTTATAAGGAGTAACTTAGACTACTTTTATTTTAGAAAAAAAAATTAGGGTTCCGAGAAAATAAATTTAAAACCAATGAAATATAGTGAACAATATTCGATTCAAATAGGGATAATTTTTATTCAATAGGGATTATTTTATTTCGCGAGCATTCTGTCTCAACGTTTCTAGCAGTTATATCAATTTTTTTGTTTGATTAGATTGCTGCCACCCGTGACATTTCCCGTTAATGTCCTTTGATCCTAATGATTTTACGTTCTTTAACTGCATTGTCAAAGGTCCTCTGTAACTGAAAGAAGAACATCACATGTAAGAAAATGTGAAGGTGTGAGTGTAGATATGCATTCTATGTCAGAGTCATTAACGTAGAAGAGAGGCCTGTAATTTATATAGTAATCCTTTGATTTGTGTGAGCAAGGTTGCTAACTCTTCAAAAGTTAATATGGTTTCGCCCAACACTCTCTTCAGATGAAGTTTGACGGATCAAATTCCTGATTCCCAAGTACCTCCAAAATGTGGTGATGAGGGTGTAATAAAGGGCCAATCTATTGAAGATTTGGATAAGTAGTAGGAGATGGCTTCATTACTTGGTAAGGAAAGCCATAACTTTCGTATTTCGTCAAGTTTTCGACGAGCTCCAACAAAATTGGTTCCATTGTCACTATAAATGTGGCGGGTAGCACTACGACGAGCCCTAAAACGACGAAGTGCAGCTATGAAGAAATCAGTTGTTAAGTCTCCGACTGCTTCAATATGAACAGCTTTAGTTGCTAAGCATACAAATAAATCAATGTAACCCTTTTTAGATTTAGTCCGTCGACCTTTGTTGCATTTATTCAGTACAGGACCAGCATAATCAATACCGCAACTGATGAAATGTCTCTCCAGCGTGACACAGTGTTTTGGTAAATTGCCCATCAGTTGTGGTGTTGTGGTGGATGTTTTGAATTTTTTACACTTCAAGCATTTTCTAATACATTTGTTAATTAATTTTCTACTTCCTACGATCCAATGGGACTGTCGAAGAACGTGAGCTAACAAAGTCGGCCCAGCATGTAAATGAGCGACGTGTTGTTCCTTGATAAGGAGTTCACATATAGTGTGCTGAGAAGGAAGTATGATAGGATGCTTGGAATTGAATCGAAACTGGGAATTTTCCAATCTTCCTCCCACCCGTACTAAACAATGTTCATCTATGAATTGATGGAGGGAACGTAATGGACTTTTGGGTGGCAGAGAAATCTGTTTCTTAAGGCTTTGTATTTCTTCTTGAAAGTGGATACCTTGAACTCAATGAATAATGGTTTCTTCAGCGGGTATGGTTTCCGAAAAGGTAAGTGAAGTAGTATTAATATGGGATGAACTGATAGATGATCTTTGAGATGATGCTATCTTTGTATAGTTTTTAATAAATCTTTGGCAATAAGCAAAAATGCGAATTATTTTGATGAGTGAAGAGTAATGTTCGAATAAACCATGAATTACATCATTTGATGTGTGGGTAAACAGATTGAAGATGGAGACTGATTTTTGTTCCACTTTTACCTCATCCGAAGCCTCATCTCAACTGGATTCAGCCTTGGGCCAACTAGAAGTTTCTAGTCTTAGCCAGGGTGGTCCTTGCCACCATAACATGTAATCTGGTAAGCATTTAGAATCAATACCTCGGAATGCAATATCTGCGGGATTTTCCTTAGAAGGCACATGTCTCCAATGCTTTATAGGTAGAACTTCCATAATTTCAGATATTCTATTTGCTACGAAAGTTTTCCATTTGCGAGGGGGACTAGACAACCAGGAGAAAACAATTTAAGAATCCGTCCAAGCGAATACATCAAAAGTATAATGTTTTAATGTCCGTAAGACTGATTTAAATAGCTTGGATAGTAGATATGCACCGCACAACTCTAATCGAGGAATGGAAACTTGTTTGACAGGGTCTCTACTTTAGCTTTTGATACAAGTAGTTGAACCGTTATTTTGCCGGGTTTTTTTTCCCAACAGTAGATTGCAGCAGCATAAGACAATGAAGAAGCATCTGCAAAACCATGCAATTCTACTGTGTTGTCTGCTGTACGGATAACCCATCTAGGAACAGTGAGATAGTTGATTTCATTAAATGCCTTTTGAAACTTAAGCCAATCCGCTGTTAATTTTTGTGGAATAGGATAATCTCAATCAGTTTTTTTGTAAGCCAAAGTTTTTGATAAAAAATCTTCATGAATATTGTACAAGGTGAAAGAAGTCCTAAAGGATCGAAAATTTTGGAAGATTCAGATAAAAAACGTCTCTTGGTGAGTGGTGGTGTAAGTTCGAGCGATGGCTGGAAACCAAAAGTGTCATTGGATGAATTCCAAAATAAGCCTAGTACTTTGGAACTTTCATTAGAATCTTTGGAAATATCAACTCGTGTATCATGAGAACTATGGTCTGAAAATTGAGCGAGAAATTCGGTGGAATTAGAATTTCATTTTCTTAACTGATATTCGCGAGTACTCAAAACATGAGCAATGTCCTTTCAAATGGAATCCTTGCAATCCTTTTATTTGAAATCTAGCGTTTTTTTCTTTTCAGGCCTAGCAGTTTTAAACATTTTTTCAGAAATAAATTTTGATTCACTTCCGCTGTCCATCATAACTTGAACTTGACAGTTCTCCCCAAGATATTTTTAATATTAACGCTTAAAGTTGGCAATAAAGAAAAATATAGAGATATATATATTTGTATAGAGTTTACGGAAGCAGTAACTTCTTTGTTTTGATTAGTATCATTTCCTGTCTGGTTTTGACCTTCATCACGATGAGATTTATTTGCTGACATTGCGTAATTTTTAAAATTATTATCATGTAATACCGAATATGATGCTTTTTCTTACAAAAGTGGCACGCAAAAGTTGAATTACAATGTGACTCAGCATGCTCATCAGATAAACAGTCCATACATAATTTTTGTTTATTAACAAGTTGTTTACGCTCTTTAACAGACATTTCTTTAAATTTAGAACATTTGAAAACAAGATGATTCATTTTACAACAAGAACATTTTAAACTATTGTTAAATTTCGATTTATTAATATAAGGTTGTTTTTCAAGAGTAACACCTTCATTATAGAGTTCTATGTATGTACATCTCTTATTTAAAAATTCTATAAATGCTTCAAATGTCGGAAAATCAATATTATTTGAGAATTTTGCCTGTTCTTGGCTCGTTTAAGGATCAATTTTTTGTAGAAAAATGTAAATCAACCATACATCTCTAGACTTTGCTTTAGTATCAATAGATTTAAGACCTCTAATTACTTCGTCGGAAGTATCTACTATGTTGCGTAACTTGTGAGAGTTAGTATCGTTAAAAGAAGGTTGTTTCATGAATGTTTTAATAAGTGAAAAAATGATTTGCTTCTTTTTATCATAAAGAGCTAATAATTTTTTCCAAGCCTCGTTATAAGCAATTTCAGTAATACGAATATGCTTAATTACATTTGCTGGTTCTGACAGCAATAAATCTCTAAGATATTGAAATTTTTGTATATTTGATAAACACATATTATCATGCACTAATGATACATATAAATCTTTAAATGAAGGACAATCTTTGTACTTACCAGAAAAACGCTCAATATTAAGTTTTGGCAACTTAAAATTGCTAGATTTCATAGTTGACATATTTTCAAAAACATCAGAATTATCATTATATACATATGTTCTCACAGATAAATTTTCTAAGATATTCTGCAGCTTGGCCTTGATTTCGTAATATTTTGTTTCGAATTCTTCCATTTCAGAGGATTCGATAAGTAAAGCAGCATCCGCTTTATCCAACTCTGTATAAGTTAATTCAAGTTTCTGTAACTTGTTGCGTATATCATTTTTGTCAAAAGTTTGATCATTTTTATCAATGAAATTTTTAGTTCTTGTAAGTGCAGCCTTCGTTCTGCCGCGAAGCACTGTAGCCGTTTCGGCGTCCATTATAGTTGATAAAAGAAATATGGGCGGAATGAATCAGAAAGAGAAACCAAGACCAAACGATGAAGGAAAATATAAAATAATACTTATCTCTTGTTTCTCTGAATCGATGAGGATGATCTCATCAGTGACTCCAAATGATGTCGTTGGTTGAGTTCGAATAACACCCGGAGATGGAAATGGTACATATGTTTATATTACAAGAAAATAAATATTTACAGTTAAAGATTACCCTAAAAGGTAGTAATGCGGTTAAATGAAAATTACACCTTTGAAGGTGCTGCGGATTGATGCGGACAAGACCTTGCGTCTGTCTGTTGCGTTTCCAGTTTACAGACTGTCCCGGTACGGGGCTCAGAAGTTTCCTTTGTGGTAGGAAAGCGGGAAAGTATGGCACACTCAGTTACAGTTAAGTGAGGAGTGTAGTAAACAATCTGAGATAAGCAAAAGGGTTTTTTGTTCAATTTACAATTCACGTAAAATTAACTCCTTAAAAAAGTCTTTATCCTTCATTCTGTATTGTTTAATTTTTAAATTCGCCCTTACGAAGAGCGGGTATACCAGCTAGTATATATATATAAAGGGTATTATAAGCGTTATATTTTCCCCTTACTTTCTAAACCACTAATAACCACCGACCGTAAAATCAGGCGTATAACACACACCGATACTTTCAAGCTGCATTTTTAAATTTGTAGTTATATTCACCGTATAATGCGTCTCATCCTTTTTAAAGAGACCTAAAATATACGTGGACAATGCTCTTATGTTTTGAAGTTATTCATTGGAGGTATCATTCCCTGCTGCAGAAAAAAAATAGTATACTTCTAGAACTACGACCATTTAAGTTCTTGAGGAATTTTTTTTAAAAAAAACTAAACAGTACTTTTATTTATGTAGAAGTCTAGTTTTTTTCTATGTACATCTTTTTTTTTGAATCTCTCATTTTTATACCCGGTGTATAACGCGTACCCGTAAATTTCGATCTTATTTTTCGTGTTGAAAGTGCGCATTATACACCAGATTTTATGGTAACAATAAGCCATCTTTCAAAACCACTCATTGTCCAAAAACACGTGATTTTTTCAATCAGAAATAAGCGTAGAAGAAATAGCAGCATAACTTAAAGTGCCGTTCTATAAATTAATTTGTTCTCCAAAATTACTCGTTTACTGATAGTTTATGCTCAATATATGTGTACAAATAAATAACATTAAATTGTACAAATGAATAACATTAATTTAATTAAGATTCTTAGAATGTTTCTACTTACGCATAGAACAGTGCAATTTTAACTTTCAATATTTGTGACCCAATTTTCAGTCATAATATTTTTCTCCCTCCCCTCCCTCTCTTTACAATAACGATGTATCGAATTCAATAATAATACATTTTTACGCTAAAGCAACAGAAAGTCTTTAATTATCAATTGTAAAAAATATCAAGATAACTATTCAATTTTTTATATAATTGTTTATATGACAAGCGCACTGGTAAATAATAAACTTGGTTTTAACTTAGTAGTGTTAAATTAATCATCAAAATACATTGTGCAATACTGATACATTTATATATATACATATATATCGGTGTAACTATGTGTTTTTTATTATTCCAGAGTGTATTTCATTTTAATTTTTCAATAAATTAATAATACTTTTTAATAAAGTTTTATTTACGACTTTTCCATGTGCTCGCACTCTTCTCGTTTAATTATAACGCTCCCTTGGGTGTCATTCCCCACAATTTCAGAAATGCTGTCATAGTACATCTCTGAAGCGTAATCAGAAGCTTTGTTGTCAGAGAAATCTATGATTTATCCCCAGTTATTAATCCACTTATGAAAAATGAATAGAAATACTGATTTTAGAACTACCATCGCATCGACGTCCATTTGCAACTGCAAACTATCCCCAGTATGGACTTTACAATAACTTTCATTTCCAAGTTCATGAAAGCTAATGGAGATCTTATTGCCCAGACAACCATTTGAATAACAGATGGGGTATCATCAAACGCTTTAAATACTCAATTTATGCCTATTTAACCCGCTCCAGGATCAATTTGCAATTTAAAACAGAGTTAATCGATGCCGATGGGTGAAAATGCATTACTTCGCTGATTGAGATGGGTTCTCTTATCATATACTTACACCATAAAATTATAAGCACCATTCGGTAATTAGTATGGCGTGTACTGAGGGTGGAAAAAGATGAGCTCAGAATTAATTAGAATCTTAAGCGATGAGGATAAAAAAGAAGAAAAAAGAATAATTTCCACACAAGAACCAGAAGTATGTGTAAGCAGAGAAGATAGTGGAAATTTAAATAAATATCCCTTATCATCTAGTATTAAGGCTTGATATTAGGAGATTCAATAAATTTCAGATCAATAATTTGAGGTTTGCATTTATAAGTACTGTGTTATGAAATTTAAAATCACATTGGATTTAATGAAATAAATATCTTCGTGTGTGTGTGTGTGTGTGTATATTTACATTTTATACTGATACTTTATTACGTGACGTTTTTTTCTTCAACTTCGACTAATAAATTAGTGCATCTATCAAAGTTGGGAAAAACATAAACCTATGAAAAATATAACCACGCAATTATAAAGTTTGAACATGATACATCTTAGGCTTTCTAGTAAATAAGTATTGGATTTTGAAATGAAAATTTAATGTAATATCCAAACAGTTTTTAATTTATTCCTTTCGAACGCTTCTGGTAAGAAAACGATTATATCTTTAAAATAGATTTAAGAAACTGTCTAGAATATATATATATATATATATATATATATAATTAAAATTCCGCCATATTATATTTCCTTTAGAGGATTTCTATTACATAACTATATGTCATATTTTAAAGAAAAATAAATAAAAATACTTTTCTATTTTTAATGTGCATAATAATTTTATTCATCAAAATACCCACCCACACTCTAAGAAATTTTTTTTCGGGGAAAAGCTAGAGGACAAAAGTTTCATTTTTATAAAATTATCTACCTTTATTTTTAAACAAAAATTGGCCGATTCTTCATTTCTAATTATTTTTTTCACTGTTAAACTGCTTTCATGTTTTACATGTATTACTATTTTTCCCGCATAAATATATGTAAAGGATCATAAATATAAGAATCGCATTAATCTTTGACATGTAATTCATTTTTATTGGTTGGCATTATTAAATTGTTCATATTACTAAGTATATAGCAAAAAATAATAATTTAATCATTTTATTATTTTGTCTACTTTTAAATTAGTTAAAATATTTAAAGTAAAAGTTAGGTCTAAAAGAGTCTTGGTTTGTAGCAAATTTTGAATGAAACAAAAATAGTTACGTTGAAATTCTTAGATTTAGCAATTAACTCACTTCCATGCGCTGTCATCCTTTTATTTTTCAATTAATTCTTGTCTGTCAAGCCAAGCGTGTTATCTGCTTCTGTAATTTCTGCAATAAATTTAAACTAAGAACTCAAATTAAAACACCTTATTCTCTGTTGTGCAGCATTTGATTAAACTGATTACTCTTACATGAAATATAACTAGCACTGCGCGCGCTAATAACCTGTTTATATAGAAAAACTAATAGACGACCTATGGAATTTTTAAGTAACTTTTCTATAATAAAGATATAAAATAGATTAAGTAGATTAAGTTTTAGTTTGTGCAATTGCTATCAAATTTCTATGTACACATGAAATGCTATGTGGTTTTCCTATTAAAATTTTCAATTTTTAATCCAATTAGAGTATCAAATAATTAAAATATAATGCTACAGTATAATAATATTTCTTCCCGTAGTGTTCATCTCTTAAAGATACATTTTATTAACGTTACAAAAAAGTAAAAGTTTCCTTTCTTTTAACAATGTTTTTTTTATTTTTTACACAAATGCCATACACACACACACACACTGCAATAGCGCTTACGTCATTAGTGCACGTGCTCTCCAATATTTATAGACAATAGAATTAATACTAATTAGTTTATGACACACAACCAAATGTTCAGTGGTCATACGCTGACTAGAGTCTCACAGAAGATAGTCCAGCGTGAGTCGTGACCTGTCAAAAGTTTAAATTGAGCTACCGCAGCTTTTCTTGGAGCCCCAGGGACCCAGGATGGGTTTTTGTTCAAAATTGTTCAGTCCTTGTCCTTCTTCATCTCTGCAACTTCAATTTTAAAATAATGCTTAAAGAATGTATATTAGAAAAAATGCCTTAAGGAATGAAAGGTTGAAATTAGGTATTGCAACATTGGACTAAATGTACGGGGTAAATACGGGTTTTCGGTATTTCTTACGTCTTAATACCAGGATACTGGTTTCAATACCGGTAGTAGAAATTTTAGAAAAGAAAGAAAACACAGGTGTTTTTGTTTTATTTGTCACTTTTACTAGAGATTGTAAATATATCACAAAAATTACATATAAAGATACACACAGACATTATATGTTGATATAATTTTTAAGTTACACAAAAAGTAATGTGCAACTCTCTCTCATAAATTATAACAGAATATATAAAGAACCGCAAAAAAGTAAAGGTGTATCTTATTTATTCAAATCACAAAAAAAGTGTAAATATCACTATTCAGTTTGTGTGTGATCTGAAGTTTTCTTCATATAAATAATTTAACCAAACCGAGGTGTTATCAATTGATTTTTTACTTTTTTTAAGGTATCCGACTACGTTTGGAACCGTGATTTAAAAAAAAAAGCACAAATGGATAATTTTCATGATATTTAGTGTTACTCAGATTAGAATACATGCATAAATTGTGTTAAGGACATTTTGACAAAAACAATTTAGTTAAATATAATATTTCGGCAAAAAATTAACTTAGAAAAATATCTTTTTTCCAAATGTTGTCCTTTTGTGAAAAAAGGCTCTATTATAATAATACTTTACCAGTATATAGCTCAAACCTCTCTACAGAGGCTCAACTAGAATTTTTGAAACATTCACATTATTTTCAGAGTTACCACCAATTGAAATAAATATTGGCGTTTTTTTCTAAAAATTGCTCCCCTCTGTTGTCGTAAAATATGAATAAACCCACTTCTAAATCATATATTTCAAAAATTCTAATTCAGCCTCTGTAGACAGGTCTGAGCGATATACAGGCAAAATATTATTATAATAGAACAATTTTTCTCAAAAGGAGAAAATTTGGAAAAAAGATTATTCTAATTTAAATTTTTGCCAAAATGTTGTATTTAAATAATTCTTTTTGTCAAAATGTCCTTAAAACAACTTTATGCATATATTCTAATCTAAGTGACACTAAATATAATGAAAATTATCCATTTATGCGCTTTTGAAAAACACGGTTCCGAACGTAGTCGGATACCTTAAGTTAATCTTTTTCAATATTACGGGTTATTATTTATGAGTATGTATATAATAAATCTGATACTATTTTGAACCTTAAAGTATGATATATACATGTACAATGCATATACAATACATACCAATGAAAAAAATATCGAAGTTATTACGCCCTTTCATCACAAGTAGAACCTTGTTATCACAGATAGGAATTTGAGACTATGAGTCTTGCGAGTGTGCTGCATCGCTCTGAGCTGTAATAGGATTGCTTTGGATATCGGTCCAAACATTTCGATGATTTACATATTTTATTACTTCTCTTAATTGTATGATGCAACTTTGTATTCACAGTCTAAATAATTTCGCCCATTAAAGAGACAAAAACAAAACGTATTTTTTTGCCATTTTGGCGATCCCTGAACGTATAGTGGAGACAATTTAAAAAATTTATAGTAAATACCGAAAAAGCAATATTTAAACTTGTGAATACTGGTATTTCAAAATTATGTAAATGGCTAAAAATACCGGTATTCGGTTCTTCGGTTTACCGGTATTGCAATCCTTAGTGAAATTCTCGTGGGTTTTTGGATCACATCTTGTAATAATGTAATTAATATATATAAAAAACATTTTAATTTTCGATATAATTTTTCTAAAGTTTTTTCCATTTCGTAACTCTGCAAATTATACTTGCATTTGAAATAATTAATCCAAGCGTATTGAAAAAAATGGATAACTTCTTGCATTTATTTCACAATTGAAATATTTTCTTTGCTTTTCGGCAACAAAAACTTATCCTTGACAAGAATGTTTTATTTGAGCTCCCGATCTGCTGTTTCGAAACTGTGACGCGCATATGTTAGTAGATGTCTGGGATAAAAAGGAATTCTGATTCAAGTAAGACTTAAAGCCTTTTTTATCTGCCCTTTGCTACTTAAGACTTTCTGGGAGTGAAGATCACTGGTTTACACCTTTCCTAGAGGAAGTATTTTTTCTGTAGATCTACTTCCTGGGTGATATGTATAGAAGGGTGTTTTCGAGCCATTACTGCATTTGATATTGCTCAAAGATGATGCCCGTACCAAGCCTTCTGGTTCAGGTCACGGACTCGTGACTCGAGTAGTAAGAGTTCGAGCCTAGTACTGCTGAAGACCCACCGTGCAGAGGGGTCGTTGCATGTTAAATATGCCAAGGCTCAAGCGTCCTCCTGTTTGTGTGGGGTGGAAGTTAGGAGAGGGGATAACAGCTCAAACGACATTCTCGTCACTGAGCTAGTTCAAAATTTTCGAGTCAATATTTCTGCTACAAGTTCTTTGTTACTACTCACCATGTAGTGACCTTGGATGCTACTTTGGGGACGAGTGGTTAAGATTGCTCAACTGGGGATTATTAGAGTTAGGTGACTGAGACGAAAAGAAACCCCTTTAAGTGGGCCAGTTGTTACGCGATTTTATTCTTGTCTTTTGCTGTGCTTTGTGGTTTGCAGCAAAAATAGTCGCTGTAACCTTTTGTATATTAGTGATTACACTTTTTGAGAAAATTTTAAAAAAAACTGGTATTTTTTTCTGGTTTTTATTTTCACTAAGCCGAAATATCGATTCCCTAAGAAGTATAAAAATGGATGTATTAGTCAGTAATACGGACACATTTTAATTTTTAAATATTTTATTTGATTATTTAAGGGGTAAATTGGAAACCTAAGATTTTCTTATTATCACAATTCGGAGATTTTTACATTTTCAAATTGTATAGAATTTAACCTTTCACAAAATACCTTATTTTAATCTCAAGGGTAATTAGAAGCCCTTTAAACCTATTTTTAAATGATCATTGAAATTGGGCAATGCCCATTTAAATGGCAAAAAATTTGAACAGAATATTTTGTTTTTGCTTCAAAGTTGAATGAATGATGAAAATCAAAACATTTAATCCAGAATTGCTACAAAAACGTTTACATGGAGGTACACGGAATCCCAATGAAAGTGGCCTCATGCACCGAAGAAAATATTTGTAGAAACAGAAGTATTATATATATCATTGGGTACATATGATGCAAATTCATCATTTAATATGGGAAATGTATCAAAACCAGAAATTTTGAGAAAATTTAATATTGAACCTGGTGATTACACGGCACATGCAATGGAGTACCTCCACAAACGGAGGCTGTTAAAAGCTAAATACTGATGTTTACAAAAAACAAAGGAAATTAGGAAAGAAAAAGACTTAAGAGAGAGAGAGAGAGAGAGGATGATGAGAGATTAAAAAAATGTAGATCATTTGGAGTATGGGGAGGAATGTTTTAATAAAAATGTAATTATACATTAAAGTTCATTTATCTCAAAATGTAAATTTTTGATGTGTGCGATGTTCCTTTTCCGGGAAAATAATGTTCACATGTATGTAAGTTTTAATGATATATATATACTGAAATGAGCTTTTTGTAAAAGACTCAAACATTTATTTTTCGCAAATTTTTTTATGTGAAGAATGGGTCAAATTTCACCATGTTTGATAACATATTTTATAAATTATTAAAAAAATTCAAAATTATAGCTAAAAGCTTATTTCAGTATAATGAGAAAGGTGTATCTTAATTGAATGAAAAATTTCAAGTAGATTTTGAGAAAAGGTACACCGAAAACAGTCAATTTAACATTGTCGGTATAGAGGTTTTCTACTCCCCCTTAACTATTCTTTTCTCACGAAGATAGAGTTACTGATTAAAATTAATATCTCTATAGCTGTGGTTACACTCCTTTAAATTATGACTGTCCAAGCTGTATTAGATTTAAGTTATTTTATTTTTCTATTTTATTTTTTTCTAATAATGGATGGTTGGGCAATTAAATTGATGAAGGTCGTGTATTTATTATTTACCAGTAAATAAGTTTTTGAAAGTTGGTAACGGCTGAAAAAATTTAAAAAAAAAAACTATTTTGAAACCCAAAATATTTTAATGAAAAAAATAACTGAGTATGGTATATAATAATGATTATTTTTTTTATTCTGATAGTTTGTTAAACACAATACATTTATACGTTCTCATTAGTATTAATCTGTGAACTACTGATTAGTGTTGTTATTGTAGAATATCAAAATAACTATATAGATTTCAAACTCCTAAAACAGCGAGCTATAGGTTTTGCAAATTTGGTGTTCTTAGCAGTTAAACCGGTTCTTAAAATCGTTTTTGTGATATTCAAATTTATTTGTAGAAAAATGAATTTTTCATGGTTCTTTTTTTTCAAATTTAGCTTTGCCATTTATGTGTGTTAATCCGTTTGCGCGATATTCGAACTCAAATTTGCTTACATATTATTAATAATTATAAGTACGAGAATTTGCTTATATCAGCTTGTGTAAATACATTGAAATAATGTTATAAGTGTTTCAGTATTTTACAAACTTAATTGAAATTTTATGTCACGAAGTATGAGAATATATTTGCAATTAGCTTAAATGGCATATTTATTATATAAAATTCGCACAGATGGTGAATGACAATTCCCTCCAAATTTGTTTTGTGAGTTCTAATTTAAACTCGTGAAGTGTATGTAATTCTTTTGTTTCTGTCAACAATGTAACTTTGAAAAAAATATTTACACAAGTTATATTTCTTAAGGGAAATGTTTACTTAAGTTTGGAAATGTGTTAACTGTTTAAGTGCCTTCACTTGCGGAAGCTTTGAAAGAAAAAAAGGTACTACTTTACTAATGTATAGAAAGTTTATTGCTAACATTAATATGTGTTATAGAGTTCTTTTTCTTTCGCTAATTATGAAAATATTTATACACATCCATTTCTTGATAAGAAAAAAGCATAACAAGATGAGTGAAAATAATAAATATTTATAGGATAAAATAACTCATTGGATGCTCTTTATAATAAGACTCAATTTATTATTTTATTAAATTATTTTAAACTATGACTCCTATTAAGTTGATAAAAATGTTAGATCTTTCCAAATCATAAAACTTCATTTTAAATACTTCTCTATCCAACATTCTACCTTACAAACTTTTAAGCAATACTTACCTTTCCTAAGGTTATAAATTCTATTAGGTAAATGCAAGTCAACACGCTCTTAATCCCACTCAAGTCGCATACTTAGAAGTAACGATTTGAGACATCGGAAGGGTCTCATCTAATTAATTCATTAATCGTTACTCTACAAATGAGCTCTGTTTAATTTCACGGAGACTTAGTTGAGTAAATTAAACACTCGAGTTTCGCATTTACATCAATGCGATTCCACGAGGCTGACTGAATATTTTAAATACGGGGCACTCTACCGTAGATGACTTTGATTAATGATCTTCACTTCTTTCAGGGAAGCAAGTAAAAGGGTAAATATTAATCGAAAGTATAAGGTTAAAGTACTTGAGCTTCTGGTAGGTAGATCAGTACATATGACAGTATGTGGAGGTAGCTGGTACACTATCCGTTGAGATCCATGTGAGGTATAAGAAATAGAACCACTAAAGGGGAAATTACTACTTTAGCCAGCGGTTGGTAAAGATACCCGATCGGCAATCATCTTGCTATGGCGTGTCAAACCGATATGATTCAGGATACGGAACAATAGGGAATGTTTGAAACAATTCGATTCCCACCGCAATGCTTGAAGAATTAGGGAATAGGAATCAAGAATACAAATTTAGAATTGCATTATATTTTTATTATGTGTAATTTAAAAATAATTATTACCATAGAAAAACATGAAATATAAATATACCTTCAATATAAGGAAACAAAAATAAAATTGTACATATATTATGCATTCTTAATAAGAAGAAAAGTAAACAAGCATTCTTACAATGAAATTAAATAAAAAAAGTAGTTTAGTGACAACCTTCTCTCTCTCTCTCTCTCTCTTGTACCACTATACTTCACATCTCAAGATACGAGTTTATAATTTGAGACTTTCACTTCGGTTCGATTCTTAATGACTGAATATTCAATTCTTAAGCAACTTTGCGCTCCTATAATATTTTTCACATGATCAAATATTTATTCACATAGATATACAGAATAAAGAATGGAAAGCAGAGTGCATGTAGATTTCTTCAAACGAATACATATCTCCAGCAATGACAATCAACAATTTAAAATAGCTGTCAATTTATTGTAAGATTTCTCTTCCAGACTTATTTGTAATTTCGTCCATATTGCCTTCTTTAATTTTGCAGATGTTACTTATTTCAAAAACATCCATTTTAAAACTATTAAGTATATCCACTCAAAAATTGACGTATTTGTATAATATCGAGCCGAGTGCCACACACACACACACACACTCAGAATTGTGTCGCTGGCCAAATCTAGTACGCGTTCTATAGGTTGCTGAAGCTTTAAATAGAGAGTTCTTCTTCGAATGACCTAAGTAAGTGTCAAACGTAAAAGTATATGAAACAAATTATAATACTTCATTCAATTGATCTATGTTTGGAATCACCATAAGTTAAGGATTTATATCTAAAGTAAGATGAATTTTTAAATACCAGCATCTTTACGACTAAAGAACAAATACAGAACACCTCTCAAAACCACAGTTGATCAACAACCAAAAAAAAAAAAAGATCAAATCTCTTGTTTTCCACAAATATAAAAAAAAGCATCCGTAGATGCATCTATGTGCCCCATATAGTATGTCTCTTGTAAATTTTGAGAAAGAAGTATCTTAACTTTACAGTAAACTTAAGGAAAATTTGTTTTAATAAAGGTATAAGAAACACAGCAAAAATTGTAAAAATAAAATAAATGTGAATTTCCGGCATAAAAAAGTTTGAGTACCCCTGATTAAGATTGATCAATGTTCGTCTTACCTCCCTTTTTCAATCGTATTGGAAATCCTTACTCCTGTGTGGGAAATACGAACTCTTTATTAGAACATATAAAAAAAATTAAACATGATCATAATGAAAACTGATTTTCATTATGCAATTTACCCTAGTTCAAGGAAGAACAGTCTTTTTAGTGTGTGTCCATATAAAGGGTGTTTTTTTAGAGGTATAGAACTTTAAATTGCAATAAAACAACGATGTATTATTCGATTGACATGAATTTTTTTTTATTCGAAAGATAATCTTATAGCATTACATTTTAAATATGATTTCTGGCATATGAGTGCCACGGCTGGCTCGGATGTAGTTCAATCTGGACGTCCAATTTTCGATGACTTTTTCCAAGATTTGTTGCCGTATATCGGCAATAACACGGCGAATGTTGTCTTCCAAATGGTCAAGTGTTTGTGGCGTATCCGCATAGACCAATGACTTTACATAGCCCCACAGAAAATAGTCTAGCGGTGTTAAATCACAAGATCTTGGAGGCCAATTCACAGGACCAAAACGTGAAATTAGGCGGTCACCAAACGTGTCTTTCAATAAATCGATTGTGGCACGAGCTGTGTGACATGTTGCGACGTCTTGTTGGAACCACAGCTCCTGGACATCATGATTGTTCAGTTCAGAAATTAAAAAGTTAGTAATCATGGCTCTATACCGATCACCATTGACTGTAACGTTGTGGCCTTCATCGTTTTTGAGGAAGTACGGACCAATGATTCCACCAGCCCATAAAGCTCACCAAACAGTCAGTTT
This sequence comes from Trichonephila clavipes, assembly GCA_019973935.1. Classification (NCBI taxonomy): domain Eukaryota; kingdom Metazoa; phylum Arthropoda; class Arachnida; order Araneae; family Nephilidae; genus Trichonephila; species Trichonephila clavipes. Next base: position 1,370,552 of record BMAU01017835.1, read on the forward strand.
TTCTGGATGTAACGGTGTTTCGACATACACTTGTGGATTAGCTTCACGCCAAATGCGACAGTTTTGTATGTTGACGTAGCAATTCAACCAGAAGTGCGCTTCATCGCTAAACAAAATTCGCTTATGAAAATCGGGAACAACGGCAATCTCGTTTTGGACCCATTCGACGAATCTACGCCTTGCTTGATGATCCTTTTGATGAATTTCTAAACCAAACTGAGAATAAATTACTTGACAGCTGTTAAATCGGTCGCCATCTTGGAAAGTAATGCCAACTTAAACTTCTATACCTGGAAAAAACACTCTTCAGTAATATAATTTCATCTGGATTACAGCTAATATCTAATATTTTTAAGATGATACACTACACAGGGTGACTAACCAAGTTGTACAAACTGCTCTAAAAATAATATTATATATGTATTGTTTATCTTTTTAAATTACGCTTTAGTAATAAAAAAAGTCAAAGAACTGTAAATGAATAAAATTTTTTATACACCATTCTAATATCTTTTTATCGATGTATTTTGCTGAACGAAGAGTATACTGAAAGTGCCCTCTTTGAATATTCGTCAGAAATAAAATCTATTCATCTATATATAAAACAAGATGATGAATACTAATAACACGATGGTATGCATACTACATCGCAATTTTGATCTATTTACTTAGAATGTAGTGAAACTATTATTAACAAGCATATCATAGACTGTCCGTTCTTTTTTTGATGAAAAAGAAGTGAGACAGAAAGATTGTCTCTGAATTGCTTGGTACAACAACTGTACCGCAGTCAAAGTAAATGTGAAAACAATTTGTGGTACAGTTTATGGACCGCTGAGATTCAAAGTTTTTCTAAATATGTGATTTTTCTTCTCCAAGAGAAACACATCGAGAACTTAATTATTGTAAGAAGGCATCCCCATCCTCATAACAACTTTTGTTTCAAGAAAAAACCTTACTTTTCTCGTAGAAGTGTAATTCATAGTCATAATCACCATATATTGCGCGTAAGAATGGTATAAATTTCTTAAATCTTTTGGCAGCTTAACCTGTTAACTTAAATGAAAGGAAAAAAAATTACTATACCTAATGTTTTCATACCAAACAATTAACCCAAGAGCATTTAATAAAATATTTATTTAACAGAATTGTGACTTACACTGGAAAACATAGATTTATTGCTTTATGATTTTGAATTAATGATTGTTTTTTCAACTGCCATGCCCATGGTAACCGGGTGGTTACGTTTCTGTTCAATCGTATGTTTCTTCCCTATTGTTACAAAAGATCGACTGTGTGGAGGAGTTGAAGAACATTAAATCTGTCGAGGCACTAAGTCTTCACGCCATGATAGTATAAAATTTTAGATAAAGGGAATATACTTTAGATATCGTTCTAGTAATTTGCTTGTAGCTCAAACTTACGTCATCCATTGTCGATATGAGTAGTGTTCCTTGGAAATGCGGCGTTAATAAATAATAAATTATACTTATACAGTGGTTAACTACCATGCATATGTAAAATTATCAAAGAATCCCAAATAGAGACATAAAAAAAGTTTTAATTTTATTCAACACAGACTGTGAGATAGACTTGAAATAAATGTTCACATTCAGTAAATTTTATTACTTGGTACCTAAATGCCCAATTAATTTAAACAAGTGTGGTTTCAATTATGTACCTCGTTGACTTACAGCACATTTGTCTTCCAGCCATCCACGTTTATGAACATGAAAAAAAAAAGAAATCGTAGCTTCGTACATCAAATTCAACCCGAGAGATGTGACAAGAAACCAATGGCTAAAAAGAGATTTTTGCTTTGTCCAATAGAAAATATTCTGCATCACGTGCATTCCTATTAAGGCGTAATGTAATCGACTTTTCAGTTCATGGAGAAAGCCAAAACTACTGGCTCTATGATCATTATTCTGGCTTAGGAAAAAAAGATATGAAGTCATATCTCCAGAGCTTTTTGGAGAACATCTTTTAAGAATTAAGTTCACATATTCTAAAGCGAATTATTTAAGAAATATCTTCAAAGTATAGATCATCATCTATTTCTATACAAACAACACTGTGCAATTGATGCTTCATTATTCCTGCATTCCTTATTAATAAATACGTCAACCTCTGAACCATGACAGAGAGCAGAAGCTCCATCCAGTATTTGAAGAATTGGCCACAAATTATGCACAGCACTGGTCTAGATATTTTATCCAAATTGTGCTTGGCTTGGTCAGAGGAAAGAAGTATGTCTCCGGTGGATACCATCGCATGTGGGTGTTCCTGGGACCGAAGCGGTTGATGAGCTGGCTGGTAGGGGCTGTGATCTCTCTAACCCCAGTTCCTCTGTCTTAAGCCGTTTGGGAATTCATTCCCTCCACAGAACTAAAATGAATTTGACTTGACGAAACCCTCCTACTCACTACTGGTACGCATCTAAGAGTCCTGGCCTATCTCTATAGTGCAGGTGTTCCAGGGCTCATCAGATGCCCCTGGCCGCCTTTAGAAGCGGTCACCTGCGTGGTATGACTTTCGTGCAGGGGGTAAAGTCTTTTTTTACCTGTCTCTGCTTCTTCTGCTCATCTTCTTTGACTGCTGGGGCATTTCCCTGCGACAGTTGTTTGAAGATCAAGACCTGGTGCGTAATATTATTATGCAGAAAGGTCAAATGGACTTGGTGTAGACTTTGCTGCTCCAATGAGATTGGAAACAACAACAACAACCCTCTAGTGGCAAATATATGTAAAGTTATATCTGTTCTCAGAATAAGTGTCAAGTGACCATAATAATCTGATCACACACACACATATAAAAATGTAATAATTCCCCTAGCATCTTTTTAATTAATTCTTTTAATAGTACTGCAATAATCTTTTAATTATTTGGTTCTACACTAACACCCTGATTTTAATCTTAATCGAGTACTCTTATTGCATCAGACATCCCAATCCCGCCCATTCTGTCCAATCAGAGCTGTTATTACGTCATTAGCACTTGTACTATAAAAGCCGAAACCTTGTGTAATCTGGCTCTCTTCGTTCGTTTCTCTGTAAATATGTAGCCAACTGTTTTGTGTTGTAGTTTCTTTGTCTGTGTTGTGTCGTCCATGTTCATCGTAATTAATATGCCTAAGTGTTTCAAGACATTCAATAAATTGGATTACTAATCTACCATACTGCCTCGTCGATCTTTACACGAGAAAGATGCATCAACATAAAGAAAATCAACACCGGCCACGCCCTATCTTTTGGTTCGCTACTGTAATAATATCCACTCGCCACGCCTTACGATAAATTTACCAATCTTCCAGAAATCTTATATATATATATATATATATATATATATATATATATATATATATATATATATATATATATATATATATATATATATATATATATATATATTTATATATATATATATATTTATATATATATATATATACATATATATATATATATATATATATATATATATATATATATACATATATTTATATATATATATATATTTATATATATATATATATATATATATATATATATATATATATATATATTTATATATATATATATATTTATATATATATATATATATACATATATATATATATATATATATATATATATATATACATATATTTATATATATATATATATTTATATATATATATATATATATATATATATATATATATATATATATATATATATATTTAGCTTTTAGTTTATATATATATATATATATATATATATATATATATTTATATATATATATATTTATATATATATATATATACATATATATATATATATATATATTATATATATATATATATATATACATATATTTATATATATATATATTTATATATATATATATATATATATATATATATATATATATATATTTAGCTATTTAGCTTTTTTTATATATATATATATATATATATATATATATATATATATATATATATATATATTTAGCTTTTTTAGTTTATATATATATATATATATATATATATATATATATATATATATAAACTAAAAAGCTAAAAAGTTAACAACAAATACTAGTATTGTGTAATTCTTTTATTTATTACATCTACTTTAGTTTCTGCTCTAGTGAAATATAACATAAACATATAAATATTAACGTTAAAATATCGCTTGAAAACAGTCTTTTACGAGATATTATCAAAGAAAATATTTTATTGTTAATGATAAATTTTTAACGCGAGTAACATTAATTATAAAATAAGCTCAGCCGTAAGTTTTGGTAATTAGCAGTTTTACGTATTAGTGTTGACTCTATTTTAGATTTTAACGACTGATAACTGTGTTTCTCGCCCTCTGTGATGATAGTTGATAAATCTTCTCAAATTCACTTATAGAGTTTAGATGGCGATACTTTAACATTTTCTTATCAGAGAAGATAATGATTCATGTAGTAATTTATTTTAAATATTCTCATAAGCTGCATTAAAAAGCCGGAAGTATTAAATTTATTTGATATCAGTCATGATTAAATGTACTTTGCTGAGTTCCTGATTATCGCTTGACATCATTTGTCATGTGCAGTAGTTTGCAATGTATCAGTAGTTATCATTGCACCAGTTTTCCGTTTTTAATTCAATTTGTCTTTCGTTGAATATCACCAATTTTATTGAATTAAAAAAGAGTTTAAGCATTTATTATTTGGTTTATTAAATAAATAATTAATTTTTAAGAATATGCCAACATTTTTCTGACTTCACTGAAAACACTGAATAATATTTTTTCTCTCAATATCTTGAAAACAATCTTTTGTGCATGATTTATTTTTCTGATAATACTATTATAAACACATTTGTTTGCACATTTTAAATAATACCTGTAAGTGATCAATATGTATTACAAGTTCCCCAAACGCGTTAAAAATATTATTCCCTTTAATGGCATTTTATTCTTAATTTAAATATTTTTATTTAGGCTTAATATCAAATGTAAAACGAAATTTTTTACAATTATGTGAGGGTAAAACCCATGAGAAATTTTCTTGAAGTTATTTTCCATAACACTGTGCGTGAAATATCTAATATATACTATTCTCAAAACACAATCATTTTGGGAAAAAATACTCTAAAACCTTTTAGTCCGTTGAATAGGAAAATACACTGATGGGGGGGACTCAAGACCAAGAAAAAGTTAATGCAGATTAATGAAACTTCGACAGTACTTTTATCTAGATTATATATTTAACTGAACTCTCTTTCAAGAACAAAAGTAAGTGTAACTACAAGAAGAGCTATTTCGAATGTGAAATGATGGATATTATTAACAAGTGTATCCGGCATAATTTTTATTACAAGTATAAAAGCGGGAATTCAATGAGTTGTACAGATACTGGCTATCGGTTTGTGGCGTAGAATTACATGTCTGTTGTATTTGGTCGGTAAATATAAGAGAATTTAAATCTGGTTTAGAATGGCAATGGAATGGAATGACAATGGAGAGGTAAATAACAAAATATCAGATGATCTAGCAGACCAAGGCAACACGTCGACACTCTGTTTAGTATGTAGGGTTACAACAGTGGTAAAAATGTAGACAGTATGTCTTGGAAAACACTTCTGTTAATAATGTTCATAGATGACAAAACAACAGCTTGAATCACCAGATTGGCATACAAGTTTGCAATCAGGGTGCATGAAATAACCACAAGAATGCTCCTTTCATAAAAAAAAATTGCTCACCAGAATATAACTCCAGTTGCAGATCCAGTATGTCAAGGTTGAAGAAAGGTTGTTTTCAATTGCTGACCTGGTCTTTTTCTAATCAATATACATCGATTATTGACACCAAGAAAGAAACAGATCTGATCAGAGATCATAACACATTATCAATCCTCCTTTCGAAAGCTTTAGCTTGACATTGCTGAAGTCGCAAGTGATTTGCAGCTAATGCATCGATTTGTTATAGTTAACCCTCTGATTTGGTTAGCTTCCTCCTGAAAAGTTATTCCGAAAGCGTTTACTCTTATTTTGCAATTCACTTTAAAAATGCAACATACTTCTTTCCTTTTCCCCTTTTAAAACTTGGGAGGTCAAACGGGGACAATTTTATGACTCAGTTTGGTCCCCTTGTAAAGTAAGAACCAAGAGATCAAACGTTTAAAGCTACCTGTCAAGTTGCCTTGGGTAATCTTGTTTGAAAGATGTAGTGCAACTGGTTCATTTCCCCTATATGTTTAGTCACAGTAAAATTAAAACAAAATGATGGGTGGAAAAAAGGAATTAAGCAGTGTATTAGAAGGTGAAAAATAATTATATTTTCTTCAAAAAAAATTTATTTTTCTGTCATTTGTTTAAAAATTAAATATAAATATATATATATATTGGTATTGCGATTTGAACCAGAAAAAAGCATCCTGTATTCATTTTTGACTATGAGAGTAAGAAAACGCGCTCACTTTCCTGTTTTTTAAAAAGTAATGAGGTAAAAAAGAGCGAAGGCCCTATCTCTTTTTTTTAAACAGTAAGACAATAAATGGTGCATGCGGTGATATAAATACAATAATTATATTTATGAAATAAAGCCGATATTTCTCTATTCAATTATATTTTTAATTTAAAATAACATAAAAAAGATTTCAATACTTTTAATTTATTTTAATTAAAATCATATAAATCATATTTTTATGTTAACTGAACATTTTTCGGAAAAAATCTAAATTTTTATTCCTAGAGTTCTCCTTTTCGAACTTCTTGTATTAAATAAAAATTTCTTTTCTACATCGGCATTTGTGATGGACATGACACACATTCAGTCAATAATTTTTAATTTAAATGGGGGATATACTTCTTTAAATGCGCATGACAGTACTTCGAACCATATTCTACTCAAGTTTAATTTCTTATCTTTCTGTTTTTTTTATTACAAGGAAAAATGTCACACATCGATAACTACATTTCCACACAATTCAGTCGTTACAAATTCTATTGGGAGAAAGGTTCTCCCTAATTAATTTTGTCTTTCAAAACAGTACACTTAAAACAATTTTGTTCAGTGAAGTTAACCGACAGTTCCACAATGTATCCATACCAAATTTTAGAAACAATTTTAACATTTTGAAATGTATCCTGTATTAAATGTTTTGAGTATACACAAATATTTCCTGCTGTATGGAAGACATAGTATGGTATGTGGTGTGTGGTTTTGAAAGAATGTTTTCGTACGTGTAGACTATTTTTTAAAATTTAAATATCACTAAAGCTGATCATATAACAGCAAATGAGCCTTATTTTAATGTGTGTTGGTATCATAATAAAACACTTTACACTATTAAACAGCCTATGGGTTTATATTCAATATCAAACTATTCACAAAATGGTTTACAACCTCTATTAAAATTGTAAAGAAACTGAAATATAAATATATCTTACTTCAGTCAAAAATATTCACAATATGTAAGTATCCTATTCCTCCACTTATTTCTGTACATTTTAAAAACTGTAGCTGAATGCAATTTTTTATATTTATAAGCGAGGCATAAAGGCTCACACAGTCGTAAAAATGTCCTTATCATTTTTAAATATACTACTATAAAATGTATATGGATTGTAAGATCAGTTCTAAAATCCTAAAAGCTTTTAAAGGAGAAAAAAAATTTGGATTGATCAAAATTTTAATATAATACACAAATATACATGTTATTAAGCAAATACATTTGAAAAATCAAACTTCCTTCTGAAATAAACATAATTGAAAGAAAATTGTTTAATTGAAAAGGAGTGGAAATACATGATTATCTAAGGGGTATCCCCAAAGTGAGGCAATCCTCAATCTTAAAACTCAAACTCAGTGGCACAACAATCCATGAGGGCCAGGAACTACTATGCCCGTCCCAATATACGTGACCATTGGGCGCTGAGGTGCATGAACAGATGTCCGGATTTGGTGGTCTGTCTGAAGAGAGACCTTCAGTGTTTAAGACCCCAAGCAAGCTTGGTACTCATTTATCGACGCAATGTAGCGGGGATGCAAGGCAGAGTAGACCTTGCCCAGCCCGTTCATAGAACCCAAGATCTGTGGTGTGGAAGCACGAACCACTACCACTCGACCCTATACGGTAAAAAATAAAATCTAATGTTAGAATCTTATATAAATCTCTAATGAATGAGGGAGTCCAAACTTTTTTTTTCATGTAAACTGTTTAGACGGAAATGGTTAATTATGAACATTTCACAAGTTGCATAAATTAAAATTAACAGTTATAGTTTACATAAATTTTTAAGGGTGCAAATGGTGTATTTTGGCTGCACGAATTAATTTTAAAAGGAATACGGTTACGTAAAAGTAGTGCAAATCTATCTAAAGTAGGGTTGGTTACCTTAGATATTGTCAAACACAACAAAGTATTGGGAGCCAAATCCACAATTCGTTGTTATAAAAATGTATGGAAAATTACAAGACTTAGTTTTTGCATATGTAACTTATATATTTTTTTTCCTGAGAGATTTAAAAGCCAGAGCGGCATCCATCAAAACCGTGGTTCCCTCTCTGTTTTTCCAGATCGCCCCTGACTAAGCCGGCTCTGCCATAGTAAGTGAAAATGCCGTATTTTGTTTGTCAAGATCATTTTATAGCAGGCTGAATTTTCCATGTATTTTAGATGGTTGTTTTATATTTTCTACATCAATATCTTAATGTCTGAATTTAAAATTACATAATATTCTTGACATTCGCATCATTGACCATTATAATTTTTATTAGTATATGAATGTGTCATCAAACGATTACATGACTATTATTAACATATTATTTTAACCATTTATATTTATATTAAGTATAACATACCACACACAAATTTTCTGAACTTTAAAATAAATATTTCGAAAACTACTTCAGATATACTCAAAATTTTTCATTCCTACGCTTTAGCTTCTCAGTTTTGCTTCTATGTAAGAATTTATTGTAATTGTATATTCATCAATTTTTTTAGTATATTTTTTGCTCTTAGTTTTTTGCTCTTTACATGCAGTTTTCAATTGAATTGTATGAAATCTTCGAAATATATTTAAAAATACCAAAGAAGCTATATAATAAAATTTGAAATTTTAATATACTCAAACAATTGCTAAACTTATGGTAAATAATTTTTAACTGCGCGATGCATTTTTTTTCGAAATTTCAAATGGAATTTCTAACATAAAATTTCTAGCTTTATACGGTCGAGATTACAAAAAATATCCAGATTTTAATTACTTATTCAGTTAGATTTTAAAAAAGATAAATGTTGAGGTATTTTGCATAAATAGATATTTTTGAAGAATAATTCGAATGTTTTTGAATAGCTCGAATTTAAAATTGATTTTTATGTTTATTTATATGCATAAATGTCTACTGTAAATGTTTCCGTATATTTTTGATTACCATTTATTCAAACATTCAAGTTATAAAAAAAATGTGGGAAAATCTTCATTCATGTAGTCTTTGATGTAAACTGAAGTCCAATCACTTTAAATTCAAATATAATTCGGTGTATTTCTAAAAATATATAACTAGGCACACATTACTTAAACTTCCCTGAACACTTTGGCTTTGAAATCTAAAAAAAAACTAATAAATCTTAATTAGTTTTTTTTTCGTTATTATTTTTTTCAAAGTGTAAGAAAATGTTTCAAATTATTTGATGAAGTTTAAATTTATTAATTTTATTGGTTGGAAAATTGAAAAAGTTTCAAATTTTAAAGATTTTTGTGTTTTATTAATTTTTTTTTGGCATCTTATAATAAAATAATCATGTTTCAAAAACTGAAAGCTTTGATTAAAATAAGAAAAATGAAGTGAAAGAATATATATATATAATATATATATATATATATATATATATATATATAATTTGTCTAACTATATAAAATAGCAGATGTTACTGACACGCCCCAACTTGTTACAGTTTCAAATTAATATGAAACCAAAAGGAAATTGTAACATATTTTACTTATGCGTTGGGACTTTTCAAAACTTTTAAAATACAAGCTACCAAACAAACACTTCCTGGGGTCTAAAGAAATTTTCCCTCGATTTTTTACGATTGCTCCAGGGTCAACATACGGGGTTATATTCCCACCAAATCCTTCTGCAGTATCTTGCAAAGAAAATTCATCTTTTATTAGCACTATTCTAGGACTTTGTTCCAACTCAGTGAGCTGTTGATAATGACTTATTTGTATCCTTAAAAGCCTTATTGCTTAGCATCAACTTACTGCGGCAAGTCTCAATGATGAAAAATGGTTCCGAATTTCACAACGCCGCGTATTTAAAAAAGTCACAACTGAGTTCCTTTCTCAAAGTAGTAGCACCACACTTATGTACCTAACGCAAAATGTGGATCAAAATCATCTTTCAGATGTATAAACATACCTACAAAATTTCGTTTATTTATCTTCTTCTTTGTGTTAGAATTTTTAGTTACATCAATGTTTTTCATTCTCTTTTTGTTGTAGATACGTGTTGATCTGTAGATACAGATGTAGCAGTAAATGACTGTCAGAAAAATTGATATTTTTATATTATTAGTAAAGTAGAGAGAAAGAGGTTTTTAGCCATTTATAAACTAAACATTTCAAAAGCCAATGGTATATATATATATATATATATATATATATATATATATATATATATATATATATATATATATTTAATTTGAACTTAAAAATATATATTATTTCAAATAATATTAAAGTAACTCGTAATATCAAATAAATTAAAAATTTTATTTGATAGTACGATTTGCTTCAAAAACTGATTTCTATCTTCATGATTTTGAAATAGCACAGTAAAAATCTTAACTGTATTTTTTTCACATAGATAATTTGTCATAATACGAATTAAAAACACCATCTTTATTCCAGCAAATGTAATGGTAAAATTCATTAAAAAACTACTACGCATACTTAAGTTTTCGAGAGCTTTAAAATCCGTACAAGTCTCAAAATAAACTTTTAGAGCTTTGATACAAACATAAAATGCACAAAATAAATTGGCCAGCAAGATGTTATTTCTTTAACTAGATATTAAAAATTATATAATAGATTTACAAAAACTAAGGGACATAAATAAATGAGTACATATATAGCAGACTTTCTTTTAAAAAAACACCTCTATAACACAAATTATTTTGAGAAACTCATAACCAACCACAACACAGGATTTAATTACATCCCGAATTTCGCAGGTCAATATTTTTTTTCCCTTTTACAGTCAAAATATTAATAAACGTAAAAGGAAAAAAATATTCACTCACATTTTATACACATATATTAATGCAAAATGCATGTACATGAATCCAGAAATTAACTCTAAGTAATATTATTTTTTAAATAAAAGACTATGAAAAGTTCTTAACATTTCTCCAAAATATTAATCGTCACTCAATAAAAAAAAAGCAGATGCCAAACATTACCATAACTTTCCATCTTCAACCATTTCGAAAGCAAGTGCCTTCATCCAGCGCCACGCTCTGATTCCCGAAAAAGCCACATTCAAGAATAAACTTAAACCCGTAATTCGTATTCAGTTTCTTCATTACAGTTTGCATTCAAAGATCTTCTCTAGCAATAAGAACTCATCTCGTAATCCAGTTTCCATATCTCAGGAGAAGTTCTCGAGAAAAACCGACAGCTATATAAAATGTTTCTTGCCTTTACGATGTATGCCCGAGTAAAAAAGTCAACGAAATCTTGCCTCATAAATTACAGCAGTAAAGAAGCCCTCCTAGCTGGTTTTCTCTTTTCCCTTTTTTCTTCTACATCCTTACATTATTCTTTCTTGTCATCTTCTATGAGAGAGGAAAGACATTGGGGTATTATTACGAGACATATTTTTATAGTTGCAAGGGCTGGTACATGGAAAGTCGTGTCTTTATGCGCGTGCGTGCTAGTTTCAGAAAACTTTTTCCCCTCATGAGAACTACACAAAAATTTGGATGGCTTTTTTTTCCTTTATAGCATCAGACACTATAACCACTTGATTTCGATTTGATTTTTAATCATATATCTCCTGCAAGTAATAGTTATTGCAATGGAATTAAATGCTCGCATTGATCCTTTATTTAGTAGCAAATACTGTATAAAAAGGCAATATTTTAAAAGAAAATGCGAATGACTTTTTGACTGAATATAGCTGAAAGGTGCATTCAAAATGATTTACTTCGAAGTCAAAATACTTATTTTAAACTTCTTGGTTGATTTTTACAGCAATATTGTATTAAATTATGAAGCATATGTTCCAGAATAGTTAATTAGAAAATATATTATTCATTAACTAGCATATTTATCAAACATCATCAATTGACTGTCCTGTAAGAGTATTGATAGAAACTAATTGCTAATAGAAACTTATTTTAACTATACTTTTATAAAATAATAAGAGAAACATATAATAATTTCATAATTAGGTTTGTTTCTATATTTAAAAATTCTTCATTTCTAAGGGGGTCTTTACATCCGATCCACTTCTTATTATAGTTTTTTTGGTGGTCAACAACCTTAGGGAGTTGATCTGACATATGTCAGATGGAAAGAAATAACAACTCTACATAATGTGTTCCTTATAGTTCCTTAATGAAAAAAGTATTTACGATGTTGGAAATAGAGACAAACTGTAGTATATTATGAAGTCTTAGAAATTATTATTTCCGTTGTAAAAAAAAAAAAAAAAAAAAAAATTCAAAGTCCGTGCATCTTAAATTTATCTATTTTTTATTAAGAATTACTTTTATATGTATGTTTAAAACTTTAAAAACCTTATCGAATTGAAAACATCTAAAAAAATTCAGTTACACATATATAAGTAGTTTTATGTTAAAAAAGAATAAAATTAATATAACAAATGGATTAATAACTCCTTTAAACAAGAAGGTCCTTCAAATGAATTTAGTTAGCGTTTCAGATTATATCTAAGCAAGGATATGTAATTATATTATTAGATATATTTGATTTTCTTTCAGGCTCTAGAAAATCAATTTGTTCTTCAATTCCAGATTTTTTTGCCATTTTAATTTATTAATACTATTGATTTTTTTCCTTTGTTTTGAAAAAAAATTATTTCCCAAACAATCAACTTTTTAACTCACCAACTACATTTTGTTTATTTAGTTTCATCCTTCTTCAGAGAATTTTAATTAAATTATTTTAAATAATGAAAATCTTCTTTATTCGGAAATTAAATATGCAATTTTTAATAAAATAATACGATATGTCTTGTTTTTTTATTGAGAAAATAGTTAATCGTTTTATTTTAAAACGTGTTTTTTAATAATTAAATGAGAATTGAGATAGACTTTTCGTATAAGTCCATAAAATATTTGATTAATTAAGAAAAATTCTAAGTAGCACTGGTGCTTCTATAGATGATAAATGATCAAAAAAGATGATTATGAACTCAGAAAATTCCATCTAGTGATAAATGGTCTTACATAAACTTAATAATTCGATATCAGATGTTGTAGATTTCTTTCTCTTAAAATGAAATTATCGCATGAAAAATGTGTTTTTGTACCAGCATTGTAAAGATTATCTAAATATATGTATATTAATGAAAATATTTTACTTAATTGCATGATTTAATTTCTGGAAGTAGTACAAAACTATTCATTTTATTAAGTAAAAAAATACTTCAATAAATAGGAAAATAAGTAAAATTCTTGAATTTAGTTTACTTTTTCAAAAAAAAAAAACCTATTTATTATTTTTGTCATATGTGCACCAGAAAATTTGAGAAATATCATCACTGTATCTGATTAATTTGTTGCTGATTCTAAATTTTATTTTTAATTATTTAATAACCTGCAAATATTTCATCATAGTTAAAATGCAGTAACACTATTTATGTTTCGTAAAATTTAATCCATTAAGAATCTTAAGTATTTAAATTTTTAAATTATTTTTGTGTGAATTGTAAATTTTTTATCACATTTCTTTTCAGTTAATTTTTTTACAATTAAAGCATTATTTTATCACATTTAACTCAAATAATATTTTTAATTTCGCAATCGTTTTCCTTTAATTTTAATGCAATTTATTTTTGTTGTTTTCTATTATTGTTAAAATTTTTCAATAAAAATGTTGAATTTGTGGGTCGAAGTATTTAAGACATATAAAAATTAATATTCAGTTTTTTATTATTATTCGATCTTATTGAAAAAACTCCTTATCTTTTCCATTAACAAGATTACATTTTGATAACTAATCAAACACAGTAAACATTCTTATAACACAAAACAATAACATTCGCGAATATTAGTTTGAAATTAAAGCTTGAATTATAAATAAAATATAAATATATATGAGATTTTGAAATAGGTATTTGCTTTCTTTTAAAAATAATTCGTGAACATAGTAGGTGAATAAAGGTCGTAAATTCAAGATGAATTCTTTTTTTTTCTGTGAGTAGTGGATTCGAATACTGGAGCTAGTGAAAACCCACCGTATCTGTGTAAACTTGTCGAAAATGTAATCTATGTAAACTTGCGGAGGTACGGTGACAGCTCAGTGCTTTTCCTGGCTCGAGCGAAATCTTGCTCTAATTGCTTGGTGATGATTTTGGGTAAGACGTTAGTAAAACAATGAATCAAATAAAAATAGGTGCTGTATTTTGTTACTGTAGACATTTAGGTTGAACCAAAAATCTTAAACAGATTGTAAAAAAATTCATTACAAAATAACCGTATAAAATAACAATGTAACTTTTATATTACTGGATAGGTCACTTTTAGTATTTTTTGAGTACAATAGATAACGGGAATGTCCCTTCAAAGGTGATTAAGGGTAACATTTCTAAAGCAGACAACTTTTCGACCGAAATGGTGTCGATTCAAGAAATGTGTGTTTTGGTTTAAAGAAACGAATTCTTCCAAAAATGTTCAACGTAAATTTTAAAATTGTCCTACTGCAAAACTAACTAAGCGATTATGAATTGATTAAAGAAATATGCAGTGTAACAGAAGATACGCTAAAGCTACAATATCATCTAGACACTCTCTAAGCCCGGGGTAGGCATTAAGTCGATCGCGATCACCCGGTGGACCACCAAGACATTTTGGGGGGACCGCCTTTTGTCTTAAGACTTAGTAATCATTTCATCATTCGAAGGTCTAGAAATATTTTAAAAATACGGAGAAAAAAATCGAATCACAGGGAGAAAAAGTTCGTTAGATAGAAAATATACTTCGATATTTGGAGGTTACTTTACAAAAAAAATCATTAAATTTTCTTACTTCTTGGAAAAAGTTCGCTAAATAGAGAAATTCGTAAAATGGAGGTCCGACTGTACTCTAGACTTTCAGTTAGCTCACTACACCAACGCCCCGCAACTCCCGCATCGCCAGGGGCCCAAAGCTTACTGACGCCAAGTAGATAATAGGCCTTGGGGCCAAACACCTGAGGCATAAGTTTGCAGGGGGCCATAATATTCTCTGTTATGTCCTTGGGCGGACCGCAGCACCTTGAAAACATTAGGAGTAGCCCGTGCCCTGGAAAAGTCTGTCCACCCCTGCTCTAAGCTAACAAGGAGGCACATGAGAAAATTTACTGAGGTAAATAATCTTTTATAAAACTTCACAGCAGTACTTCAGCATTTTTTAAACTGAGGACCCCTGTTATAACCCTAAATGCGGCGGTGAACATATCGAAAATTCAAAAATAAAACATTATTGAAAAGAATTGTTAATTTACTGAAAGGAAGCAAAACAAAATACATTCTGACATAAATCCCTCACATTTACATTGCTATAACACACATATAAATGTATCAGTACTGCATAATGTATTTTATAATTAATTTAACAACACTAAATTAAAAGGAATTTAGTAAAAATAGCGAGCATGGACTTGTTATTCTTAAAATTATGTACAAAGTTTTATTTATCTTGTTAATTTGTACTGTTAATAATCAAAGATTGCATTGTGTGTAGCTTTAGCTTCAAAGTACACTATGGAGACGGAGAGCAAGTGCATCTTGGAGTATGGGGGGGTGCGATAAAAATATTGATTGATAATTGGGTCGCAAATATTGAGAGTTTGAGAAGCCCTACACCCCTTACAATTTATCGAAACAAACATCTATCTTATTATAGTAGTCTGAGCACAATGAGTGTTTATAATTATAGAGCAAGTTTTTAATTCCCCCTCTATATCTGCATCAGTGAAATATTGCATATATTAGTAAAATAATAAAACATCAAAAAAAACTTTTGAAATATAATTTTAGTCCTAATGCAGTGCTTTTTAAACTGTGGGCTGCGCCTCCTCGAGGGGGGGGGCGTAACAACCCTACGAGGGGGCGAGCATACTGAAAAGTCGAAAATAAAAGATTATTTTAAAATAATCATCAAATTATTAAAAGTAAAAACAAACAGAATACATTCTGATATGGTAAAAAATAAAATACACATTAACATTGATATAACACACTTATAAATATATCGGTACTGCACAATTTATTTTATAACTAATTTAACAGTACTAAGAACAAATTTAATACTTACCAGAGCCCCATGGGCTTATTATAAATAAAATTATATACAAAAAATAATAATTTGTACGGTTTATAATTTATCCCTTAAATCAGTGTTTCTCATACTGTGGGGAGTACCCCCCTAGGGGGTGATAACCCTAGAAGGGGGCACGAGCATATCAAAAATAAAAGGTTCAAAAATTAATTTGCTGGAACGAAGTAAACAAAATACTTTCTGACATATAAAAAATACACATTTACATTGATGTAATTTATATATATCAGCTGGCGATAAATTTTCGACTTTGATACGTTCATTAACTATCTGATCCTATAACTAAATAAAATAAAACATTTTGTTTGATTTGCTGTAATCCCACAATGAGAGATTTTTTTCGTCACGTTTTCTTTTTAAACCTAAAATACTGCTCTTTCGGAAAAACCCTCAGACCCAGAGAAAAATTCTAGGAAGATAAAAAATTCATCACTGTAATTATTATTGAAATGCTGCTAGTTGTAGAAAGAAAAGGAAGACTTATTCAGAAAGCAGATTTGCGTCAGTCACCATCGTTTCACATTTTAACTTACTGGTATGATTAGTTTTGTCCCTTTTATTATGTTTTTGTTTTTCATTTGGGGAAGTTGTAAATATTTTTTTATGATTTTCGCTCTTTTATTCCATGTGAAAGAGTTTTATGATATTTGGAAAAGCACAAAGAGCACTTTGAAGGATTATTTGGCTTAGATTTATTTTTATGGGTATTCTGAAACAAATAAAGCATGATGAAATACGTATTTTACTCAATTCTTTCTTTAGAACTAACATCCATATTTTTATATTGAATACAATTAAAACCCGGGAGGGGTCGCGTGGGGCTCAAAGTCAAAGGACAGCAAAATTACAATGATTTGAACAAAATATGATGGTTTTGCTTGCAAATATCATTGCTGTAATGTTAGCGAAAAGTGTTTATGATTTGTGTTCTTTATTAAGGTTACCTACCTTTGAAACATTTTAGTTCAGTTTTAATGGATTTTTTCTCAAATTATCAAAGAAAAAAAATGAAAAGTCATTGAAACTAGGTAAGTATATTTTCTCTTAATTACATTTTTCACTGGAATTGTGATTCTTATCGAGTACAAAATATAAATAATTGTAAAAAAAATAATAAACATTGGGGTGACTCAGTCACTTTGCGCGACTATAAACGTTAGTATCGATTGCGCGCCTGCTCTCCCAGGTTAAAACATTCTGAAGTCTTCTCGTTTTAAATATTAATGTCAAATGTGATGGATATGATAGAGAGCAACATACACTAGACTCTTTTTTCTGATGACATTTATCCTCTTAGAAATGGATGATGGAGGAAATAAATTTTTAATTAAGTATCATTTTGCAATGTGTTCCAATTTAAAAATTAGACTAAAGAAAAATAAAAATAATTATCCTATTACTTAAAAGTAATTTGCCTAAAATAAATATCGTTTAAAAGTAGGAAATTCATAATTTAATACTCATCTTGTTAATTTGTATGGCTTATAACTAAGATCGTATTGTAGCTTTAGCACCTCCAACCCCAAATCGTATTATTATTGTCTAAGGGGGCGCGATAAAAATTATGATTGAAAATTGGGTTACCATTAGTGAAAGTTTGAGAAGCACTGTAATTACCAATTAAAAATTACGCGATTCGCTTCCCAATGTAACTGATTAACACGTTGGCGAGTGCATGTGGTGTATTTGAGGGAGGGAGGATAGAAAAGGAATAAATAAGCAAATTCTCTGAAATAAGCAAATCCTTCACAAACACTGTCAAAGTCGTTTAATTACACTTCAATGCCTTCGAAATAATTTTATGGATAGCAGTGCAAGGAAAAGATCGTATTTTTGAAAGACGTATATATACGGCCGGAGCAACTAACACACTGGCTAAGCGAGACGTTAATATACGTTAGTGGCGTATTTTAGAGGTTAAAGTCATACACTGTAGGTTTAGCTTCAAAGTACAGTATTATAGAATCCAATACATTGCTATTGTATGGTGGAAGGGGGGGTCGCGATGAAAATTATGATTGTATATTGGATCGCAAATATTGAAAGTCTGAGAAGTACTTTCCTAATGTTAATCATTCAGGTATTAACTGCAATATTCTTCATCATACAATGAATTATGTATATATATATATATATATATATATATATATATATATATATATATATATATATATATATAAATATAATTTGTACAGTGTTGTCTGATTGATCCTTTTCTCATATATCAGAACTACTAAACAATTCCATTATTTCTAAGCATTCCTTGACCTTATCCTTGGTTTATCTGAGTGCAAAGACATATCACAGAACAAACCCAAAGCACCTTGTAAGTGACATCTCCCGAAAACGAGCATCCTGGAACATCCCATCGAGGTATAATGAAGCTTAACACCCCTTTAATCGGTCCGCCGCACTCGTAAGGGTATCTCGCCAGTCATCAAGGCTCCCGTCAACGCAATCTTACTCTTAATTACCTTTAACCCGAGACTCGAATTGAATTATCCGGCTTTTCTCTGTGCCAGTATCTTTGACCCCCACGGCTCCTAATTACCAGAGTACTTAAAGAGTGTGTTGGGACCCTTCCTGCCGTAATAAGGTAAAGTGGAATGGGAGAAAGGTTCTCCTGGCAGGGGAAAATCATTGCCAGGCAGTTACGCCGAATAGTTTTTGGCTCTCGTTGGATGGTGTTATGATGAGTACATTTATCTTCTGTGGCTTGGTAAATGTAATATAAATAATTATTCAAAAATTGTTAGAGTTATTTTACTTGTAATGATGCTTCCTGATGGGTATTTTAATTTCTAGATTTTGATATTATCCAAATTTCATTAATAAAGTAAATATGGGCCACTCTATCAATACTCAGTCCTTAGATGTAGGCGATGTTTGCTTTTTTTTTGGAAAATCTAAATTATTTTTTTTATTTAAAAATTTAGGCATAAGCATTAATAATTCTTCAATACTTCTTTGAACAGATTCATCGGAATTTTTCTTTAAAAAAAAACAGATTTAATGCATGAAATATTTTATAAGGCAGTGTTTCTCAAACTTTCAATACTGGCGACCCAATTTTCAATCATAATTTTTATCGCGCCCCCTTATACATTAATAATGTACTGAATGCAATAATAATGCACTTTGCCGCTAAAGCTACAATAGGCGATCTTAATTATAAACCATACAAATTAGTAACATAAGTCAGTGTTTCTCAAAATTTTTCAATACTGGCGACCCAATTTTCAATCATAATTTTTCTCGCCCCCCCACCTGTACAACAATAATGTATTCACTGCAATAAAAATGCACTTTGAGATAGAGACGCTAAAGTTACAATACGATTTTAATTATAAACCGTGCAAATTAATACAATAAGTATATTAAATTTTGTATATGTAACTTTTAAGCAGTATATATTTTAAGAATTTTTTTTTACTTTAAATATATATTACTTACTTATTATTATGTTATTTTTCTTTCTCTAATTTTTAAATTGGAACAGATCGCAAAATGATATATTTAATTAAAGATTTATTTCCTTCAGCATCCATTTCTCAAAGTACAAATGTCATTAGAAAAATAGTCTAGTCTATGTTGCTCTCTATCATATCCATCACATCTGGCATTATCGGATACGTTCGCGTGAGTCTGGGCAAACTATCGGATGTCTGGGCAAAAACATGTAAAAATGCTTTTCCTCGTACAATTCCAGTCAGTTTTGGTCGTCTTAATACTTCTATAGCTATTGAATCTATCTTGAATGTACATTTTTTAATTTGCACGGTAATTAAGTATTTACGGCCGTAGATTAAAACAAAATCATACATACATTTTTAAGTCGTAAGCAAACATTCGATGATAATAAAGGATCAACAAGTACACAGACGAGCATGGTTCCGAAAATTAAATCAAGGAAATATTCTCAAAAATACTTAAATTTTGGATTTACCACTACTGAAGTAAATGATGGGGAAAAAAGCCCCAGCTCGTTATGTGTGAAAACTTACAAATCTGAAAAACAACATGTGAAAGTTGTTTTTATAACCATGTAAAATCATTTAGACATGCTGGCAAAGAATATTAAAAGTATTTTTTGGATGAGGACAACTTGGTTGCAAGTTACAAGAGTGGATTAGGGATTTATTTCAAGATACTCCAGAAGGGCTCTCAACTTCCGAACTGGATGTGAAATCTTTAGATTTCACATCCAGTGAAAAACTAAAAGGCAATTTTTGTAATAAATCGCTCTTTGAATTTTGGGTAGAGGTGGATGATGAATTCTCTGTACTGAAAAAAACCAAAGCACTTCATATACTATTACCATTTTCAACATTCCACATTTGTTAAACTGGATTTTCTGCGGTGGCTGCTTTGAAGACAAAATATAGATCTCAGCTAAATATAGAAAAATAACTCAGAGTGTCAATTTCTGATGTTATAAACCTTCCTTTGAAAAATTTGCTCTACAAGACAAGCCCATGAAAGTCCCTAATAATTATTAAACTTGCTCTTAATTTAGTATTAAGAAATTATTTATAAAATACCTTCTTCAGTACTGATACATTAAACGCATACTGGCTGAAACACCGGCTATTCGCACGAGTTCATTTTTTAAAAAATAAAACATTATTCTTTATATAATAGCTGAACTGTAAGGAAAGTAAAACTGCGTGCACGACATTGTATACAAAAATGTAAAATGATTTTTTTTTTTTTTTTTTTAGATAAATGCTATAACTGTAAATAACTGTTTAAAAGAGAACTGTAATTTTAAACCTCACAGAATTAGCATTTAGAACTAATGTTAATTTATGAAAAAGAATATAAAATTCCGATGAAGAATAATTGTGTTACTTTTTAATATTTAAAGCGAGAAGACTCGTGACACCTTTGATGATCAACAAATAACAAGTTAAACTTTTTCTTTCTTGTGTCTTTTTGACAAGGTGAACTGAACCTTGTGGTACACTTATGGCTTCATATTTTAAGTTCATGGAGTTCTTTAGAAAGCATTTGAAAATTTTCCTTTCGTTTCATGTTCATAGCGTTTCTCAATCATGAATAATATGCATCTTTCAGCAGGTTCTTCTTTTGGTTGATAAGTTACAACTTCCTTCAATAGAGATCACAGATGCCCCGCGCAACCGCAGCCTGACTGAAAATTGAATCATGTCTTCCTTTTTCTTTTTCTATAACTAATGTACGGTATTTCAATAATAATTACAGTGATGAATTGTTTATCTTCTTAGAATTTTCTCATGGGTCTGGGTTTCGTTTTTTTCTCTTAACGAAAAATATTTTATGTTAAAACGTAATAAAAGTATCTCTCATTAAACAAAGTGGTTTTTTTTCTCTTTAATTTGGTTTTGGGATCAAAGATAGCTATTTGATGACGGAAAAAGGTCAGATAATAAACATAAATTATATCAATGTTGTTATGCATTTTTTTTTATTATGGAAGAAAGTATTTTGTTTTACTTCTCTTTCCAGTTATATTTTTAAAAAAAATTTTTAATTTTCGATATGCTCGCGCCCCCCTTGTAGGGTTATCATGCCCCCCCAGGGGGGCGCGCCCCACACTTTGAGAAACACTGTTATAAGGTACTGTATAATGCATAATATAGAACTAGAAGCAATAAAAAATAATAAATAAAATGAAAAATTCAAACAAAAATTTATAGCATAAAGCAGCTGAGGGTGTTTTGTTATACATCAAAGCCATTAGGAGGTAGCGAAAGTTACTGGAGGGGGTCCTCCTTTTTAACATGATTGCATTCTTTAGTTAACTTTAGATCAGTGCTTCTCAAACTTTTAATACATACGACCCAATATTCAATCATAATTTTCATCATCCTCCCCCTCCATACAAAAACAATGTATTGATTTGAATAATACTATAATTTGACGCTAAGGCTACAATACGACTTTAGCCACTTAAGTGCTACTGGCGTAGAAAAACGTCTCTCTCTGCCAAAACGTTAATTGCCTTGGACGTACATATACGTATTTTCGAAGTATGATCTTTTCTGTGCACTGCTATCCATAAAATTATTACGAAGAATTTAGAATGCAATAAAAGGACAGTAACAGTGTGTGTGAAGCACTTACTTATTTCTGAGGATTTTTTTATCTATTATTTTTGTCTCCCCTTCCCAATCCCAATATATCGCATACGCACACTAGGGAAAATGGTGAAATTGGGGATCAAATCGCATACCTTTTAATCAGCAGAGTTAAGGGATTTAATTATAAACCGTACAGATTAACAAGATAAGTGTTAATTTTTGTGCATAAGTTTTTATATATGCCAAGCCCATGGAGTCACTGGAAATTATTTAACTTGTTCTTAACTTAGTATTGACAAATTAATTATAAAATACATTTTGTGCAGTACTAATACATTTATAAGTGTATTATATCAATGTAAATGTGTATTTTTTATTTTTTATTATGTCAGGTTGTATTTGTTTGTTTACTTTCAGTAAATTAATAATTCTTTAAATAATATTTTCTTTTCGACTTTTCAGTATGCTCGCGCCCCCTTGTAGAGTTAGCTCGGCCCCCTAGGGGGCGCACCCCACAGTTTGAGAAACGCTGCTTTAGGTCCCAGAAAAAGACATAATTTTTTCTACAATAAATAAGTTAAATAATTCTATAAATATAAGTTAAATAAAACAGTGGTTACTTTTTTTAAACTTATTCATTGAGCTATTTTCTCATATCTGTAGCTACAAAAAACATTTAAATTTAAAATCAGTTAAATGACACAAATGACCTTACAAATTTTCTTTAAATCAGGTGTGTTTTTGCTTCTTGAAATTCTCATCACAAACAGAAATGCCAGACAATTTGTATCTATATTTACACTTGCTGATATTTATAGAAGAAAAACTTGGCTCACAAATATATAGAAAAATTTCTGTCCATACATTTTTTTTTGACTCACTTTTTGGTCCGCAGAAATACTCTCTGCCGGCTGCTATTTTCCCAACCTTAGCACAAAATAGTAAAAAGTAAATTTCGTGATAATTAATAATACCAAGATATAAATTACGTTATTAATAATGTGAGAAATATAACAACATATACATATTTCTTATACATATACATATTTCTTTATGAAAGTATTTTTCATTTTCGTACGCACGAGTATGACTGATAGATAAAGAGTTGTAAGAGTATATACAAGAAAACTTATAGTGTGTGATATTTTGTCACGGGAAGAGGTTGATTTTCATACGAATGAAAGGTAGGGCGTGGTCGGTGTTGAGTGAATTATGTATTACGAGGCGAGTGGACGATTACTGTAGTGTAGAAGAAGCAGATGAGAAAGTTTTTCCATTTTATTCAACATTTAGGCGTTTTCACATCACAAGAAGCAAACATAATGGCACAAACACAGAACAAAGACAACACACAACACGCAGAAGCCGGCTGGCTACATGTTTACACCTAAGAGCAGAGAAAAACGGGCTTTTCAGAGGCTTGATATTTGTATTCAGCGGGACATCACATGATTCAGGAGCTGGATGGATGGAGTTTCAACACTCACTAGTTGGCGGATAGCCAATTAAAGTAATTACACTGTTGTCCTGAAGGACTTGACATTAACCCTCCAAGCAGTTAGCACGGAAAATTCCGTCATTGTAAACATGCTTCGAAAATGCACTGCACTGGTTTTTCTGCCTTCGTTTTCCAAAGGAAAAGTAACGTTTTCAAAAGATGTTGAACTGTACTCTTATGAAATCCTTTCCCCCTTTTAAAGGTTTAACATCTTGAAAGATAATTAGGGAAGTTGGAAGCAACACAGCAGGACACTGATAGGTAGTTTTATGGCTCAGAGGGAACCCCGTGTTTTGACCCTGGAGCAATCGTAAAAAATCGGGGGGAAATTTCTTTAGACCCCAGGAAGTGTATGTTTGTTACCTTGTACTTTAAAAGTTTTGAAAAGTCCCAACGCATAAGTAAAATATGTTACAATTCCCTTTTGGTTTCATATTAATTTGAAACTGTAACAAGTTGGGGCGTGTCAGGGCAATCTGCTATTTTATATAGTTAGACAAATTATCTTTTTTTAAGTATATTCTTTCGCTTCATTTTTCTTATTTTAGTCAAAGCTTTTAGTTTTTGAAACATGATTATTTTATTATAAGATGACAAAAAAAATTAATTAAACACCAAAATCTTTAAAATTTGAAACTTTTTCAATTTTCCAACCATTAAAAATGAATAAATTTAAACTTCATCAAATAATTTGAAACATTTTCTTACACTTTGATAAAATAATAACGAAAAAAAACTAATTAAGATTTATTAGTTTTTTTTTTAGATTTCAAAGCCCAAGTGTTCAGGGAAGTTTAAGTACAGTGACTAGTTATATATTGTTAAGAAACACCGAATTATATTTGAATTTTAAGTGCTTGGACTTCAGTTTACATCAAAGACTACCTGAATGAAGATTTTCCCACATTTTTTATAACTTGAATGTTTGAATAAATGGTAATCAAAAATATACGGAAACATTTACAGTAGACATTTATGCATATAAATATACATAAAAATCAATTTTAAATTCAAGCTATTCAAAAACATTCGAATTATTCTTCAAAAATATCTATTTATGCAAAATACCTCAACATTTATCTTTTTTTAAATTCTAACTGAATTAGTAATTAAAATCTGGATATTTTTTGAAATCTCGACCATATAAAGCTAGAAATTTTATGTTAGAAATTCCGTTTGAAATTTCGAAAAAAAAAAATGCATCGCGCAGTTAAAAATTATTTACCATAAATTTTAGAAATCGTTTGAGTATAATAAAATTTTTCAAATTTTGTTATATAGCTTCTTTGGTATTTTTTAATATATTTCGAAGATTTCATACAATTCAGTTGAAAACTGCAAGTAAAGAGCAAAAAACTAAGAGCAAAAAATATACTAAAAAAATTGATGAATATACAATTACAATAAATTCTTACATAGAAGCAAGACTGAGAATCTAAAGCGTAGGAATGAAAATTTCTGAGTATATCTGAAGTAGTTTTCGAAATATTTATTTTAAAGTTCAGAAAATTTGTGTGCGGTATGTTATACTTAATATTAATTAAATTGTTAAAATAATATGCTAATAATATTTATGTAATCGTTTGATGACACATTCATATACTAATAAAAATTATAATGGGGATTGATGCGAATGTGAAGAATTTTATGTAATTTTAAATTCAGACATTAAGATATTGATGTAGAAAATATAAAACGACCATCTAAAATACATGAAAAATGCAGTCTGCTATAAAATGTTCTTGACAAACAAAACCCGGCATTTTCACTTACTATGGCAGAGCCGGCGTAGTCAGGGGCGATCTGAAAAAACAGAGAGGGAACCGCGGTCTTGATGGATGCCGCTCTAGCTTTTACAGTTCTCAGGAAAAAAATATATATAAAAATTACAAATGCAAAAATAAGTCTTGTAATTTTCCATACATTTTTATAACAATGAATTGTGGAATTGGCTTCGAATACATTGTTGTGTTTGACAATATCTAAGGTAACCAACCCTACTTTAGATAGATTTGTACTACTTTTTCGTAACCGTATTCCTTTTAAAATTAATTCGTGCAGCCGAATTACACCTTTTGTACCCTTAAAAATTTATGTTAACTATAACGGTTAATTTTAATTTATGAAACTTGTGAAATGTTCATAATTAACCATTTCCGTCTAAACAGTTTACATGAAAAAAAAAAGTTTGGACTCCCTCATTCATTAGGGATTTATATAAGATCCTAACATTAAATTTTATTTTTCACCGAAAAGGGTTGAGTGGTAGAGTATAATGCTTCCACACCACAGGTCTGGGGTTCTATTAACGGGCTGCGCAAGGTTGACTCTGCCTTTCATCCCCGCTACATTGGGTCGATAAATGAGTACCAAGCTTGCTTCGGGTCTTAAAAACTGAAGGTCTCTCTTCAGAAAGACCACCAAATCAGGACATCTGTTCATGCACCTCAGCGTCCAATGGTCACGTGTATTATGATGGGCACAGTAGTTCCTGACCCTCATGGATTGTTGTGCTTCTGAGTTTGAGTCTTAAGTTTGAGGATTACCTCACTTTGGGGATACCCCTTAGATAAACATGTATTTCCACTCATTTGCAATTAAACATTTTTCTTTCAATTACGTTTATTTCAGAAGGAAGTTTGATTTTTCAAATGTATTTGCTTAATAACATGTATATTTGTGTATTATATTAAACATTTTATCAATCCAAAATTACATGTTTTTAGCTCCTCTAAAAGCTTTTAGGATTTTACAACTAATCTTACATTCCATATACGTTTTATAGTAGTATATTTAAAAATGATAAGGACATTTTTACGACTGTGTGAGCTGTTATGCCTCGTTTATGAATATAAAGAAATTCATTCAGCTACAGTTTTTAAAATGTACAGAAATAAGTGGAGCAACAGGATACTTACATATTATGAATATTTTTCACTGCAGTAAGATATATTTATATTTCAGTTTCTTTACAATTTGAATAGAAGTTGTAAGCCATTTTGCGAATAGTTTGATATTGAGTATAAACCCATCGGCTGTTTAATATTGTAAAGTGTTTTACTTTGATACCAGCGCACATTAAAAAAAGGCTCATTTGCAGTTATATGATCAGCTTTAGTGATATTTAAATTTTCAAAAATAGTCTACACGTAAGAAAACATTCTTTCACAACCGCACACCACATCTCATACTATGTCTTCCCTACAGCAGGAAATATTTGTGCATACTGAAAAATTTAATACAGGATACATTTCCAAGTGTTAAATTTGTTTTTAAAATTTGGTATGGATACATTGTGGAACTGTCGGTTAACTTCACTGAACAAAATTGTTTTAAGTGTACTGTTTTGAAAGTCAAAATTAATTAGGGAGAACTTTTCTCACAATAGAATTTGTAATGACTGAATTGTGTGAAAATGTAGTTATCGATGTGTGACATTTTTCCTTGTAATAAAAGAAACAGAAAGATAAGAAATTTAACTTGAGTAGAATATGGTTAGAAAGTACTGTCATGCGCATTTGAAGAAGTATATCCCCCATTAAAATTTAAACTTATTGACTGAATGTGTGTTATGTCCATCACAAATTCCGATGTAGAAAAGGAATTTTTATTTAATACAAGAAGTTCGAAAATGAGAACACTAGGAATGAAAATTTAGATTTTTTCCGAAAAATATTCAGTTAACATAAAAATATCATTTATATTATTTTAATTAAAATAAATTAAAAGTATTGAAATTCTTTTTTATGCTATTTTAAACTAAAAATATAATTGAATAGAGAAAGATCGGTTTTATTTCATAAATATAATCATCGTATGTATATCACCGTATGCACCATTTATTGTCTTACTGTTTAAAAAATGAGGTAGGGCCTTTGCTCGTTTTACCTCATTGCTTTTTTAAAAAACAGGAAAGTGAGCGCGTTTTCTTACTCTCATATTCAAAAATGAATACAGGATGCTTTTTTCTGGTTCAAATTGCAATACCAAAAATATATATATTTTTAATTTTTTAAGAATGGCAGAAAAATAAATTTTGTTTGAAGAAAATATAATTATTTTTCAACTTCTAAGATACTATTTATTTAATTTTTTCCTTTTTTTTACCCTTTCTTTTGTTTTAATTGTACTGTAACTGAACATATAATAGAAAGAAGCACCGAGTTCCACTACAGTTTCATACAAGCTTGCCCAAGGCAACTTAACAGCTAGCTGTAAACGATTGATCTCTTGGTTCTCACTTGACGAAGGAACCGAACTAGGTCATAAAATTGTCCCTGTTCGACATCCCAAGTTTTAAAAGGGGGAAAGGAAAGAAGTCTGTTGCATTTTTAAAGTGAACGGCAAAATAAGAGTAAACGCTTTCGGAATAACTTTTCAGGAGGAAGCTAACCACTCAGAGGGTTAAACAATTCAAGATCTTTACGATTCAAATATTGGAATTATTATACACACACACACACACACACACACACACACACACACACACACACACACACACACACACACACACACACACACACACACACACACACACACACACACACACACACACACACACACACACACACACACACACACACACACATACACATACACACACACACACACACACACATATATATATATATATATATAAAATGAATGTGTATTATATATCAAAAACAAGAAATAATAGATGAAGAACATAACAAGAAATAGCGTAATAAAAATATAAAAGCTGAACATGAAGAACAAAATTATAGAGAAATAAAAAAATAAAAACTACAAAAAAGAAGAACCTAGCGAGTCAGAAAGCAATTTAGGACTTAGGACCGAATAAGTGGGGTTAAACTAGTTTGAAGGCACCAACCTTCCCCCTTTGCAACTCGGTAGGAAAACCAAATAAAATAAAATAAACAAAACTTCAGAGTATGGATAACTCAGAGAGCATGATAAAACCAATCACTACTATTATGTAACAAACTCTCCCAAACTCTTAATGCAGAAAAATCACAATATATATATATATATATATATATATATATATATATATATATATATATATATATATATATATATAATGTCTCTATAATATTGCTGGTGATTAGTAAATATAACTACAGTTCGTGGCGAGTGGATGATTTTATGGTAGTATTGACGATTGAAAATGTAGAGATACACAAACCTATATTGACGGCATCACAAAGAATACACACATAACAAAAATACACGCACTACAACTGCAGCCAGCTATATCTTGAAGGCAGATAAAGACATAACAGAGAGCAGTTTCCAGAAACCTCGGTTTATATAGGACGCCCAAATCACATGATCTGAATGGGTGGACAGATGTAGTTCTAGATACTCTCGTTAGGTGGATAGCTAGGATATTCATGAACGTGCGTCCTGAAGGAATGGATCATAGATAAATCAAAAGATATTAAAGATTAAATTACTGGTGATTATATATATATATATATATATATATATGAATATAATTTTTTTAGATATACTCTTGTTAGTGTAATATATAATAATGAGTATCCTGAAATTATATCCATAAATAAACATAAAGTAACTCAGTTTTAATTTTGAATTCACCTTTTTTTGTCATATTTTGAATTTCTTGAAGCAGGGTTGGAATCTAGCGGCACGCTGGTCACATACAAAGAATTTTTATGTGGTCCACCAAGATAGCCAGAAAATTTGCTTTGAACCGAAATTTCATTCCCGTCCGTGATTATAGATTCTCCTTTTATTTTTCAGTACTAGGAAAACCAACAATTTGATAGAGTTTTTACTAAGAGATCAAGTGCCGATTTTGGAGGATAGGTTCACAAGAAGACTTCAGGATTTCGAGAAATCTGAGCATATATATAAATTCAATTTTCTTTTTTATCCCATTACTGTTAATATTGATACAGCACCTGAGGAGCAGCACATTGAACATATTGACTTTAAGTCAGACCACAATTTGAAGAAAAGGTCTATTTATATGACACTGACTTCTACTCATCTCTATCAGCTGAAAAATTTCCATGTAAATTATTCTTTATATGAAGGTCAACATTTATCTGTGAGGAAAATTTTTCTTGCATGGAGTTCAACAAAAACAAACGTGGATGTAAGTTGGGTGACATAAGTTTCATGGATGTGACGAGAATTTTATGAAGCAATCTCACTCCTAATGTTAAAAGAGAAAAAAAATCTTAAACGCATTTAATTCTGGAATTAAATGTGGATTTTATAATGAATTTAATCCTTTTAAAAACTGACGAGTCATAGAAGATAACAAACACTGCCTTAGCTTATTTATAAAAGCTATTTCGATTTTTTAAAAGGATTTGGAAACAAAAATATAGAATTATATTGAATGATAAAAATATACCCGGAAAAATATATGATATATGTAAACCTTTTTTATTTAATTTTATATTAAGTGACAAAATAATAGAAAAATTCTTTATGGGAGGAAAATAAATGTTCTTTCACTTTCCACACATCATTTATACTTGATCTAATATCTTTTTTTCGATTCAACATTATATATTTTTTAAACAGCTTATATTTTCTAATTTTTTTATTTATCATTTATTTCTTTTACTGAATTCATACACGTCTCTCTAGATGGAATTCATAGATGGACTCTCTTTGATTAGTTCATAGTTTATTTATTTACTTTTTTATTTGTTTCATTAATTATTAAGTATGTTTGTAATTAATTTATTTTGGATACCATATTTTGTTTTAATGTCAAACCATACTTGACTTTCTTGAGTTGTGAGCGAACAATACTTGACAATGAAGTAGTACACATTTAGGATATAGCTAAGGGGCCTTAAAGTGATTTCGTAAATACAAATACAAAGAGCAATATGCATTAGCTGTCACAAACCGTTGAATAATATTAGAATGATTTTGCTGAAACGCATTAACATTGATTAATGCATTATTTGGATGGGTTATACGACCGACTACGATAAATAATTTATATTTTAATTTAAAGTAAAATTTGGTTCAATGCGATACATGTTTTTTTCAGCATCGTATTGCGTTTATTTCTGCTCAATGCATTTGATGTTTCAGGAAATCCACCTTAGAATTCTTCCTTTGATTTCTCAGTATTTTGATGATTTTTTTTATCATTTATTTAACAAAATGTTAATTAAGAGTTTGAAAAGCTGCCCTGTAAATCTTTTTTCTGTTTCAGTTAGTCGAATTTAATAAAAGTAACTGAAATTTGTTTGGTTATTGCTTTTCATATGAAGCAAAATACATTCTGAGTTAATTTTCTATATTAAAAGAAACGACAAATCAGGGTAAATGAGTAAAATAATGGATGTTAATCAAATATTAACAAAAAAAACCTAAAAATGTTTTATCCATTTAATGTAATATTGTTTTAAGATTTTTTTCCAAGGTTTGCATATTTTGCATTTTTTTAAAATTTTTAGTAACTCTTTCAATCTACAAACCATTTCAATCTACTTTAAAACTTCTAATTTGAATGAATTTTAAAACTTCTATTTTTCTTCTTTTCTTAATTCTTCTTTGCTTAAAATGCTGAAAATAATTATATTTTCAAATATAACATATAAAACTGTTCTGAGGCTCATTCAAGATTAAGTAAAATTTATGAAAGTTACATTGTGTCTTAAAGAAATCCAGCCACCAAAACCTGTGTTAGTAAATTTAACTTTCAGAATTATGACTCAGATTTTGGGAAACACAGTTCCATGTGCAACTTTCTCAGTTAATTACGTTTTTATGTTTATCTCAAGCTGAGATTCCCTTTTGCGTTTCAACTTTGAAGTTAAAATTCTTTCAAATTACTTAGTTTAACATAATAATTATTTTAATTCTTACTTTGTCTTATATCTCTTACTTTGTTTTATCTTTAAATCTATCTTCTTAAGAACAACCATGCGCATTAGAGTCAGATTAAAAATCTTGATATAGTAAGGTTGAACCCTGTTCTTTATTGAGTTATGTTTAAGCTTAATATGTTCTTATCGTAAACATATAAAAGAAATTTTCTTAGCAAATTATTATCAATATTCGTTATATACCCGTAAAATCTGGCCTAGTGTATTAATTCACCGGTAAATTACGATCAAAGTTTTTGTGTTGAAAATGCCCCCGAACACATGGGTATGAACCCCGTAAAATCCGGCGTAAAACGCGCATTTTCAACACAAAAACTTTGATCGTAATTTACGGGTGCTCGTTATACGCCAGGTAAAAACATGATAGCTTTAAAAATATAAAAATAGATGCGCATAGAAAAAATTATCCTTCTGCATATATCGAAGTACTGTTTATTTAAAAGAAATGACTCACTTAATAAACTTGAAGGGCTGTAGTTCTAAAATTATACTATTTTTTTCTAAGGATTGGAATAATATCTCGAAAAAACTACTTCAAAACACAGAAGAACATTGCATGCATGTATTGCATGTTCCTTCGTAAAAAAAAGGGTGCGCGGTATACGGCGAATGTACCTAGAAATTAAAAATTACAGCTTGAAAGTATACGCACGCGTTATACGTGGTAATTATCTAACGGATATTGATTATAATTTGTAAAGTGCCAAAATTTCAAAACATTTACAAAATGAATTACGTGGATAGATTTTTACCTATCCTTTTATAGTATTGAATTAAGAAGAAAAAAATGTTAAAAAATTGAAGTTTACATTTCTTGAATTAAACTTTATATTTGCACTTAAAAATATGCCATTCTTTGTAAATAATTAATGTAAACACACACACACAAATTAACACAATATTGACGGCATTAAATTTATTTCTTCAAAAAAGAAACATAAATAATGATGACAAATGGCTCTTTCTGGATCCCATATGAAGACATAAAGGCGAATCTATTGATGTCAGCTTAACGCATTAGAAAGCCAAGACTTTATTAAAGAGTTAGTTCTTCCGATTTCATCGGATCTCTGGAGAGAAGGTACACAGCAAAATATGCAAATGATCTTTCTGAACAAAGCTATTTTTTAGGCTCATCCTTGATGATGATGTCTTCATTTGCATTTCGCATAAAGACAGGACAATTTGGAAGGAGTTTGAATATTTCTTTCACGTCTCAAAGGGAGCTTTATGAAGCAGATTTATGAAAAGCTCAAAGAGAAGCATAAGTTGTTTGAGCATTCCTTTTTTTATCAGTATCAAATGAATAAGTATGAACAGATCATTTTCGGATTTCCTATTCATTAAGAAAAGCATTGTTAAGATCTAAGACTGGCTTTGTATCTAATATTCAGTTAAGTTTGTTGATGAAAGTTGTTTGAGTTATTATCCGTGTAAGAAGTTTGAGTTTGAAAATTCAATTAATTGTTCTTCTTTCTCATTTAAATATGAACAAAAAAAATTACATTTGTATTTTGTTTTAAGAAAGTTTGAAAAAGTTTTACGTCAAATGTTGAACTTAATATGACAATTCAAATAAGTAAGCCTTTTCTTAAGGCTCTATATATCTCAAATATTTAGCTTGAAATTTTAAGGGAAACATATGCATGCTATGCATTTTCTATTTTATAAAAAATTCTGCTTACCATTCCCAGGCTTAATGTATTATTGTTATATAGAATGCATATCATCATAATTTAAGAATAATGTTCCATAAATTTGCTTTATATCGAGGTATTATACTAATCTATTTTTCATAATTTATATTAATATCAGCTTATTCATAAATTATTTATTAAAAACGTAGCAAGAAAGAATTCTAGAATTTCTGGGTATTCACCTCTTAATTTTTGATTTCCAGATGATAAATGAACGGGCTTCTATCATATACTCCGGTGGTCTTCAAACTGTGTTTCACGGAATCCTGGGTTTCCATGACGTATAGTCAGAGACTCCATGATTCACAATAAAAAAGTTAAGAAATTATGAATGAACACGCCAAATAAATCCACGTTCTGTATGAAGTTTGTATATAATCACATATATCAGAATCTCTTGCTAGTCAGCACGTAAAACTGAAAATTGCATCTATATATACTTTTAATTTGCAATACTTTTTCAACTTTCATTATAAAATAATAAAATAATTTTAAAACATTTATATACTGTATATGTACTATTTACGAGATTGTGAGCATTTTATTGATTATCTTCCGGGATAAACAAAATAATTTAATTCTTGTTAGCATAATATTTCTCAAGAATAAATAGTTTTCCACTGAAGAATGTAGTTTTTTAATTTTAATTTGCTGAAAAAAATTCTTATAATGAAAGAGAAAAACAACTTATCGATATATCAACAGATTCAAAGTTAAAATTTATATTGAATCACCTAAATTTTGCAAAATGCACAGGATTTTTTACACAGGTAAAAGCATTTTAATGCGAAACGGTACAGAGTAAAGATTTCAAACCCGTATAACAGCTAATAAATACAATGCATGGGTAGGTGACATTTGGATCATAATTTAATATTATAAAAATGAGTAAATAATATTAAAAATTATTTATTAACATATAAAATAGCTTTTAAATTGTGTTTACATAAAGTACCTACAACATGTTAATATATCTTACATATTATTTGAAAATATGTGTGGAGGAATGATGTTCCCCCCAAAACACCTTATATTTCTAGGAGTTCCGTGAGACGAAAACAGTTTTCAAAACCACTGTTTTACGCACACAATGTCAGTTTCCTTCCCAATAAATACCATGGATATTTTTAATAATCTAGTGAATAAATACCAAAGAATAATAATCAGATATTATTCCTTATAAGTCAAAGTGTATTTAGGTGAAACAATCTGCAGAATCTTTAGTATTGTTGACAAACTAACCGTTGACCAATTCCACACTAAAAGATTGGATTTTGGGAAAATCGGGACTCAAAACGTTGATTCTTCGACAGATACAAAAAAAGCAACTGAAGGTTTCTTTCCCAATAAAGACCATGTATATTTTCAATAGACTACTTAATAAATGCCCTTATAAATACCGAAGAATAATAATCAGAGGGTATTCCTTGCTAGTGAAAGTACATTTAAGTGAAACAACTTGCAGTATCTTTAGTATTGTTGACAGACTATAGCCGTTGAGCAATTCCACTAAAAGACTGCATTTTGGGAACGTCGGGATTCAAACCCATGATTCGAGAGATACAAAACCACTGAAGGTTTCCTTCCCAATAAAGACCATGTATATTTTTAATAGCCTAGTTAATAAATGCCGTTATAAATACCGAATAATAATAATCAGATATTATTCCTTACTATAGTGAAAGAGCATTTAAGTGAAACAACTTGCAGTATCTTTAGTATTGTTGACAAACTATATAAGCGTTGGCCAATTCCACAAAATGACTGGAATTTGGGAACGTCGGGACTCAATCCCATAATTGGTCAGATCAACGCCTGAGAAGGTCGTGACCTTGGCCATTGTTTCAACCACAAAACGATATTATTGAATTGGAATGAAAATGTATTGTTTTAAATATTTTTTAACGTCTCACAAAATATATTAAAGGGTTCAGAATAAAAATATACATACTGTTTTTTTATTTTTTTTTATTCAAAGAAAAGTAATTTTATTTTTAAGTTATTTTATATAGTATTTAGACCTGTTTTCTCCTAAAGCCTACATTACTGAGGAGATACATTTGCGTTTTCCAATGCAGCTTATATCCGGTTCCGATGCTCCGTTTCTCAGGAACCATCATTCAATACAAATGACTTTCCATTTAAACAAACCATTGCTATCAGGAAACTCAAACACTGTCACACCACATTTAAACATAAAAGAATTATTTCAAACTTTCCTCCTTTAAAGTTTCTCGAATACCGTCTTATCATTGGTCTGTTTTGATGAGTAAGGTATTAAGGAGGTAACTGTAAGGAGAATCAATGGACGTCGAATCAATCGGCCGTGTGAAAGGAGAAGGAAATCTATTTACTGAAGAATTTTGGTGCCATAGGGGAGCCATTTGTCATATTTGGACAGCTCAGATGACATGGAGGTAATTTGTCCATGGAAATGGAGGTGCCACCACGCTCAGCTGGAGATAAAAGTTTGCGAATAACGAATCTTGAGCTGAGCAATGACGGCCGTGAGATATACGATAAATATTTTAGCCCTTATAGTTTATGTAATGTTTACGTGGCATGAATATTTTATTTATTGTTTATCGTTTGAAGAAAATTGATATATTTCAAAAGTTTTCTTATAATCTGAATCATATTTCTTAAAGAAAAAAAAACTGTGACATTTAACTTGTTTTAATATTTTCGGAATTATAACTTAGTAGCTATTATACTACTACTAAAATAGCATCGGAGGAATATGATGACCTTATTGCCCATTAGAAATAATGTAGCTCTTATTTAATAAAATAAACGGCAAAGAAAAATCTATATACACAAAAAAAAACATAATAAAATGTGAAGTACTCTGAAGTATCATAATAAAATGTGAAGTGAGTATTCGAGATATACTATAAATATCAAAAACTTCATTTAATCTAATCCAGTGCTTCTCAAACTTACAATATTCAATCATAATCCCCCCCTTACATACAATAACAATGCACTGAATTTAATAATACTCTGACACTTAAGCTACAACACAACTTTTAACCTCTTAAGAGCGTATATAAACGTTTCGCTCAGCCGAAGCATTATTTTTCTGGACGTATATATACGTCTTTCTGAAGTACAATCATTTCTGTGTACTGCTATTCATAAAGTTATTCGAATGGCTTTGGAATGTAATGAAAGGACCTTGACCTTGTTTGCGAAAGATTTACTTATTTAAGAGGATTTGCTTATTTATTCCTTTTCTCTCCCCCCCCTACGAAAAAAAATATTACATACACGCATCTACATGGGAAACGATGCCATTAGGAAGCGAATCGCATAACTTTTAATTGGCAATTAAAAAATATAATTATAAACCGTACGAATTATCAAGATAAATGTTAATACATGTCCATGGGTTCACTGGTAATTATGAAACTTGTTCTTAAAACTTAGTACTGTTAAATTAATTATAAAATGCATTGTACAGCACTGATACATTTATAAGTGTATTTAATCAATGTGTGTGTTTTATTTTTTATTTTGCCAGAGTGTATTTTGTTTGTATACTTTCCGTATATAAATTAATAATTTCTTTAATATAACTAATCTTTTGTTTTCGACTTTTCAATATATTTGCGCCTCCCTTGTAGTAGAATCATGCCATCCTAGGTGGTGCGCCTCACAGTTTGAGAAGCGCGGATCTAATCACATTATCTCATGAGTAAATCGTAATTGGGGGAGGATTAATCTCAGATCCTATCTATCATAAATGTCGTATGATTATGTAGAATGTAAATGATTTCTTTTTTTCTTTGAGTGCCTGTTTAGCTTGGGTGAGCTCAGTAAAATTAAATTCTGAGAATGATTTCACATCGTCAGAGCTTAGGCCCTCCCTCTCGAGAGGAAACTGAAAGTCAAAATTACTTGCGGAGATCGGTATACCGCCTATCTGGTGCCGCTCTAAAATGAGATACTATCTCCTGAAGAATGTACTAGATCTGCAATATTAAAATACCAATAGACACACCCATTGGAAATTTTTTAAAAAATCTCCTTTTTTAAAATGGTTTCTAGACGCAGCCACGCAGGAGCAACCTCCAAAACAAACCTGGACACGAACTGCATTTTGGGGTCATGGTAGCCTAGTGGTTAGGGTCACGAGTTCGTAACTGACGTATTGTGAGTTCGAGTCTAGTTCCACTGAAGACCCACCATGAAGAGAGGGCGCATGAACGATAAATCCGTCGATTTCAAAGTCTTCCCTTTGATGTAGTGTGGTAGTCGAAGAGACAGGTGTAGCTTCAGATTTCGTCTTTCTTACTCTGCCGAGGTTCAAATTTCAAGGTCCGTTACAAAAATAAATAGCCCTCGTTTTGCTTAATCCTGCGACGTTAAGTCTGTTTTCGGTAAAAGTACGAGAGCTCTAACTAAATGTGAAGCACCTTTTCTGACATAAAAATGCCCCAATTTCCATGGGAAATTTGCAATATTATAACTCGTACCTCTGTTAACAATATAGTGTGTTCAAAATATTCTCCGTGAATACTTTCTTTTCTGTTTTAATAAGTGAAAGCAAAGCCAATTTAACATTACAGTATAGGATAAAAAAAATGCGAAACACATTTTATACCAGAAAAAAATGAATCAATTCGGTTTAAAATTGGAAGTATGATGAAAAATGTTGTTCTTTAAAGTATGGTGAACCCAGAATTTCACATTTTAACTTTTCATTTCTTTTATATCTGAAAATATGTTTGGAATTTAGGTCCTATTCTTTTACATTAACCGAAAACAGCCTTAATATATCTCACATACACTCACAAGCTGCACTTTGACGACTCGCGGGTAGATTCGCAGGCTTCAGTCTAACCCACTTATTCTAATCAGAACAAAATATTATCTGCACTTTACTATCACAAAACCAATGTCTGTACAAATACAATCTCATTAACTTCTAACTTAACTACACTGCTGGCCACTGTAAATGCAACATCCTGAAGGAAGCATAAAAATAACATGAAATTTACAACATGCATTAGAGGAGGTGAGATATGCAAATGATTAGAATTTCAGCGGAGACACACACCACCGCATCTGTGACGTCACTTCAAAGCGCTATTTAAGGCTTAGAGATTTCGACGATTTCAAGTTCGACAATTGTGTTTTTCTTGTGGTTTTTTTAAAAAACGATTAGTTATGTCTCGTAAAAACAGCGATCAGCTTTTGATCAAGTATCCCACAGAGGAAGGATAGTGGCCTACCGAGATTGTGGATTATCTTTCAGAGAAATCGGTAGTCGTGTTGGATAAAACCAAACAACTGTAATGCGGATATGTGACCGTTGGATGCAGGAGGGTACGACGGACCGACGTGGTCGATCGCATCCACCTCAGTGCACCACTTCACGTGAGGACAGGCAAATTGTGCGCATGGCAGTGACAGATCGCTCAATAGCACCACGAACCGTAGCACAGCACACTGAGTCTGTAACGCATCATTCAGTGTCTGCACGTACCATTCGACGCCGTTTACAGCAGAGTGGTCTGTCCGCAAGACGTCCATTGCTTGTCCTACCCTTGACGCTGAACCATAGACGTCTTCGCCGCCAAATGATGCGATGAAAGCAGGATGTGGGCTGCAGAATGAAAAAAAGTTGTCTTTACTGGCGAGTCAAGCATCTGTCTGCAACACCATGATGGTCGGATTCGAGTCTGGTAACCCCATGCAAAGAGGATGATGAACAGCTGCGTTATGCACCGCCACATTGGTCCTGCACCGTGTATTATGGTAAGAGGCGGTTTTTGGATATCACTCTCGCACTCCTCTAGTACACATTGCCGGTACTTTAAACAACCAGCGCTACATCTTCGAAATGTTGGAACCAGTTGTCGTTCCTTACCTTCAGGACTTGGTCACAGCCATATTTCAACAGGATAATGCGTGACCATACATGTCACGCATTGTTCAATGGTTCTTCGTCAATCACCAGATTGAATTTCATCCCTGGCCAACTCGCTCTCCAGATCTTTCGCCGATAGAAAACATGTGGTCCATGGTTTCTCAACGATTGACCCAAATTACGCCCTCAGCTGCCTCACCAGATCAACTTTGGCAACGTGTGGAAGCCGCTTGGTCTGCGGTACCCCCAAAACACATCCAAAGTCCCCTTCAATCAATGCCGAGGCGTGTGGCAGCGGGGATCTCCAACAACGGCGGCTACTCTGGCTACTGATTCTGGCAGGAACCACACTTCACAGAAGTCTTTAAATTTAATCATTTGATACTTGGTCAACATGTCATTTAGAAAATAAATTTTTTGTTTTACTATCTCTTTTCTTTCTTGGTGTTGCATTTACGGTGTCCAGCAGTGTATCTGGACACCACGGTTCCTTCATAGGAAGAGGTTCTTGAACAAAACGATTCACAGATCAGATTTCCTCAGAGGTTAGCTGAAAATGAGTATAAGAACGTGTTACAAACACTTTTATAATATAAATCAAGAAATAAGGGGATTGTCAATTTTATAAAATCAACGTTATTTGTACAGGCTTCTAATACGAATTTATTAATGCGCAAACTTTTTTTAATGTAATTTGGTTCCTTGTTGAAGGTATGACATTATTCATTTGAATAAAGGTTGTCGAGAACGAGTTAAGTGATATTTATAACTGTATATCCCTAGATACTAAGATCACTGAAAAGTGCGAGCAATCTCATTTGTCTTGTGTTATCTAGCCTGTGAGTGTGAACTGATAAGTTTCAATACAAACTGTTCCTCGGTCATTTGATATTTTTGTATTAGAAACTGAACATTTATCCATTCTTTGTAATTTCTACATGCGGCAAAGAATAGGTTATTAAATTATCCCATCTGATATAACTAAAGAAAATGCGTCTCTGTATAAAAGTGTTCTCATATCCACAGGGAAAATAAGTGTAGTTCTGATATAAATTTCAACAAAGATTGATCTTTTGTATTTATGTGTTCAGTTTACTATACTTCAAAGAAATTTAGAAACTTCTAGTAAATAAGGAAACCCTTTTTAGTGTTTTCCTATAGCAGAAATTAAAATTTAGATAATAAAATATTTTCTGAGCAATCCCTATAATTTTAAATTAAAGGTTTTTAATAAATATTTATTTCAGTCTTTCCTGTTAACGTACGTAAATATATTTAGGTTGCAATTTTTAATGCATATTGTTTTAGAAAAGTTAAACAAATCATATCGTATTTGTTTCTTTATACACATATCAATCTTAAGTAAAAAAATAAATAAATAAAAATAAAGTGAATAGATTTCAGTAGGTTATTTTATTATCCGTTTCTTTATGTAAATTTATTACTTTCCGTTTTTAAATTTACATTTCCTCTGATAGAATTTAAATAACTTTTAATAATTTCTTTTCATGTTACTTCATGAAAACATTTTTCTTATAAATGACATAAATGTATAATACTTATACTATAAGATGAACGATTTATATAATATAAAAAGTGTTTACATATTTATTAAAATCTTTTTCATAACAACATGCTGCATTTCTTCTAAGAAAACATAGTTTATACATAATTTAATATTTACCATATTGCTAAGTGCTAAACTCCAGCCAAGAATGCTATGCTTTGAATTTGTATTTATAGTTCAAAATATGACAATAACTTGTGTAATGTACGCAGTTTCAGCGAGGTCTATGCATTTTTAATGCAATTTTGGCTAAGTTGCATTTTTCTAGCAATGGATTTAGACATTCTATCAATTATTTTCTATGTGATTTCGCTCAACATTATAAACCGAAATGGGAAAGTTAGCTAGCAAGAAAATTTGTTAAAACTTACTATTACATGTATTATTTTATATATGAGAGATGCCCTAAGTCAGCAATATTTATAAGACTGCCGCATCCACATTTTTTGCAAAGTCCAATGTCTGTTTTTACGTTTTATTTATCTTTAGTGCTCTAAGGATTTTTGTCTCTGTAGTAGAGAATTATTGACTATTTTTCTCAGTGAATGACAATATGCAATAATAATAACAAAATATTATTATCATTATTATTTTATTTTATTTATTTATTTAAATTATTTCTAAATTTCTCGAAAGATAACGCCACATGTTTCATAAATTAATAATACTATTTTTTTAAATATCATTGTGTATGTTTAGGAAGTCCTTTTATTTTCTATAAATTTGATATTGATATTTAATGTTTTTAAATGCATATTTAAAGACTTAATAGTATTTTATTATAAGTTACGAATTTTAATTTTATGCGGCACTACTATACTTCTTTGTATCTGGTAGGAAAGAAAGTTTTTTTGCTGTACTCACAAAGTAAGTTTTATCATCTAGTTTTATTGCATCGATTTTAACTCAATAATAGTAAGTACTAGTTGCCTATAATTTTATCGTTATATATTAATAGTATTGTATATTTTAGTGTAACACACATAAAACTTCTCTTAACATTCTTTCTTTTCCCTATGGCCCAGAGTATAGCTAAATTACAGGTGAAGGTTCGCTAGCCGCAAAACTTTGTTTAAACCTGCAATCTTGGTTTCTAAGAACAGGAGTTTGCTATTGTACTACTGTGGCTAATATTTCTTACTATCATGACTAGTTATACTTAGGTTTTATAGCCGTTTGTATTTATTTGTGGATGATATATATATATATATATATATATATATATATATGTGTGTGTGTGTGTGTGTGTAAAATTGATTTTGCTTGCAATTATTTCGATGATATCATAGTCTTTTATTCGTCAGAAAAAGAACATTGGAATCATCTGAAGACAATTTTTGACATTTGTCAAAAAGAAAATATTAAATTGAAACTATCTAAATGTGTCTTTGCCCAAACTAAAATTAACTTTCTTGGATATGAAATAGAAGAGGGTAAAGTTACTCCAAATAATACTAATATCAACATTATCAAAAAGTTGAAACCGCCAAGTAATGTAAAAGAACTTCAAAGGTACTTGGGTTCAATAAATATGTATCATAAGTTTATTCCAGAATATGCTGACCTTAGATATCCTTTAAATATGTTATTAAAGAAGGATGTAAAATTTAATTGGATTGATGAATGACAGAATGCAAACCGATTTTACATTTGTATGATCCTGACCTAACTTGTCATTTTTCTGTTGATGCATCACAAGAAAGTGTTGGAGCTGTGTTGAAACAACCTGATGCCTCAAATGTGTGACACCCAATTGTTTACCATTCTAGAACCTTAAGAGACTACGAAAAAAATTATGCCATAACTGAGTTAGAATGTTTTGCAATAATAGATGCTTTAGATAAATTTTATTACTATATACACATGGCCAAAAATTTATCATACATACTGACCATGCAGCTCTTGTTTGGCTAAAAAATGTTAAAAATTTATTAAAGGGTTCTACTGACATTGAAGCAGATATGTTATCCAGGCATCCGGTTGCTCATCACTTTCAACATTCAAGTCATTTGCTTGACATTAACCCTCTAACTGGATACCTTCCTCCTGAAAAGTTATTCCGAAAACGTTTTACTCTTATATTGCTATTCCCTTCAAAAATGCAACAGACTTCAATTCTTTCCCCCTTTTAAAACTTGGGTGATCGAGAGGGGAGAACTTTATGACTTGGTTCGGCGTCTTTAATCATTAAGAACCACGATAGCAATCGTTTACAGCTAGCTGTTGTTGCCTTGGGCAATCTTGTATGAAAACCGTAGTTCCACTCTGTCGTTTTCCCCATAGAGTCAGTCACAGTAAAATTAAATTAAAATCCAGGGTAAA
Source organism: Trichonephila clavipes (assembly GCA_019973935.1). Classification (NCBI taxonomy): domain Eukaryota; kingdom Metazoa; phylum Arthropoda; class Arachnida; order Araneae; family Nephilidae; genus Trichonephila; species Trichonephila clavipes. Next base: position 1,413,995 of record BMAU01017835.1, read on the forward strand.
AAAAACATGAAATAAATGGCGTGTTAAAAAGTTGAAAAATAGTTATATTTTCTTCAAACAAAATTTATTTTTCTGTCATTTTTTAAAAATTAAAAAAATATATTTTGGTATTGCGATTTGAACTAGAAAAAAGCATCCTGTATTCATTTTTGAATATGAGAGTAAGAAAACGCGCTCCCTTTCCTGTTTTTAAAAAAGTTATGAGGTAAAAAGAGTATAAAGGCCCTATCTTTTTTTAAACAATAAGACAATTAATGGTGCATATATTTATGAAATAAAACAGATCTTTCTCTATTCAATTATATTTTTAATTTAGAATAACATAAAAAATGATTTCAATATACTTTTAATTTATTTAAATTTAAATCATATAAATGATATTTTTATGTTAACTGAATATTTTTCGGAAAAAATCTAAATTTTCATTCCTAGTGCTCTCCTTTTCGAACTCCTTGTATTAAATAAAAATATCTTTTCTACATCGACATTTGTAATGGACATAACACACATTCAGTCAAAATTTTTTAATTTTAATGGGGGATATACTTCTTCAAATGCGCATGACAGTACTTCTAACCATTTTTTACTCAAGTTAAATTTCTTATCTTTCTGTTTCTTTTATTACAAGGAAAAATGTCACACATCGATAACTACATTTTCACACAATTCAGTCATTACAAATTCTATTGTGAGAAAAGTTCTCCCTAATTAATCTTGTCTTTCAAAACAGTACACTTAAAACAATTTTGTTCAGTGAAGTTAACCGACAGTTCCACAATGTATTCATACCAAATTTTAAAAACAAATTTAACACTTGGAAATGTATCCTGTATTAAATTTTTCAGTATGCACAAATATTTCCTGCTGTAGGGAAGATATAGTATGAGATGTGGTGTGCGGTTGTGAAAGAATGTTTTCGTACGTGTAGACTATTTTTGAAAATTTAAATATCACTGAAGCTGATCATATAACTGCAAATGAGCCTTATTTTAATGTGTGCTGGTATCAAAGTAAAACACTTTACAATATTAAACAGCCGATGGGTTTATACTCAATATCAAACTATTCGCAAAATGGCTTACAACTTCTATTCAAATTGTAAAGAAACTGAAATATAAATATATCTTACTGCAGTCAAAAATATTCATAATATGTAAATATCCTGTTGCTCCACTTATTTCTGTACATTTTAAAAACTGTAGCTGAATGAATTTTTTTATATTCATAAACGAGGCATAACAGCTCACAAAGTCGTAAAAATGTCCTTATCATTTTTAAATATACTACTATAAAACGTATATGGAATGTAAGATCAGTTGTAAAATCCTAAAAGCTTTTAGAGGAGCTAAAAACATGTAATTTTGGATTGATAAAATGTTTAATATAATGCACAAATATACATGTTATTAAGCAAATACATTTGAAAAATCAAACTTCCTTCTGAAATAAACGTAATTGAAAGAAAAATGTTTAATTGCAAATGAGTGGAAATACATGTTTATCTAAGGGGTATCCCCAAAGTGAGGTAATCCTCAAACTTAAGACTCAAACTCAGAAGCACAACAATCCATGAGGGTCAGGAACTACTGTGCCCATCATAATACACGTGACCATTGGACGCTGAGGTGCATGAACAGATGTCCCGATTTGGTGGTCTGTCTGAAGAGAGACCTTCAGTGTTTAAGACCCGAAGCAAGCTTGGTACTCATTTATCGACCCAATGTAGCGGGGATGAAACGTAGGGTCGACCTTGCGCAGCCCGTTAATAGAACCCCAGACCTGTGGTGTGGAAGCACTATACACTACCACTCAACCCTTTTCGGTGAAAAATAAAATTTAATGTTAGGATCTTATATAAATCCCTAATGAATGAGGGAGACCAAACTTTTTTTTTCATGTAAACTGTTTAGACGGAAATGGTTAATTATGAACATTTCACAAGTTGCATAAATTAAAATTAACCGTTATAGTTAACATAAATTTTTAAGGGTACAAAAGGTGTAATTCGGCTGCACGAATTAATTTTAAAAGGAATACGGTTACGAAAAAGTAGTACAAATCTATCTAAAGTAGGGTTGGTTACCTTAGATATTGTCAAACACAACAATGTATTGGAAGCCAATTCCACAATTCGTTGTTATAAAAATGTATGGAAAATTACAAGATTTATTTTTGCATTTGTAATTATATATATATATATATATATATATATATATATATATATATATATATATATATATAATTTTTCCTGGGAACTTTAAAAGCTAGAGCGGTATCCATCAAAACCGCGGTTCTCTCTCTGTTTTTCCAGATCGTCCCTGACTAAGCCGGCTCTGCCATAGTAAGTGAAAATGCCGGATTTTGTTTGTCAAGATCATTTTATAGCAGACTGCATTTTTCATGTATTTTAGATGGTCGTTTTATATTTTCTACATCAATATCTTAATGTCTGAATTTAAAATTACATAAAATTCTTGACATTCGCATCAATGACCATGATAATTTTTATTAGTATATGAATGTGTCATCAAAGGATTACATGACTAATATTAACACATTAATTTAACCATTTAATTAATATCAAGTATAACATAACGCACACAAATTTTCTAAACTTTAAAATAAATATTTCGAAAACTACTTCAGATATACTCAAATTTTTTTATTCCTACGCTTTAGCTTCTCAATGTAAGAATTTATTGTAATTGTATATTCATCAATTTTTTTAGTATATTTTTTGCTCTTAGCATGCGGTTTTCAACCGAATTGTATGAAATTTTCGAAATATATTAAATGAATGATTGAATATTAACGTCGCACTGTTCAGCTACACGAGGGCTTTTGGCGACGGACCACGTAATTTTGAACCATGGTCAAGTGACGTGGACGACACCTGAGCTGGCACCCCCTCTCCTAACTACCCCACCACACTAACGGGAGTACGTTTTAGCTCTCGACAGATTTAACGTGCATCGCTGCCCTACACGGCGGGTCTTTAGTGGTACTGGGCTCGAACTCGTGACAAAGCAAGCCACGTTCCAATACCTATACCACTCGGCTACCGCGGCCGAAATATATTAAAAGATACCAAAGAAGCTATATAATAAAATTTGAAATTTTTATTATACTCAAACAATTGCTAAAACTTATGGTAAATAATTTTTAACTGCGCAATGCATTCTTTTTTCGAAATTTCAAATGGAATTTCTAACATAAAATTTCTAGCTTTATATATATAAGGTCGAGATTTCAAAACATATCCAGATTTTAATTACTTATTCAGTTAGTCTTTAAAAGATAATTGTTGAGGTATTTTGTATAAATAAATTTTTTTGAACATTATATAATTCGAATGTTTTTCAATAGCTCGAATTTAAAATTGATTTTTATGTTTATTTATATGCATAAATTTTTCCGTATATTTTTATTACCATTTATTCAAACATTCAAGTTATAAAAAAAATGTGTGAAAATCTTCATTCATGTTGTCTTTGATGTAAACTGAAGTTCAAGCACTTAAAATTCAAATATAATTCGGTGTATTTTAACAATATATAACCCCAGGCACTGTACTTAAACTTCCCTGAACACTTAGGCTTTGAAATCTAAAAAAAAAAAAAAAACTAATAAATCTTAATTAGTTTTTTTTTCGTTATTATTTTATCAAAGTGTAAGAAAATGTTTCAAATGATTTGATGAAGTTTAAATTTATTCACTTTTAGTGGTTGGAAAATTGAAAAGGTTCCAAATTTTAAAGAGTTTGATGTTTTATTAATTTTTTCGGTATCTTATAATAAAATAATCATGTTTCAAAAACTGAAAGCTTTGAATAAGAAAAATGAAGCGAAAGAATATACTTAAAAAAAGATAATTTGTCTAACTATATAAAATAGCAGATTGCCCTGACACGCCCCAACTTGTTACAGTTTGAAATTAATATGAAACCAAAAGGGAATTGTAACATATTTTACTTATGCGTTTGGACTTTTGAAAACTTTTTAAAATTCAAGCTAGCAAAGAAACACTTCTTGGGTTGTAAAGAAATTTCTCCCCGATTTTTTCATTGCCCAGGGTCAAAACACGGGGTTCCCTGCGAGCCATAAAACTGCTGCTGTGTTGCTTCCTCCGTCCCTCATTATCTTTCAAGATGTTAAACCTTAAAAGGGGGAAAGGATTTCTGAAAAGTGCGGCTAATCCGCTTTTGAAAACGTTACTTGAAGGCAGAAAAATCCGTGCAGTCCATTTTCGAAGCCTCTCTAGTAGGGTGGAAAAATCCGTTCTGTTCAGTTGGAGGGTTAATGAAATTAAAACTCATTAAATGAATGTAGACCTAAATATTATGAGATCAAAGATGTAATAGTAATTAAAAAGAAAAATTTACATAAAATAAATATTCCATTTTCATTAAGATTAAAACTGTTGAATCAAGCTCATGAGCAGTTTAGTCCTCCTGGTGTTCAAAAATGTTGAATTAAATTTTACTTCAATACTATTGATCTAACATTACAACTGATATTAGTGTATATGTTAAACATTGCACGGTATGTCAGCTTAACAAAAAAGGAAACAAAAGAAATTTGGGTTACCGCAACAAGTTCCACCTACCAGTAAACCTTTTGAGTTTATATCTGTGGATAGTGTTGGAGGTTTCAACTATTATAATTCTAAAAAAAATTGCACATTGTGAATGACCATGCAACAAGATATGTGTGGGCTTTTCCTTCAAAAAATAAAAATTCTGAAACCTATGCAAATATCTTAAAACAAGGCTTTCAAATCCAAATTCCTGAAAAATTATTAACTGATAGAAATGACGCCTTTACTTCCTCCAGATTAAAAAAATTCCTTAGAAATTATAATATTAAACATTTGTAAACTACAGCCCATCACCCTCAAACAATTGGTAAAAATGAACGTGTCAATCAATCTTCTGTTACTAGACTTAAATGCAAGGTAAATGCTTCATATACTAAATTCCTTGGACAAAACTACTACACCAAGTGTGTAATGAATATAACTCAACTCCACACTCAATAACTAAATACCCACCAGCATACTTGCTATTTGGTCTCTTGCCATATCAATCACCTATAGATCAGAATAATTACTATGAACCTGTTGATGAAGCACGTGAATTGGCCTTGCAGAGAACAATAGATTATCATATTAAAAATAAGATTAGATATGATGCTCGCTGTATGGAAAAAAAATTCAACAAAGGTGATCTTGTTGTGTATGAAGAGTTCCAGTATCCTATACCTAATACGAGAAAATTGAGCACCCCTTTTTATGGCTATTATGAAATAATAAAGCAATGTTCGGAAGTCACTTATGAAATTAATAAACCAAATTCTTTGGCGAAGAAAGATTCCCAAATTGTCCATACTCCAAAATTAAGATGTTTCTATTCCCCTGATAATGTAAAGTTAAGTCATGAATGAAAACACAATTTCTGTTATTGTATACTCATGTCTTAAGGTATTCGACTACGTTCGGAACCGTTATTTTTAAAAGAGCATAAATGGATAGTTTCCCTGATATTTAGTGTCACTTAGATTAGAATATATGTAAAAAATTGTTTTAAGGACAGTTTTACAAAAAAGAAAATTATTTAAGTATAATATTTTGGCAAAAAATTAACTTAGAATAATCTTTTTTCCAAATGTTCTCCTTTTGTGAAAAATGCTTCTATTAGAATAATATTTTGTCTGCATATAGCTCAGACCACTTTTCAGAGGCTCAACTAGAATTTTTGAAATATATAACTTAGAAGTAGGTTTATTCATATTTTATGACAAAAGTGGGGAGCAATTTTAAGAAAAAAACGCGAATAATTATTTAAATTGGCGGTAACTCTGAAAATAATGTGAATTTTTTAAAAATTCTAGTTGAGCCTCTGTAGAGAGTTCTGATCTATATACAGGCAAAATATTATTATAATAGAAGCATTTTTCACAAGAGGAGAACATTTGAAAAAAAGAATATTCTAAGTTAATTCTTTGCCAAAATATTGTATTTAAATAATTTTGTTTTGTCAAAATGTCATTAAAACAATTTTATGCATGTATTCTAATCTGAGTGACACTAAATATCGTGAAAATTACCCATTTATGCGCTTTTTTAAAATCACGGTTCCGAACGTAGTCGGATACCTTAAACAAGTTACTTACAATTGTGAAAATATACCTTGTTTCCAGTTGAGACAAATTGTGTTTCGTACCTATATTGTTGTAAATATTCACTTTTCAGGATATTCAATGAAGAATATTCATATCTGCTTAACACCTTCATTAGTATATCATTGTATTGTTTTGAGATATGTTATCATGCTTTGTAAATATCCACAATATATTGCTGTAATAATTAGTGATTGTGATATTGTTGTTCTCCGTTGTAACCATTTAATCGGAAATATTTTGTGTAACATAGTATTAGGTACTCCACGCCATGACGATTATCAAAGTAATTCACAAAAGTTTTTAAAAAGAATATACCTAAGTTTTCAGTCATTGTTGTGTCGTCCGTGATCCTGTCCCTGTTGTTGTACGAGCCATGCGGAGGGGGGAAATTGTGATGAATCCTCAGCCTCTCAAGTGTCAGATGGGATAAACTTCCTACCAGGAACACTCAACCTTCCTCCCGCATAAGAACTTTGACTTTCTACTTTCGCCGGACTAAAAGAAGACACGTGTACTAAAGACTCACTCGCTGCTGATCAACGCTCAAAGAGCTCTCGTTTTTGTCATGGCTTGGAGTGCAGACTGCTTTACTGAATATTGAAATAAAATATAATAGGATAAACGGCTGCCCGTTGTATTTCTCCTGTCAATCCAAGAACTTCTCCAATACATGATATATATATATATATTAAGCGTAAAATCATATTATGCACCTTTACTCCAAAATATATTACTGATGTTAAAGTTTATTAGAAGTTAAACAAAGTAACTAATGATTTTTGTTTATTCAACAATAAAAGGCAAACAAGAAAAGAATGGAATAAATAGTCAGATGTGTGTGTATATACAAATGCGGATATGATTCATAAATGAAAATTTTAATTATATTTCCACATTAAATTGAAATATATACCTAAAGTAATGATCGCTAAGAAAACACATTTGCACTGTTAAAGTTTACCGAAAATTGCATGTTTAAACGGATAAAGATATAAAATTTTATACACAAGCACTAATGCTTGATACGGAATCATTGAAAAGCCAATGAAAGTAAAAATACATAAATTAATTAACTAAATCTATTTTTAGTAAATTGTGCAACATCATTTTCAAATTTAATTAAAGTAAACACTCATGTCTTTTTGGTATAATATTTCAAGCCCTTCTTGTATTCAGCAACACAAAGCAAAAATAAACTATTTTTGAATGTAATTTATGTTTTTGTATGCATTATTATGTTTGTATTTTTATAAACTGAATGAGAATATATGTATACAAATTCAAAGTTAGTTTTATTGAGTATTTATTGTATTTTAAAAAACTACATAAAATAAATATACATTATTTATGTATATTATATATACATACTTGTTACTGTTATCAGACACTATAGGGGTATATTTAAGTCATACAAATACACAATCCTTATTCAGCGAAGGAAACCAGTAATATTTTATTTTGATTTTAGGAGAAAAAATTTTAACCTTTCATAATAGTATATTAACAAGATATCAGACACAATCCAAGAGCTCTACAAAGAGCTTTCACTTAGAGTTAAACGTGTTTTGTGAAAAAGAATGTAAAAACCTCGAGAGACGTAAAATTTTTTCAGACAATAGCTGTTTGAAATTAATTTTTTTAACTAAAAGTTCTTTTGTTCACTTGAAGAAGAAAAAAAAATTCTGGAACGATACGGTTTCGAGGAATAGTGGTGCACATATCTTAATTATAAAAATAAAATAACTAAGAAGGATAATATGCTTAAGTTTCTTAATTATCGGGAGATTAAGCATTTCTCGTAGGCATGGACCATCAGGAGATTTATAAAATAAAAAAATATTCATAAGCAAAATATTTTTTTTTAATTCTGAGGAGATTTTTAATACAGTAATTTTAATGTTAGCTTATATATTAAAATAATGAATACAATTAGATCGAAGAAAAAGTAATTAAAGCTGTTCACATAGTCTTTCTTGCATACCAATAATAATTCTCAATTGTAATTTGATACGAAATTTTTTTAAATATTTATTATTGAATAATTTAGCTGATTTACTTAAAAATATAATCACCCGTTTGGAAAAAAGTAAACTTTTAACATTTGTATTACTCACAAAGGTATGTGAAAAAAGAAAATACATCTTATATTAAATAATTTTCAGGGATGAAATTTTAATATTAAATTATTCTTCGAATTTTGATATTTTTTGTTCCTTTAATTAAATATATTTAAACAAAGTAAGGACAATCAAATAAGTCAAAATGATTATTTCAAAAAATCAAAGTACACATAATACTTAAAAAGAGTACCATGCGAACGTTATAAAAACGAATTTTTTCGTATATTTGATTAAATGAAAAAATATATATAAGTTTACTTTTACTTCTTTACTTCAGTTTATATTTATTTACTTCATGATATCTTTAAACAGTCTTAACATCATTAATCTTAGATGCTTATTATTTTCTTTTATCTAACGATAGATAGTTTATTAATTAATAATTTATTTTCTTTCATTTGTGTTTTTATCCTATTATTTATTATTTTCACAAAATTGCAAAATTATTTTGCATGCATTTAGTAGTTTTAAACAATTGTTTATTTAAGTATTAGTAATAAAAATCTTTTTCTATGAAATTTGTTATTTTGTTTGTTTATAGCTTTTAAAATGCCTTATGCATATTTTTAACTATTTGAAAACCATTATGTATTTAAAAAAGAATATTATTATTATATAAAATTCTCATTGTTAACTATTTATTACTAAAATACTGAGTAAATTGCATACGAATAATTCGAAATAATTTATTTTCCATAAGATACAAAATAAAATTTAGTTCGTAAAAAATTTCATTTTTGTTTATTATAAATTATACAAGATAGTAAAAAATAGTTATTAATGTTTCTTAACAAATAAAACAGAACCATATCTACGATAATTAGAAGGACAGTTTCTAAACATTAAAAAAAATCCAAAAGGCAAATAGCAAAAGGTAAAATAATTACGGAAAATAAATTTTAGGAAAGTAACACGAGAATCCGATAAAAAAGGAAAATTTTTGTAGTAAGAATATTTGAAACAAAAAAAAAAAATAAAAGTATAATAATGTAAACCAGAATTTTAAGGAAGCTGAATATTTTACAGCATTATCGTGTGATTCTTTCCACAAACGCTGTAATTATCCCTACACATTAATTAACTTGTTATCTGTTGAATTTACAGAGATAATTTAGTACTTTTGCATTAAAATACATTTATCAAACGTAAAAAAATATTGCTATCATAAATACGTTAAATAAAAGGAAAAATCATATAATGTTTATATACTGATTTTTGGTGAATTTGTAAAACTTATTTTATAATTAATTGTCCAAAAAGTATCTTTATATTAATATAACTCTTTGATGTTCCTAATGGTGATTACAGAAATTTTAGAAATTTGGAATGGGAAGAATTATATTTGTAAATTTTCAATTCTTTATTAGGATTTTATAATTAGCAATAAATACAAAACTTTAATTTAGAAAGGTACCTTAATATTTTTAGTGAAAGCAAACAGATATATACCAGTTTTCTTTACACTGCCGGGTATGACCGGGTATTGTTCATGTAGAGAAAATCCGTTAATGTCTTGTTACTTAACTTCTTAATGACCACTCTAAAAAAAAGCACCGTTTTTTCCCTTCTCAAGGTGGTAGAGTTTTTAAGCTGAAATTTATTTATCTTGTTCTTTTTCCCTTACTTAAGGAACTCCAAACTTTTTGTTTCATGTTAAAAGTAAAAGGGGAAAAAGAACTCTAATTGCCCAGGTCAGTTTTGTGGTAGGGCTGTTTTCTTGTGATTAAAGTTTGCTTTCACAGTTCGAAAACTCTACTCCTATTATTTTCGAGATATAGTAGGTGTTTTTCTTTTCTTTTACAAAGCTTAATATTATTTTATCATTAAAGAAAAAAAACCCCTCAGAAATGGTTATTTAACCCACCTAAAATACGATCGTTATCTTTGATCCAAATGGTCGTTTGGCCTTAAAAAAAGGAGCCTGCTAAAATGGTGTATGCTTCAGTAGTATTTAATAGGTCAAGGAGCCTTCTTGTTACAGAGAAAAATTTTTAAATAAAATTTAATGAAATAAAAATGACAATCTAAGATTAAATTTTAATATAAATGATGACTACAAGCACAACTGATAAGCGTTATGCTCAAATTATTTTGTCTAGTATTTGAGTAAACAAAATAGAAAATATGTGCACATGTTGTCCTGGATAGGTACTGCAAGTTCAAACACTTCCTAAAACTATAAGGTGATGCATTATTTGAATCAAATTTAGGATTTCTACTATCTTAAGTAATAGTTTTATAAAGCCTTCTCGGAAATTTGTAACGCAAATGAGCAATATAAATTACCACAAAAAGAAACGATAAAAATCAATAATCTTATTAATCCCCTTTGTTCTTACATGACATAGAATTCAAAATGGCGTACTGTCAAACAGAATTCATGAGAATCATTTGAAATGCTTTTGTATTGCGCTTACTTAATAACATCAATTTAGAATCTGGACTTTGATGGCTCTTTTTGTGCAATATTGTCTTGGAAATTGGTCTATAAATCCTCAAATGCTTTCTGAATAAATGTGTTACTATGTCATTTAAGGCCAGTGAAATTTCCTTTTTTATAACTCTTATAAAAAGGGTTTCTCCTTATATTATTAATTTTTATGTCCTTTACTTTTAAGACCTGACTTGTGGAGTTTTTTTATATAATAATTGGTCTTCTGTAATGTAAACTTTAAATTTATCCTTCAGCAATCGATTTTAAGAGGATACTTTATAGTCTCCGAACTACAAAGTATAATGACACAATAAGTCAAACTACAGCATCGCCCATGCCTAAAAAAATGTTTAAAAATGAAATGATTCATATTTTTTTAATGTTTTATTGATTAAATAAAATGGATATTTTTTTGTACATTTCAGTAGGTTTAAGTCTGAAATTGCAAGGCAAAGAGACAAGAAAAGGTAACAATGATCTATTTTCTTTAATTAATTTCAATCGTTGTTTTAAAATGCAGGAATAGCTGAATATTTCATTTATTCATAGTATAATAATAATTTGTAGCTTTATAGAATCTCATCCCGCTTTTCTGCTGAATAAAAAGAATAATGGACCAACAAATTCCTGCAGCTCCCACATCATTTTAATTTAAGAAACGTTTACTAATGAAGTAACTGTAATTTTCTTAAAGTTTGATTTACTAGAAATTATATACTTATTGATACTCCCTAGGTTTAAGTCTGATATTTCAAAAAATTAGTTTCTCGTTCTAAATTCAGAAAAAAAACAATGATATGATTCATTTGTTTTTGCCACCTGATTTACTTTGTGAGGTCGATTCTCCCGAAATATTCATCGTGACAAAGGACTAGTTTTACGCGTTTGTCGGCAGCCGCAGCTTTGAGCGCCAAGCAGGTGACAGTATGTTTTAGTGCTGTTCTTCTGCAATTCTGAGGGACTTCCACCAAACTCACGAGATGATGTGATGGCTCAATGAATATTTAAAGTGTCCCCCTACAGTACAGGCACTATAAGTTTGCAAACATCTATATATTTTCCGGGATTCAAACCCAGGCCAACGACACAGTAGTCAGTGTCACTAACTACTATCCTAAATGGGTATAGGTAGCTGCACCTATTTCATTTAATACATTGTAAATGTTGTTTTAAAATACAGAAATTCCAGAATATTTCAGATACTTTTTTTAAAATAATAATAATCTGTAAGCTAATAGGAATTCAAGCTAAACTCCCGTTGAAAAAAAGGACTAAAAGTTTAGCCTAAGTATTATATCGTTTGTGACATAGCCATTTGATTTCTGATAATTTTATAGTCTATACATTTTGCAAAAACTAAAATACGCGTCAACTATTTCTACTTTAAGGTATCCGACTACGTTCGAAACTGTAATTTTGCAAATGCTTATAAATGGGTAATATTTATAATATTTAGTGTCACTTAGATCAGAAAATATTTACAAAATCGTTTTAAGAATATTATGACAGTAAAAAATTATTTAAGTACAATATTTTAACAAAAAATGAGCATAGAATGACCTATTTTCCAAACATTCTCCTTTTATGAAAAATGCTTCTATTAAAATAATAGTTTGTTTGTATATACCTCAGATCTCTGTACAGAGACAGAACTCGAATTTTTGAAATATATATCTTAGAAGCGGATTTATCCATATTTTACTAAAACAGAGGGGAGAAATTTTAAGAAAAAAACGCCGATAATTAATTCATTTGGTGGTAATAATGAAAACAATGTGATTTTTTTAAAAAAAAATCCTAATTAAGACTCTCTGGAGAAGTCTTTACTTTATATAAGCAAAATATTAATGTTATAGACACTTTTTTTTATAAAAGAAGAACGTTTTGAGAAAAGGTTATTCTAAGTTAATTTTTGCCAAAATATTGTATTTAAATAATTTATAATTTGTTTTGTCATAATGTCCTTAAAAATAATTTTATACATGTATTCTAATCTAAGTGACACTGAATATAATTAAAAATATCCATTTATGTTCTTTTTTAAAATCAAGATTTCGAACGTAGTCAGATACCTTAAAGATATTATTATTTGCATAAAAATTTTACTTTTTCTATACTGACAATTTAAAAAGAATAAATAAACTATTGAATTAAAGATATGGATACTTATTTTAACATGGCATTTAGAAAGTAAACTTTGATTTTTTTATATTTGTTTGATCCAGAACATAAGCTTTTATTTAAAAGATTAAAATTTCCGAGAAATTTACAAAATAAAAACATTCTCCAAACATTTTAATAACATCATCTTATGCAGCTAAGACAACTACATGTTCAATGTCATTAAAATTCCGTGTTATCACCTTTTCCTATAAATACACATTAATATTTATGAAATGCCGTCAAAATGTTTATAAATTTTGTTGCAGTCTGTTATTTTATTAATTTTCTTTTCATTTTTTTTCATTTTTTGTTGAGATTTTATGAATAACATTTCAACAAGAACAAAATATCTTCTTTAACAATAAGTAATGAAGCGTTATTTAAGAATCCACGAACTGTAAAAATCTAGTTATTTCGCAATAAATAAAAATAAATTACAGGTTTCTGCACTCCTTCTTCAATCTTCAGTCAGTTAACTGCCAATATTTTAGAAATACTGTAGCACGTGTTTTTCAAAGTTTCGTTGGTGTCAAAAAGTTTTTGTCAATGCTTAAAAGAAAAAAGCGGAATTTTATTTTAAATTTTTGGTCATGAAACAAAATCAGCAATTTTGATATTTTAAATAAGATTTATTTTCAGAATAGTTTTGAACTGAAGTTAATGATCATATGTGCAATGTGTGTAAGATTCCTTAGAGTTTGTAACTGATTAAAAAATTCATTTGATTAATTCAAACACAATTTATTACTCATTTGAATCAAATCAATGAAAAATAATTTTTTTAATAAAAGAAAGGCACACACAAATATTTTATTTACTCTATTTCAAAATATTATGCATAAGCTCATTTAAAAATAAATGAATTTTTTTTGTTATAACATAAAATTAGGGTAAGAGTTATATGCAGAATTCTAGATACAATTAATTATCAAATGATAATCAAACAATAGTAAGCAAATAGAAATACATGTGTACTATGTAGCTTTGTTATGAATTATCACGTTTTCTGAATTAGTAATACACAAATTTCGTGGATTCTATGAATTAAATCCATTTGTCGTATTCTAATGCATTAGCTGTCGTGTTTGTATCCTCATGTAAGGGAGATAGGGAGTTCTCCTAGGAAGGAGGGGGAGGGTAATGGCTATCATTTGACCATGTACTCCTCCTGTAGTGTAGGACATGATTTTAATCATAGAGATTAAAGCCTACCGCGTTCGGAAAGTCAATATGTTTATGCAATTTCAATTCCTCAAACTTCTATCTATTATACAGCTTCAAAGGGCAGGCATCTGGGCTTATTCATATACGTATCATACAAAACTTCTAGGAAACTGTATAGTTGTAAACTTCCTGAATGATATACTAATTTATATTAGAGATGGCGATTCTTTCGGAAAAAGATTGATCTTTAAATCGATTCGAATCGTAACCTGATGAATTTATTGATTGACAAAAAAATCGAGGTCTAAAAGATCGATTTCTAAAAAATCGATTTTTTTCAAGACTGCATTTATTATGTACTTATAAATCCATTTTATGAAAAAAAGAAAGATACCATAATAAACGATCTCTTATTAGTAAAATTAGGGAATTTTTTTAGTTCAGGGAATTCGCAATTAGAATTATTTTTTTTTACCATATCAAAGTATCAGGTATAAAAGAAGACATTTATTTTCTAACTGTATTTGTTACATTAAAAAGTTTAGAAAATAGATAATATAGCTTATAGTTCCCAATGTTTAATATCTAAGCTTTATAAAAACAACAGTCTATCAAGTCTATTAGGATCAAAGTGGTTTCGCTCATCTCTTGCGATGTTACCGGTATTTGAAAAAAAGGCACTTGCAAAGAATAGATGATCCAACGATACTCATATACATCATGGCTATTGATTGAACGTGATGATAAATAGTTTCTTTTGTCCTTGCCAGTAACTTAATCCTTTAACTACCAACACCGCATTATTACGTGTTTTAAAAATAGTACATTCAACTAATTAAATAATTTTATGGTTTATACCAAAACAGAAAAAAATCAAATGCCGATTTTCTAGGATGTAATATCGATTCAGAGCATCATATCGATTTAAAAGATCGATTTTTTTGCTGAATAAATCGCTTTTTCGATCTCAGATCGCCATCCCTAATTTATACAGCAAATGTATAGTAAATATAGTAAATGTTAATGCTTGTGGCTGTTTGAAGATACAAAAGCTACATTTATCTAGTGTAATATTTGGGAATAATGGTGTTTTATAATAATATGTAATAAATTTCTTTAAAATTTGATGTTATTACAAAGGCGAATGTCACTTTTTATGTGCCCAGAAAATCAGTTTTTTTTAAATTTTTTTCTTACAAAATTTTCGAACTTCCAAAATCTGGTATTTTATTCATTTTACGATATCAACGAATACATTATATATATCATGATTACAGTAAATGACCTGATTTATGTAATCACGTTTTTTAAAAAAAATATTCAAATGGATGTTACAATTTATGTACCTTGAAGTTACATAGGCAACAAATAAAGCAATTGTTGTGTCAGGAAAGTATAAATCCAAAATTTAAGCAAAATTAAGCACAATATCGTGACTGATTTTCGAGAAACGATCTTCTTTTATAAACTCAATATTTTTAAAGTTTCTCAAATTACTTCTTTTTGTGTATCCCAGGCCTAAACTTTTTAAAGCTATTGGTTATTTGATATTTTTACTGATGTTCTTTAAATAAAGTAGTGCACCCCCGACAGCTTTATAGTAATTAAATATCTTTAAAGAGTAAATTAACTTCAAAACTCACTAGACGTGAAATTAATAATTGTTTATAGGATATTCTTAAAACGTAAAATTTCTAAATTTTCTAACTTATCTAATAAAACTTCTCTATTTGTTGAACAATAAACAAGATTTTCTGATTATAACATTTTAAGCCTTGTGTTGGCTTTTTATGTTCACAATATCAATTTGTAAACTACAAATAATTAAATTAAATAATTATGAAGCTATAAAAAATTTACTTTTAATATTTTTATCGAGATTCTCCAGAGAAGTACTATCGAATTTCAAGGAAAAACGTATGTTTTTGTTTTTATTATTTTTTATTGTATCAATCATCATTTCATGTACCTCATCAATATTGTTATAAATAGTTTTCTTTAACATTTTCGTACAAGTCAACTTCCATTCTTTTATTATCTTATCGAATTAGAATGAAAGACAGACAATAGATTTCAATCGAACAGTCTTCCCAAATAGATCTTCCGATATTTTCTCGGACTAGAAAAACAAAGTTTTCCATTTCCACGAGCATGATCGATAACATCTGTTCTTAAACTGATAATATTTCTTGTAATGTTTATTTTCCAGAATCCATTTTTAGACGATTTTACAAAAATATCTATACACTGTTCAATATCTGGTATAAAATTTAATTTAAAAGTCTTAGTCTGAACTGAAACATAAATCCCTGATTTCTGCTTCAGTAAGTTTATTTCACATTTATCGCTTCTCTGTCTTATGTTTTCTGCTGGCAAACTGCTCGTTTGAACAAAAGTTAAAATTTCCGATACGACTCAATGCTTAAATATTTTTGTGTTGCTTGGATAAAAACAGCAACCAAAGTCCATATACTATGTATTGAATTTAAAGGAAAATATTTATCTAAATCTGTATAAAGCTGCAGAGAGAAAATACCCACTTACTATTTAAGTAACATACACGAGATAATAGCTTGTTTTCCCTTTAAAAATGTATATTTTTACATAATACACAGTAAGACCGTGCTTAACGCGTCGAATACGTTCCATCAAAGTAGAGCGTAATGCTAAACAGCACTTAACATGTAAATAACAATGATCTTAACATGTAAATAATGGGGTTAGGGGAAGATGGTTATAGAAAATTGGTTAGGTATTAAATTTAATAATTATGTTTTTTTAATAAAAATATTTTTTTAATAAAAAATAAAACCAAACATTTACTTCTTACAAAAATAAAAACAATATAAACGAATATGTATATATATATATATATATATAAACAAATCAAATTGTAAGTCAGTCAGATCATTCAATCTATTCTGTGTTTCCAATTTTCTGCCTTTTTGTTGAGAAGGCATCTTGTTGAAGTTGACAAATTCAATGCAGCACTAATTTGAGATTGACATTCACCAGAAACTAATCTTCTAATCACTTGCATTTTAGTTTCCAGTGAAATGCTTTTTCTGGTTGCTTTCTTTTCTTGTTTTTCATTATCACCCATGATAAAAACTAAAGATCATAATATTTTTGTCACTGTATTGATTGTTATATATATATAGTATTATATAAACTTATACTTACAATAATGTCAACAAATGTTTCAAATGATAAAAATGCGTCCACACAGCACCACATCAAATAAGAAACACAATTACACTGTTTCGGATATGTTATTGTGTGTATATATTTTGAAGCCTCCAATTTCGAGGAATCCCCGGGTTAAAATAAAAGAGCGCTGAACCGAAACAGTGCTAAACGAAACAGCGTTAAGCGGGTTCTTACTTTACTTAGAATGGAGGAATGTTTGTAAATTGATGTAGAAAAATGGCAATATCTTCTTAAATGCTTACTCTCGATTTTTTTAATATACAAAGTTTTACTGAGAGAGAGAGATTCAAATTTTGTGATTTTTGCTTTTAGAGTTCCTTGTTTGTTTTCAAAGTAGGGATATCGAATATGGTATAAGAATATTTAACTACATTGTTTTTCTTTTTTGCGTGACATTGGTATTTCTCTTTACATTTAAGGCGTGTTGGAAAGCTAAACTGTTATTTTTTTGGCAATTTGAGATTTTTACATTTTTAAATTGTATAGGCTTTAACCTTTCTAAGAACACCTTACTTTAAACTCTAGGGTAATTAGAAGCCCCTGAAACCTATTCTTAAATAATCATTGAAATTGAAACTAGGCCACGCCCATTTGAATGGAGAAAAATGTAAGCAACATGCTTCGTTTTTGCTTAAAAAGATATAAAACAAACATGTATCTTTTATTGTAAATTGAGTATTTTATTTTTTTTATTTCTTTGCCGATTAGAAGTCTCATTGTATACATTAAAATCAATTTATCTCAAAATGTAAATTTTGGTGTTCGATGTACCTTTTCTGAGAAACTACTGTTCACAGGTATGTAAATTTTTTATAATGGAAAACTCTCATTACAGTATAATGAGAAAGGTGAAATTTAATTGTATGAACAATTTCAAACATGAACATATAAAAGAATTTAAGAAAAGGTACATCGAAAGCAGCCAATTTAACATTGTTGGTATAAAGGTTTCCTACTTCTCTTAATTTCAAATGTCTGTGAACATTATACAAACTTGGATTTTATAAATTGCTGTTAATTCTTCAATAATTTTACACATTAAGTGTGTCACAAAATTCATCAAGATGATACAGAGCAAATTATTAAAACCAACCAATGTAAATGGACCAACAAACCAAATAACCCAACGGATATCCTGAGCCTGGCCGCCATGTAACAGACCCCCCTCCCCTATGCTCACTGGTACCAACACCTACTCAGAGCAAATTTAGAATGGAGTAGGTGGTGAGTTACATGCCAAACTGTCCAACCGGTTTCTCTTTCATACCTATGATCCATTCCCTCTTTAATTCTGACGGCTGCTCATATTGTCTCCGATAGTTTCGTAAGGACATCTCTAGTTAAACAGCGTCTCTCTACAACAGATTAAATTGTTGCAAACAAGTTCTTTTTTCCTGTTTTATAATCCAAGGAGAACGTTAAGCTCCTTCTGCTGCAATACATTATACGCAATCAAGCTGAATTTCTATATATAATCATTTACATATCTGCTTCATGAAAATTTTCGTAACAATCCCTTTCTTACCTCTTGGTGAGCAAATTTTTATGACAATAAGTGTAAGTATGTACAAAGTTTGTAATAAAAATTTCATAATTAATGAATTCGAAACACTGATGAGTCAATATCATTGTTCCGTTTTTCTTAAGTAATACTCGAGTTGTGTTTGTGTCTCCAATCAATTAAGTAAATTTTGGTTTTTAATGACGCTTTGCAAATATTAGCTTTTTGTCCAAAGAAACAGTTTATTTACATTGTATTATTAGATTTATGTCTACATAAGTAGATCTGAATCCTTAAATCGTGAATGTAGGAAACTTAAAGTAACAAATGTACATAGTTTTATAGAAAAATTATAGGAATAAATGTATGATTTGTGGTTTTTCAAAGTGTTTTTCAGTCACCAATAGCGTTTCAAAAAGTAAAATAATTTTAATTTCATGTGTTTTTAACAACGGTATGAAGAACTCCAGTTCTTTTTATATACGTAAATTTTCATCTTATATTTTTGTAATACTATATATTGTAGAATTTAAAGCTGTTGCAATGTACAATTTCATATTCAGCAAAAACATTCTTTTGTGCAATTTAAAATATTTTAATGATTATTTTAGAACAATGGAAATTTATATATATAATTATTAATAGAAATATAGGTATTCAATTTATATGTGCAAGAATATGCAAGATTTTTATAACTTTCAATGTCGATAAGTATAATAATACCAACGAAAGTGTGTTACGGTATATATAATGAGAAGAATTATGCTGTTATTTGCATCTGAACGCTTGTTTGATTGGGGTATTATATAGTCGCAAGTACACTGTATTTGGACAACTCATATAGCACACTTACTAAATTAAGAAGAGAATCTTAACTGCAATGTATACAAGACTACGCAAATGGAAGAGAGAAGAAAAATGGGCAAGGGTTGACAGGATAAAAAAGAGACAAAAATAGAGATGCTCGCTAAATTGTACCATAAATGTACTATTTGAGCTTAACAAAAGCAGTTCGGGTACGAGAGAACAAAAATTCCTGGGAAGTTTAAGGGTTTATAAAGGGGAATCGCAAAGGTATAGAACAGTAAAGTCTTTTCAGGGAGAGTGGAATGTGAAAACGATGTAAATTAATTCGATGCAGTGAAAATATTTTCTCTACTGGGAATATATTTTTATAAAAAATTCTTATTATGATTCCATTTATATTGTTAATACAACTTTTAAGTTAGTTTTAATCTGTTTTTTAAACGTACTTCATTTTTTTTACCTCAATTATGTGCATGGAAATCATATAAGTAGTTGCTAATTACTACGACAAAAAGTATTCCTTTTTAAGGAAATAAAGCATATTACGCACTAGATTCTCAGTATAGTCTTAAAAAACATTTGGTTTAAGAAAATACCTTTAAATTTTAATGATATTCTTTTGACACATTCTATGTTTGTATATTTCTATATATTATTCCCACTCACACTTCCAGCTGCTTAAACATTCAAGAAACGCCAAATATTCCACCACCTGGAGCAAAATCACGTACCTCGGATTTTTATATCGAGTTTAAACACAATTTCAACTCTCCTGTTACCCAAAAGAAAGCCTTTACGTGCTTTTATAGTTTTCCTAGAAGAAATTCATGCATAAAAAATGGAGAGGAAGACCAAATATGTTTCCATTTTTCTGTAAATAAAAGGTCCGGTGAGATTTCGGGTTTTGATTTACTCCGATTTTTGTCACAAGAGAGATCTTATCTGAATTTGTGTTATGAAGCATAAACATACTTTATTCAACGACATGGTGCTGAAACCAACCTTTCTTGAAGTGTTTTTTGTGTTTGTTTTTTTAAGATGTGCATTTGATTTTCAATCTCCGGTTCTTCTGAACTTTAAAGCAAAAGTAATGCGATCTTGTTGAGTTTTTATAAACTTGAAAAATATAACGCTTGGTGAAACTTTATCTACAGCTATCTTGGAATTTTCCAGATGCATAAATTTAAGAATTGTATTATCTCAGTATATGTCTGAACTACAAGTATACATACATACACGTCATTCAGCAATAAAAAGCATAATTCATTTCTTCCTTTATTTATTAGTGTATCATTCTATTTAAGCATGTCATAGAAATTCTATAATATCTAAAAACCAGGATTCTTCTAAAAAACTTAATACGACTCCAACGCATGCTTCATCAACGACAACTTTTAGAAAAAAATCATTAGTCCAAACGTCTGCTCAAAAATTACCTTCTTTACAATATTTGCTATAGCATAATAAATAATTCAATTTGTAATCAAATCTTTTTTTCGAAATTGTAAAGACTTCTGTGTTTTTTTTTTTATATTTGCAACAATTCAAAGAAAAAATTCCGAGAAAATGTTCAATGTTTTATTATAGACAAATTTTTATGCAAATACCTATATTATCATATACATTCGCAAGACTAAATATTTGTAATCTAGTATATACTTTTCTGATTTAAAATAAATACTTAAATGTAGAAAAATGGTTTATACGTTCAAAATATTGTAGTGATTTCTAAACTGTGTTTTCACTTAACTAAACCTTGAGTTTATAAATGCTACTGCTTGATTTCAGAAATTCATCTCACGAAGAAACTGTGACATATGTAAATAGGCATTACGATTTAAATAGGTCTCTTCTGAAAATATGGGATGGGAAATCACTAGAAGCATAATGAAATTTCAGTAGATATTAATAGAATACTATAAGACAAAGAGGTTTTGTTACTAATTTTACAGAGAAATACTGATTTAGGGAAAGGTGTTTTGAATAAATATGCTTGTAGGCAATAAAAAGTATTTTTAGATAGCTGCGAAGAATTTCATTAAAATATTAGTAATATTTCCAAGTTTTTAGATTTCGATGAAACAAATTGTAAAAAATAAGTATAAGAGTTGTTGATATTTTGATTTAGAAGGAATTTATTTTATAGAAGCATGCATAAAAGAGTTCCTAGGGATATACCAAAGAAGTAGGCTTATGATAAATTGCTAACTTTTGATTTTATATCATATGCGTGTGAGTGACAACACTGAGTCACACGAAACTTGGGTTATAGATACGGTAAGCAATTCCATGATGTTTTAAATTTATGCCACATTATATCAATCCTGTTATTTGGTGAGGGCTGGCTGCTCAATCTTTCTGCTAATCATGACTAAATTTTTTCATTGGATGGGAAATCTAGAGAACGTATATGGCAGGGCAACAATCGAACACCCTCTGCATTGAGCCAGATCAGGACATGACAAACCACATGCTGTCCAGCATTATTTTGTAGTGCAAAAACGTATTTGGTGCTTCTAAGATTTGTCAGAGACATCATCCTTAGGGTTTGAGCAATGTAACGCTGGCTGTTCAAAATACCAATGACAAATATTAGAAATATTTGTGCCGTGTACAAATTCAATATCTATATCATCACACCAAATGAAAAGCTCGAATGTCGATATTGAATAGAAGCAAGTCGCGTGTATTTTCTCTATCGTCTCCAAAAACATGTATGCCCATTACGATGCTGCTTTATAATATATAAGAAACTGCTTTATAAGCTCGCATGTTTGTCATGCCGCAAACAAGCCCACTTCTTGACTTAAGGTTCATCATCTGGTTGTACCATCCCACAAGACGGACCTGGCAAGATTTGTGTTCTTTTGAGTTGTGGCAGTGCGTCGTTGAGATCCTGTATATTATAGGTTCCGAACAATGTGAGTAGCAGTAGCGCAGAATCATAAAAAGTAGACCTGACAGGACAATACCTGACTGTTATCGAATTCTGACGAATGTTGAATGGCGTTTTTCCATCTGAAACGATGGATATCATGTATAAAACACTTTCTCCCCGGAATAAGATCTTTTTTTATTCAAATTTCCATTTTCGATTCATAATTTACAAAGCTAATCCAGTTTTATTCACAAGAAAACAGACAATCTACGAATTTATTATTAAATAATTAATTTTGTAATGAATAATAAAAAACAATACAGCTTTAATTTTTTTAAAAAAAAAAATTAATTTATATCCATTTTTGTTAAATAATGAATCAAAAAATTATTTCAGTTAGCTATTGAACTGACTTCTAATTTTTGGATAAGTATTCTTAAATTCATACGTAAACAAACATGTCTATTTAAATAAGGCTATCTTTGCAAGAAACGGTAAACGCAAAAACGCGTTGAAGATACCGAAAGATGGGAAATGATCCGAGGACTCCATTTTGACCATTTAAATTCTTAAATTATAATTATTTGAAAATATATTAATTAAAAACGATAAAAGGCACAATTTGTCTGCATTGTTGTAACAATTAAGACCTGGTTTGGCCAGTTCGGCTGAAAATCAATTTTAGACGCCAACTTTTGTCATTGTTGTAACAATAACATTCTTACAACAATGCAAACAAATAATAACTGGCACCAAAACTCGGTTTTTTAATGTTTTTACTTAATATCTTTTAACCTAATTACAATATTGGAATCTAAATTGTGCCAACAGCTTTCTCCAATCATTCCCATTCTTCTGGTACCTTTGTTGAGTTTCTGCGTCCTGTGGTTCATGAGAAGATAGACAGACATAGATAGATACGTTTGTTTACCCATGAATTTTAATAGTGTAGATGTAAATTTTTATCCTAATTTTTCTACAGAGAATTTCCTTAACATTCCTCTCTTTGAGAGACACTTTAATGTCCTCTTTTCATAAATTCATTTTACTCTATTGTCAGGTTTATCATCCACGTGTGTTAGAAATAGGTTTATTTATTAAACATGGCTCTGTTTTTTCAATTATGTCGAAAACTTCTGCTGTACGAGGAAGGTGAATCCATAAAGCTTTGCTTAACCCTAAATCGTTAGTCTAATTCAGCGACAACCGTAGAAATCGTAATCGGTCTCCAGTTTAGTTCAAAAACTCTTTTTGTACCTACATTTGTTGTGACTTTTGAACTCCAATTTCTTTCTTCTTTGACATTATAGGTTTTAGAACTTTTTCACTTTTGTTTCATTACAATATATATATATCTTTATAATATTTCATGAGAGTGGTAAAAATATAATTGTAAGACTTGGCGAGTGGATGTTATTATTGTAGCGAGCCAAAGATAGGGCGTTGCCGCTGGTGAGTGGTTGTCTATGTTACGTGGAGCATTGTCGAATACGGTATTAATTCCCGTATTATCGAAGAGGCTCTCATGTAAATCATTATTCTTTTTATTCACATCTGGAAACACATAAAGATCCAGTAGGGACGGCCTTACACATAAAAATAAGCAAACATCATGTCACATACACAAACACAGACCGTGCTACAGCCGGCTAATTACATGATGAAGGAAGGCAGACAAAAGAGAAGAGAGGGTGATTACACAAGGTTTTGGGTTTTATATTAGCAGTGGTTATTACGTAATAATAGTTCTGATTTAATAGAATGGGCGGGATAGGGGTATCAGATTAGCCGATTACGATTAAAATTACAGTGTTATTTTTAAATCAAAGAATTAAAGTTTATTTAATTAACAAAAAGAGTTAACAAAAAGGATACTAACGGGAATTATTACATACATATATGTCAGGATTTTGAAGACAGAATCAGATAAAAGTTTTAAAATGAAAGATCTTTATTCAATTATTTCTACATCTCTTCTGACACTGAGAGCAGGGAGGAAAAAAGCCCGCCATGGTTGTGGTTTCAAGTGGATAGCACTTGAAAAACACATGTGGTAGTATCACGGATTTTATGACCGGTTGAAAATTCCACCAAGATAAAGATATGAAGAGTGTAAACTAATAGTAAGAATTGAAAAATGACATCTCATAATAATTTTCTTCATAAATAAATTTCTCTAAGCAACGAAAAAATTCAAAATACATACTTATTTAACATGAATGTGAAAAACTGTAGATGATAAAATTATTTAATCTCTAATACACATATGTAGATAAACAGATTGATAATTCACTCATAAACATATTACATTAAAGTTTAATACATTTGTGTGGAAAATATTAAAGACGATACCCCATCTTTTTCAAAAGTATATTATGTCGCTATTCTCTACTTAATTCCAATTTATGGAACATTAATGATTCAAAGTAATTATTCAACTGTCTATAAAACCTTTAGAAATATTATTGATTACGTGTTTTAATACTAGATTATGATTTTTTTTCCCTATCTTATTTCAGATTTATAATTCTGTGTTCATGTTTTATTTCATTATGTATTTATTCTCTGAAATATATGCTTCAATCTACAACATTTGATTAATGTGTTGATTACATTTTACGACGTGTTTCCATTTTTCATTTCATTTGTTATCACTTTTCTCCCGTAACATGAATCAAAGCCACAAAATTTAGAAAGAAAATAAAATTTCTTTCAGAAAGGAATGTAAATGAAAGAAAAAATATTACTATCAATATATATGTAATTTCAAACACATTTTTTTTGTTTCGAATTCAGTTCAAATAATTATTATCCTCTGAGTTTTTAATTTCAAGTTGATGTAAGTGAATCATGTAAAGAAAAGCGAAATCCTGGTGTAATTATTTAGCTTATGATAAGTTTTTCAGCTCTATTTGCTGTATGAAAAACGTATTTCTATAACAGTAATGTATTTTAGAAAATTACAAGTTCTCAAAAACAGTCTATGTTTTGTTCAACTGATTTGCAATGGAATTTTGTAGTTGTCACTAACAGTGGCAAGTTTTCCTTGAATTTCAATAACGTTTTGCTAATTATATTTTTGTCAAAACTTTTCTTGATATAATTAAGTAAATCCCTAACGATACTCTTAATAATTGTTCGTAAACCATTTTGATTGGGGACATATTCTTAATATTTATAGCAAAACATTAATATTATTGCAGATTAATTTGAAAAAAATAGTTTCTTTAATTTCTCTTTCTTTCTTAAAATTAAAATTTTTATAAGCAAAAAGAATAGTTTGGAAATGTTTTCTAAATTGATGGGAAAAGAGCAATTTCTCTTTTAAGGAAACTTTTCACGCAGTAGTTCAAACCCTTTTCTTAAGACCCGCAAATTTTCCTCCGATAACAGGACCAATAGAAAAAAAACCTTATTTTTTCACTCATAACCATTAAGAACAATCATTCTTCCTTTATCAATTGATCGCAGAAAAAGTTCCGGAAAAATGTCCTGAAAACGTTTTATTTTTTCCAACTAGTCTACTCATCCAGGAACTTAGTCGGCTGACTCTGCTTCCGCTGCGCGAATATAGTTCCGATCCCCACGCGCATTGATACAAAATTACTCTTTTCTTTACTGTGGTCGTTTTTCCTCGTTTATATTTGACTTTTTTCCCCTTCCTTTTGTCCTATCCTCAGATTTTTTTTTTCATATAGTAATTTTTTTTGGCTTTTTGCCATTACTTCAATGCTATCATATCCTTTTGATCGTCCAGAAAGGAAATAAATTTTTACCGTATAATCAAATCAGGAATAACCTTTTGGGAAATATATCTTGAATTCCCCCTCCCCCAAATGAAATTAACTATCGTTTTAAACCAATAACTCTTTAATTTTTATTGTACATAATTAAAAAGAAAAGTTGATTCATTTTATTTAAAGAAAAACAAGATTTTCTATTTTTTTTTTTTTGTTTTTTTCGTTTTTATTCAGTCGTATATTTAACACGCTTTTGTAAGCTTCACGTGTGTGAAACGGAATCTTTGAACTCGATTTTTACCCATTTTAAAAGGTTAGATTAATTCGAAATTTTGCACACTTGTCAAGGACCGATGACAGTACAATAATTTCATAATTTTGCTCCCTTGTCCTGATCAGGATCATCAGGAATAACGATTTCCAGAGAGATTCAGCGACTAATTCATTACGCCATTTCCCGATTTGGCGACTAAAATATTACGTTACAAACTTAAAAGCGAAAACGAGTATCAGGAATTTCTTACCATAATATAAACACTTGTCTAGTTTTTCTGAAATTGAAATAGAAAAAAAAAAGTCTCGTGCATGTGAAAAAGAATAAACCAGGCCATATTGACGCACATTTAGGATGCCAATGGGTATTCCAGATTCTAAAAAATGAAGCATTTAAGATTAATTCGTCAACGAAAAAATGATACTTTCAAGAACTAAGAATACATGCTTTTATTGTAGATCGAACTAAAAAATGAAAGTAAATTATAGCTTAAAAATACTAAAAAAATTGCTTTTATGGTCATTCGAACTAAAAAGTGAAAAAATAATTCTTAATATAAGAGTAAAATGATTAACGAAAAAGTTAATGTCATTCTGATAAAAGCGTGGAGTGCTTTGCTACATTTTTACACTAACACAGCATTTTGGAATAGAGTATTTGTAAGAAATTATAGTACTTTTAATATAGAACACCCCACGCTTTCACCCCAATGACATTATATATAATTTTCTCGTTAATCATTTTATTCTTATATTAAGAACTACTTTTTCACTTTTTAGTTTGAATAACCATAAAAGGGTGTTTTTTTAGTTTTTTTAAACTATAATTTATTTTTAATATACTTATATTATAGCAATGCTTCTCACACTTTCATTACTTGTGACCCAATTTTTAATCATAAGTTTCATCGCACTCTCTTTCCATACAATGACAATGTATTGAATTCAATAGTAAGCTACTATACGACTTTTATTATAAACCATACAAAATATCAAGATAAGTATTAAATTGTGCATATAATTTTATAATATGCCCATAGGGATACTGATAATTATTAAAATTGTTTTCAACCAAATTCTGTTAAATTAATTATGAAATGCATTGTGCAGTACTGATACCTTCATATTTTTTTTTTATATCAGGGTAAAATGTCTACTTTATTTTTTCTTATGACAGAATGTATTTTGTTCTGCTTCATTTCAGTAAATTAATAATTTTTTAAAATAATCTTTCGTTTTCGACTTTTCGATATACATGTGCCCTCCCCCATGTAGGGCTATCCCGCCTCCTTGGGGTGCACGTCCCCCAGTTTGAGAAGCGCTGCTTATGGATTGATTTAGCTATGCTCATTGTTTGAATAAATAAATAATTTGCATGAATTTTACTTAAAGATGAACTTTATAAAGTTTTATTACACTTTACTTCATAATTTAGTTATCTTAAATTTATAAATGAAAATGATTGTTGCTAACTACCGAATATATAAAAAGGCAATAAAATTTATTAGTTTTGTATATAGGTAAACTCATTATGCTAATTTACTTATCCTATTGTATTTCATTCTTTGACCAGAAATAAAGAAGTTAAAAGAGGAACCTTCTTTCAAAAATATTTTTAATATTTATTTTGATTTAGGTATATATTGTGAATTTATTTTTTATTTAGATTAATATCACTATATATTGCACTTGTCACAACTGAGGGTTGCCAGAGCCCTCAGAAGTTGGATTTCTGCTAATTTTATACGCCTTTTACAACACGCATGAGCTTACGTTTGGACTATTCTACTCCGGTCACCACACAGAGTAGCACAACACACTGCCCAGACACGACATTGGATTCCGAATACCTTTTTAGCTGTCCGTTCAATGTTGGTGCCTTTTTTAAAATAGACAATGGCTGCAGCATGGACATTCTTTACTCGGATCGTGTCATAGATGTTGCCAAGGCAGTGATTCATGCCTTTGGCAATATCTGACTATATATCCTTATGTTTTATTATTACAACCTCTACACTTTGTCTTACACGACAACAACAACATTATTTAGATTTATAGAAACTATTTTACTTTTCAAATATTCAAATACATATGTTAATAAATAGGATTATTTGTAAAAAAAACTGATTTATATTTCTATTTCACTAGTTCATGTTTCATTCTACTTTTCTTTTAAAAAAATTCCATTGCTACTTTAATACCATGAGTTAAATTTATTTTCTTAAGTTCTGATATATGAAATAAAAGGGACTTTACATGACAAATAATCATTTTATATTCCACTATAACTCCACTTAATTAAATATTACAAGATGAAATTTAGTAGTATTGTGCGTGTCAGCGTTCCTCAAACTGTGGAGTGCGCCCCCTAGAGGGGTGTTATAACCATACGTGTGGGGCTTAGCATATGGAAAAATCAAACAGATTATTTAAAAACATTATTAGCTTACTGAAAGTAAACAAACAAAATATATTCTGACATAATAAAAAATAAAATACACATGGAGGGGGGAAGAATAAATAAACAAATCCTCTGAAATAAGTAAATCCTTCTCAAACACAGTTAAGATTTTTTTATTGCATTCGAAATAACTTTATAGATATCACAGCACAGAAAAGACTGCAATTCGGAAAGACTTATCTATACCTCCCACAGAATTAACTCATTGGCTGAAAGAGACGATTTTATACGCCAATGACACATAAGAGGTTAAAATCGTATTGTAAGTTTAGCGTCAAAGTATAGAATTTTTGAATTAAATACATCGCTATTGTATGGAAGGAGGTGCGATGAAAATTATGACTGAGTATTGGGTTACGAATATTGAGGTCATTATTACCATCTTCTAAATGACATCTGGAGGACTTTATCTGACGTCGAATTATTAGGAAGATAGATGAAGTTCGATTACTAAATTTTATGAATATTTATTAATCTCGTATTGGGCTTAATTCATGGACTGTCATAGTCATGTGATAACAACAAACGCGTGTTTCCAGCCCATCAGTTCATGCGATTGTTCATTATTGCCGATGTTTGCTTTTTGTAGATTATTATAAAAATTATATATTTGTAAGCAATAGTAATACATATAGGTGAATAAAATTCACTTACTTTAATAGTACACGTATTTTTCTCGTAATTTTAGAAAACATTTTGAAGAATCTTAATATTTAAACATCTTTATCAAATAACCAAATTTGAAATTTTTTCTAAAATTTATATGTAAAAGATCAAGTACACAAGCCAAATCTCAGTTTCGAATTAAATGAAGAACACCTGATAGTATTTATCGTGTGACAGTCATGAATTAGGTCATTTGAAGATTCACGAGGGATATCAGTGAAATATAACGTAAATATAAATTGCAGTCAATTGACAAGAACAATACCCGAGTAAGCACCCATTCTCCGAACATTCATGTCAAGCCATAGTAAGGTATTTGAGCTTTGAGTCTTCGTTAGCACTAAGAGCCGAAACCTTGACATGCTATAAATGAAGTCGGTGGTGAATTCGAATCATTGCACATTCGGCTATTGTGGCACTAGGAGAACATGTTTAAATAAAGCTACATATATTGAAGAAATACACAATATCGCTTCATAAATGTGGAGATCATTTTCAATTTGCAGTTATGGCTATCCATTGTTTCAGTAATATTACAACGGTAAATACGTCGGTATATAAACTACAAAAAGTACATGGGATAGATGGCAGATAGCCATTCACTTGTGAAATCTTAAAAGGATTACAACAAACAACTTATATGATACTTATTATAGTTAGGAGGCAGAACAATGATTGTATATTTGTCCATAAACTAGTTAAGTATGTGCCATTTACACCTGCTCATTGGAAGCAGCGTGACAGAAATACTGCTGGAAATGCACAAGCTAGGTAATGGAAACGACTACTATTTACGGATGATTTAGTCCATCAAGATCATCGAAAGGGACTGGTCTGGAGATAAGAGAGTGTTTGCTCGGAAAGGCATCATATTTGGCACACTGCATGCCACACTGACTTTCAAATCTTACTATAAGGTTCAGCCACTGGCGATTTCTGTTGGAATCAAGGTCCTCATCCCTCAAAGGCGTTTTTTTGGAGAAGCCATGGTTTTTTCTAAGTTTTTCTTGCGACATATCAATATGGTATCTTATCATAGTGGCTACTGAAAAGTAGTTGGAAAATGAAAATATTCAACGCAGTTATTGGCTGCTAATTTGTCCTTATCATACAGCAATAGAACCCATGAGGAATGCTCAAGAAAACTATTACAAAACATCGTTAGGAGGCAAAGCAATCAGGATTGGTCAGATTCATTCCAGCTTCTTATCCTGTTTAAAGTAGTAATGCTTAAAAGTTTGCTTCCTAAATTAGCCTATAACTGAATTTAAGCATTGATTAAATACCAAAAGTATTTGTTATTTTTTTGACACGGCATTAATAAGGGTAGTATATCAAATACCAATCTAAAGTTTTAATTTTGTTTAATATTATTAATTTATTGTATTATTATTAGGCAAATTTTTTATTACTATTCTTATAATTATTTTTAATTATTTATTCGTAAATAGAGCTAATTTAATTTAATGACTCTGTTCGAGATATTTTGTTAAAATTGCCACCATTCTAGAATTTAAGTTGGGCACTAAGATATATATTTTATACGAGTCTGTAAATTGAATAATTTAACTCCCCATATTATCATTATTTGTTTCATAGTTTAGAAAATATGCATCTGAAAATACATTTTTTTCTTTTTCTCTTACTGATAGTTTTATAATAAACTGATTGAGTTCTAAGATTTAAATTGATAATTGAGGTTCACTTTATATTTTATATTGCAATCATATTTCATTATATTTTTAAAATTACAGACTATATGTGTAAGCTATATAACCATAAAATAATCTTATGATATTTTTTTTTATTATACAAATAATGTACCGTTTTATCAGTTGTATTACGCGCCTATGCTTCCAAGCTGCATTTTTTGAAAGCAATTTTCTCAATGTGTTATAAAAAAATTTTGATATATATATATATACTTATAACACTACTACATTTCAGGAAAATTAAGTATATCAATTTTTTTTAAATAATAACATTTCAATGTTTTAAAATTTTTTTTATGTCTATCTCTTTTGTTTTTAAAGCTATTATATTTATACCCGACGTAAAGCGCTCATCCGTAAATTTCGATCTTATTTTTTTCTGTTAAATGGGCGCATTAACGCCGAATTTAACGGTAACTTGTTCTTCGTCAGTTTCCTTTTCATATAATTTCACGGTTTTAATTCATATTTTCAAAAACAGGAAGAATAGAACAATTGCACGAACACCGTTAACGTTTTTATTAATCTAAAATTGAAACAGCAATAAAATATAAAAACTACATAGGCATGATCCCCATAAAAATAAATCTTTAAAATTTTTAAAATACTATTCACGCCAGAAATACAGAAAAAACTTTTTTTTGTAAATCGTACTTTTCTTATACAACAAAAAGGGAATTCTTTACATCTTAAAAAGACGAAACTTTCAAAAGGATAAGCTGGAGTTAAAACACTTTTCAAAGCCGAGTTTTATAGAGACTAGAGTTTCGGAGCAACTCTTTTACTTCCAATACCAGTAATCAAAAGTTTTATTTTACGAGGATTTTGCCAAGATAACATGTAGCCAAGTGTTGCAACATTCAATACGGGGCTGCCAGCTGTTCAACATCTTTAGCGGAAGAAAAGGAGTGTATTCTACGGAACACCGAACTAAGTCGGGAAGATGAAGAAACCGAAGCTCAAATAAATAAGGGTTAAGCTCTGAAGTAATTCCACCTTATGATTATAAATTCAAGAGAATATTTAACAAAAAAAAATTTTTACAGACTTTTACTTTATATTTTATTTTAAGAGTAGCTTTAAATTTAGGATATAAAAGGAATTTAAGTAGCAATTTTAGAAAGAAATTTTTTTTTAAATAAAAAAGCTGGATTTATATTCAACTTTTTAAAAAAATTATTGAAGAATATCTACCAGATTTAAATAATAAAGCGTTATTTCTTGAATGTTTTGTGTATTGAATCCTGCAGATTAAAGACGTAAGTTGGGATAAACTAGGGGCTTATATAAGTTTGAGATAATTTTCTTTTATGAATATAAATTCTGAGTTTTTTTAAGAAAAAGTATATTAACCATATTTTTATTTACTGAGTTATAAGATTTTAGCAATGAAAGAAAATATTAAAGAAGGTATTAAGAGGATAAGAGCACTTTAACATATGAAAAATGAATATTAAAGCATTAACTCTCTCTAGAATGTACTTTAAGGACATTTAAGAAAATGATCATATTTATTGAAGTTCTATTTGTTTCTTCAACAAGAATTTTGATAGTTTCTTCGAATTTAAAAAACTATTGGAAAATTTGAGTCATGAATTACCATGCTTTTAGTGTGTGTTTGTGAATTTCAGTAATTATTTATATTTTCATAAATACTTCTCCGACACATCAAAATAGTTAAAATACCTATAAAAAGAATAATTGATAACTATGTAATTGAATAAAATGTATTATTTCGTAAGTAAATAATAATCGTATAAATATTACATGCGAGTTTAAAAAATTGTGTTTCTCCAAAATTTTAAAATAAATTGAATTAAGAAATAAATAGTGTAGATATCTGAGTAATTAAATTTTATAATTATAAGCAAATTTCAAAATCTCAATAAGAGAGATTCCCTTTTATATATTTATTTTTATAATTTAAGCAAATTTTTTTTGTATATTCGATGAGCGTATATTTTATTAACTATGATTTAAAACTTTTAATTTTTATGATCATTTTTAAAGCTAAGTTTGTACCCTGCATAGTATCAAATTACCATGAGCAATTATGAGAAGTTCATAATTGTTCATAGAGCAATTATGAACAATACGTTGTGAATAAATGTCTATATGGACAATTATGAACATTCTATATTTGTACTCCAAGATTATCATAATATTCTACATAATACTCTTATTCGAATTTTTCTTAGTAGAAATGTACTGAATTTTCTATGAATATTTTTAGACTTCCTCTAAATTTATGAAGTGTAATAAATTTCTAGCCGAATGATTTAAAAAAAAGGAAGGTAAAACTTACTTCTGAACATCACAATCACGTTTTAATAATGATAACGATCATATTTTTTTTCGTATAACAACAATATATAATCGATTCTGCTCTGTTACTTTTACTATCTCAAACATTTTTATGATTCAAATGTTAGACGATGTAATCCTAAAGAATGTTTTAGCTGCCTAAATATAAATTTTTCCTGACCACTTTTCAATACTTTCTTCAATAATGAGAGCTTAATCCTTAAAAATTATATTATAACTTAAATTTTTCTAATTATAATTTGTACTTAATTAAAGTAATGCTCATATAACGGAACACAATCCATCGATGTATTACAGCAATCAAGAGCTTAATTACGAATTGAAGTACTATAAACTAATAATTGTGAACTGGATGATAGCTGTAAGGTTACCTTGCGAACTAAATTTTAATCAATTTTCTTGTTGTCACAGTTTTTGGTCAAATGATTTTTGTAGCCCACATTTTTGCGTAACGCTTCAGAATCAACCAAAACTTATTCGTTGTACTCGTCGATATAATAGACTTACAGAAGAAAATATTCTCAGGGGACAGTTATATGTAAACGTAACATGAGACATAAATTCGATTGTGTCATATACACATTTATCGTTTTACATTTTATTTAAATTTGAATTCCAATTTTAAAAGTTTCTACTTAAAATCCATGAGTATAAAGGAATATATCCTATTACTGGCTAAACTTTTGATTTATGCACATTTTTTTACTAAAAATATTTTTTTTAAATGAATTGAATATGAAGTTAAAAAAATGACTGTTTTTTGAAATATATTAAATCGTTTTTAATGAATTGCTGCATTTTTAAATTACAAAGTATTCCATAATGTCCTTAAATACCATAATGCTTCTTTCTTACATTTCAAAGTCATTTGTAAGATGCTACATTTTTGTCAATCTTAAATGCATTATGAAGAGCTAAAAAACCTTTTAGACTTAGCTTAGTTACGTGAATCTTTAAAAGTTTGTTTTGGTTTTTTCATATATTTGGTTATCATTAAAAATAATCTCAATTCCTTTTTTATAAACTTTAAAAAATTTGAATATTTGTAGAATAGGTTCTTGGCAACTTTTGTTCACCTATAAAAAATCCGAGTACGTGAATTCAAAATTGCAGTTTAGCTTTTTTTTAATACTTACATATGACAACAAATTAAGTGTAAGTTGCCCTTGATTATATCCTTTATTTTTATAATAATTGTACTTCCAACAAATTCAAACATTTAAAAAATATATTTTAGCAATATTGAAAGAGATATAGAAGCCCATATTAAGTAGAATCAATTTCTTGACCTACAATTTTTTCGTCTCAAAGTTCACAAGAAAACTGTCTAGCACATTATAAAATTTGTTAGTTTTCAGAAAGGAGCAAAAATAAGTCAAAGAATTATATATTTTGTCAAATTAATTGAATGTGTTCTTTTCAATACAATATATAATAATATGAAATAATTAAATAAATAAATAAATAAAAATAAAAATAACGGTAAAACAAAAACGGAAAAGTAGTAACGCTTAGATTAGGTTATACTGAAAATTTAGTAAATAAAAGGCTCCTCTTAAACATAATTTAAACATATTGAATTTGATAACAAATTTTTAATGCAATATTTCAAGCAATAACTGCGATTCTTAGATCTTAAGTATATCAAATGTGTGAAATTTTGCCTAGTGAATGAATAATAAGAGAAATCTATATGCAAATACCTAGCTATAATCAGGTTTGAAAAAATTATGTATTTCCGCAGAGTTCCGAAATTACACATTTTTAAATTTTAACAGATTACGAAAGTTAGAGTTGCACTTCACAAGGGCAGTAAAAATATTGAAATATGTCTCATTCAAAAGTCGAGTCTTTCTAAGAATGTCTCGAAAAACCTGCTATTTTTGTTTTAAATTGGGTGGAGAGTGAAAAGAGACATGAAATCAACTTTTTCCTCATGAGATTATAATCCAATTTTCTTATTTTAAATTAAAACCAATGGTGCCTGTATTATAAAAAATACAATGAGTTGAGATATTTGTTTCATCAATCTTCTTCAAATCCGACGAAACATTCCAGATATCGAAGAAGCAGCTTTCAACTGCCAACTCTAGAACATTTTAATCAATCTCATTCGGGTTTATCTTAAGCTTGAATTGTTCTGCAGCTCACAACCTCAAGACACTCGTTTGCGAAGAAAGAAAACAACTCAGTTCCGAAGTTCTGACATTTATCCCGTAGCGCCATCTTCACATGACACAAGGAACCACTTTTTCTTTTGTTCCATCGAGCGGAGATGTTCCACGTCTGCTGCTGATGTGTAGGCACAAAGCTTCCGTAACCTCGTTCTTTAGTATTTCTGTTCTAGAAGGCTCTATGAGTTATGAACACTCATTTGCGCCTTTCACTAGACGGCGGAGAAAGAGAAAGAAAAAAATGGCTAAGAAATAATAATAGGTAGATAACGTATTTCTTGTTTTTGCGTCGGGGCCTTAATGCCTTTGTGACATTAGATTCTGTTGGAGAAAAATTGGTGGTGAACTGTGGCTCAGGTAATAGATTTTACCATCTTCCACTGCATTGCTTTTCTTTCATAAATAAGAAAATGTTTTCCAGCATCGTAAAGAATAAATATTATGAAGTTCAATAAAAGATGCTTCGACAGAAAAAAATGCAGGTTCGTGAAATGGAATATTATTTAGACATCTGAAGAACCTAAGATATTGGAGTTAACTCAATGAAAATAAATTCTGAAGCTGATATTTTTGCCTGACTATTATTAAACAATGAAGAATAAGCTTATATATTTATTTAAAAATAAATATATGTAATAAAGTCATTGTAAATGTTTTTTTAAATTATTTTTGAATGAAAGTGGTCAGTTTCAAATTCACATATTATGAATTTAGATAGAGTTGTTGACAGTGTATCTATTTTCAATGGATATTGGAATATATTTAGCACCAATTTATTGAAAAATATCGCAAATGTAAATTTTTTGAACTAGTAAAAGATGCTGGTATAAAATCACTGCTTATATCTCTATGTGTTATGGATAGTTTGACAAACAATATACTTTTAATATTATATTTAGATAAGCTCCTGTCAGTTTCTAATGACTTATTCCAAAAATGTATTCTGTATTATACAATATATATATTTCAAAAACGCTTTAAATAATTTTCGGTACTTTCGCCAAGCTGGATTTATTGGCAAGAACACACAATATATACACATAATAAAATGTAAATAAATGTTAGTCCTTATTGGTTTATCATCCATTGTGGATGCATTTTGAAAAGTCGCTACTTACAAGAAAAGACCACGGCTGGTGTTTAGAAAATGTTGTGGTAAAAGTTTAACAGTGCGAGTATTCCATTTGGCGCTGGTTACATTATTTTTGGCGACTTTTATTACCTGCGCCAGAAGCACAGTTTCTACATTTCTATAATACCACATTTTCTTACTTTTTCCTAGGCTATTACCATCATCATAAAGGGCTAAACAGCCCAGGTATGAACAAATACCTTCCTCTTATGATTTCACCATACGACTTCTGATTGATCTTTGATTTCCAGTTCTTTTCATTAATAGAGAAAAAATCAGATTCCACCGAATCAGCCCATCTCAACCGTTGTTTTATCCGTCTTCTGGTTCTGGTACATCTAAAAAAAATATCATTTTTTTTTATTGTATCGCCAAAATGCATTCGGATCACGTGTGCACCTTCTTATCCCCCCTTCACCCTTCTTATCCCATA
Organism: Trichonephila clavipes; assembly: GCA_019973935.1. NCBI lineage: Eukaryota > Metazoa > Arthropoda > Arachnida > Araneae > Nephilidae > Trichonephila > Trichonephila clavipes. Next base: position 1,451,367 of record BMAU01017835.1, read on the forward strand.
GACAGCCCTATTTGCCGGATATATAGTTTCTTTTTATTTCAGATATTCTATTATCCTAAGTAAGAATTGAACCCATGCAAGTAAAATTTTTACTGCTTCAGATTTATAAAAACATATTTCAAGACAATGGTCTTGTACTCTGTTTTTGAGAAAAAACATGCATTTTGTTTTATCTTCATTTATCACCTAGCCCAGGGGTGGCGAACCTTTTTGGATCAACGCGCCATTTTTTCTAAAGAAATGTTTATTGAGTTATAGGCGTGCCATCAAATAATTTTGACTTGTGATTATTGGGGAACTAATAAAACTAAATACGAACAAATCAAAAATTATGTATTTAATACGAAAAAATACATTTTGCACTGTATAGTAGTAAATATTTTAGCTATACATGTAATTTAAATTAAAATAACATTAGTGTGACCTTTGTTGTTGTAGATTAGATGACAAATAACGTAAGGATTATAAGATGTTACTTTTAGCAAAATGCCTGCTGAATTAGAGTAGTCTGTTAAACGGTTTCTAAGCGAGTCTTTGATGTTATTTTTCTCTAAAATTAATGACTCACAGATAAAGGTAGATGAAAATATGGTTAAAATAGCATAAGCCAGCTTCTTCAAACAGTTAAATGCGTCCGGAATTGAATTCCATGTTTCCAAAATTTCGTTACTGGCTTTTTTACTTAAATTGTGTGTTAATCTTTCGGCTTCAGTCAATTCCAACTTTTTCCTTGTTTCAATAAACTTTTGAATCCACATTGAACTGGACTGGAAATCAATCAGTTGCATTTCATATTCTTCAATTTCCAACTAATCGAATTGGGACAAGTTCAGTTTATCAAATGAAATCCCATCAGGGTACATAATAAATTTGAATGTTTCCGATAATTCCTTGGACTGAGAAAATTTCGCTGAAAATTCTTTGATTAAAGAATCAATTATGGAAATAAATCCATCAATAACTTTTCTTCATTTCGTTTCTCTTGGGCATCTAAATCTTTGATATTTTTTCAAGTTTGGAAAGTACTTGTAGTTTCTTGTAATAATATCGTTTCTGAAAACATACAGTTTAGCTTCAAAAGCGCGAATGAGATCCGTCATGACGATAACTGTTTTATTCGAGCCTTGAAGCTTTACGTTTAATTCACTGAAATGTTGGCATATGTCTGTAAAATACATAAATTTTAAAAGCCACATAATATCCGTCAACCGTGGGTATTGTTCAATTCTGCTCTCACTTTGTAGAAACAGTCTGATTTCTTCCAAGAAATGAACAAATCTTTGAAGTACGTTCCCGCGGCTCAACCAGCAAACATTATTATACATTAGTAAGCCATTATACACCGAATTGACTTCATCCAACAAAGCATCAAACTTTCGCTTATTTAAAGCCTGCGACGATATGAGGTTGACAATTTTTGTGACTAACGTTATTACATTATCAAGAGATGTTAAACCACTTTTTGCACATAAGGCTTGTTGGTAAATAATGCAGTGGCATTCAAGAATCGAATGTCCTACGTCTGTTTTAAATGAAGAAATGAAACCATTTTTTTTGCCTACCATATTTGGAGCACCATCAGTGGTTGCTGAAACAATTTTTTTCAAATCAATTTCTTTCTCAGCAAACGAATTTCTTACTGCCGTACAAATATATGTGCCCTTTGTAGTTGTTAACAACGATGTTATCGCAATTAATTCTTCCAAAATCACGTTTCCTACACTATATCGAGAAAAGACATTTAAACGTGCAGATTTAGTGATGTTAATACTTTCATCAAGACATAGCGATATAAAAGGAGTGGAGTTAATGTCATTATTTTGTTGATCTGAAACATTTTTTGCCAGTTTCAAGATTCTATCTTTTCTTGTGTTTCTAGATAGTTCAGCGCATCAAAGATATTCCTCTATCTTTATTATCAAAAAGTGAGGGAGCGCATGCCAAAAAAGTTTCCTTCAAAAACTCTCCCTCTTGAAAAGGTTTACCATGCCGAGCAATGGCATTTGCTGCCGAGTAACTTGCGCACTTGTGTGACAATTTTTGCTTACATATTTAACCATAGACGTCGACTGTTTAGTTCTGTCTTTTATTTCATTTGCAATTAGTTCTTTTTGCTCTGGTTCGCATGTTTCACAAAAGGATTTGCGATTTGTTTCAAAATACCGTTTTATAGACGATGTTCTTCATACCACTGTTCCAGAACATAAAACACATACCGCTTTGACGCCTTTACTGATCATGCCATATTTATCAGTCCACAAAGTTTGAAATTTTCTTCTACACTTACTATCTTACACTTTTTTCTTTTTTTCTTTTTTGCTGAACTAGCCAAGTTAAGTAGCAGTTAAAAATCGTAAATTTAGCACAAATAAACTTTAAATATACAGCTGTGTCGGCGAAATTGACTATTCTATGTGCTCTCGCTTGATCACCCCCCCACCCAAAAAAACACCTTTTCACTGACTGCGCACGACTGCGGGCGCATGCGTAGATTTTTTTTTGTTTTTTGGAAATTGAGTACTTGTATGAGATTTCTGTAGTGTCTGCTCTTTCGCTTTTGTCTCAGGTCATTAAAAGTTTTACAAATAAAGCCGTGAGAGTTACTTTATGAATTAGGCTTACAAGACAAAAATTAGATCACATTGATAAATTAGATGTATACAAGCTGAACCATTAATGTAAACGTTAGAATATATTTTTAAGCAACTTAAATATATCTAGAAATAGTTACATACACACACACACTACACATAGATAAACTTTGCATCATTAGCAATTATAGTACACGACGTAACTACGCAAGACATAACAAACGAGTCTACTCCCCGACTTGTCGACGTCGCGACGGATCACTCACGTTTGTTCATAATACTTCATAGTGAACTTAGTAATTTTCAGCTAAAATGCAAACCGTTTTTGATCGATGGCATGCCCAAAATATTCTGCCGCGTGCCATCATTGGCACGCGTGCCATTGGTTCGCCATCCCTGACCTAGCCCATTTATCTTGCTTCTATTCTAAGGGCAAGAGATATCTATTTCAAGGAGGAAAGAGATCGAACAATTACATCAATGTCATCAGGGTGAAAGAATTGTTGTATAGATCTAGAACAACTATCTCCAGTGTGACGTTAAAGAGTATATAAACAGGGCAGTTTTCTAAGACATACGTCTTAAGTATTGATTTAACTTCTCAAGTCCATCTCAATTAACAATTACTTGCTTTTTAAATAGGGGATGGTAGGTTTGAATGCCATCATTAAAATTATCTTCAACAGAGTTCAAGTGAGAGAAAAAAGAACTTTAATCCAAAACAAACACAGATTTATTATCAACAGCATTAGGTAAACATTATCAACAATTTATCAATATTTTTCGGTATTAAATGTATTTTAAGACAAAGAGATACTTAATATGACAACAGACACTTTCGTACGACTGGACGACGGGGATGGTCCGTCCGCTCGGTGTGAGTGAAGTCGTAGAAGTGAGGCGCGACAGGCGACAATAGCGGAAGTGTACAAGGTACCGACATACGTGTTAAATATTGATTTCAGTTCTCAATTAGCAGTTACTTGTTTCTTAATTCATGCTGGTTAAAATAGTTAAAAAGATTGAGGATATATGTGAGCATTTAAAAATAAGGTCTTATTTATTTTAAGTTAACAAAAATGTCATTCTTACATCGTAATGTTTCGTTTAAAAATGTCACCTCTTACCTTAAACAATAAGCTATTGTTTTTTTAATAATAACATAGTTAAATATATAATTACTTTCTATCCTACTGAACTAGTGATATGCAATCTAATAAAAATACCTATTTAAAAAATAAATACGGGTTAAAGTTTTGTGAGAGGTTTGAGCGAGAAAATATAACATTTTTCACAATTAATTTATGCAAAGATAAGGTTAATTTCGCTAAATCAATCAACAAAACAAACAGAAGAAAAATGCTTAAATAAATTTGATAAAAATTAAGAAAAAACAAATGAGCAAGAAGAATCCAGTATACGAGCTATACGAAAATACATATGATGGTCCTTTGGAAGATTTTCAGGAATCAGTTTTATGTATCCGATAATGCTTATGAAGCAGTCGTAAGCTGAACAAAGCAAGGATAATGCACCTGCTGAATAATGGGCTTAATAAATATGAATAGTTGGCAAAGTACGAAGAAATATAAGGGAAAGCATCTGTTTGTGTACACTTACTTTGTCTAGACTATCAAATGACATACAACAGATACACCAATTTATAATCCGTGAAGAAAGCCTACAGTATATAAATGTAGGAAATATATATATTACTGAGGCATTTGCAAAATAAATAAAATAAATGACAAATGTAAACACAAGATGAATTTAGCCCTACATTTTAATGTTTTGTTTGTGCAGTATATAAATTCTGCATAAATCTTCGACTGGTTATTTATTGCATTGGTATACATTTTAAAGCTAAAAGAAGAAATACTTGCTATAAACATTCGTTCCGGGTGAAAATTTTTGTCATTTGATATATATATATATGTATATATATATATATATATATATATATATATATATATATATATATATATATATATATATATGTATGTATGTATGTATGTATGTATGTATGTATGTATGATTTATATGTGTGTGTGTGTAATCGTATGATCAAAAATAGTAATCATCTAAACTAGCTAGCTATTATTCAAAATAAACATAAATAAAAGTAAAACCAGGCAGCATTACTAAAAAAGTAAATCTCAGTAGTATAAGTAAAAAAATAAGTCGTAGTAGTATAATGGAAGACTTTTAGGTAATAAGTTGCAGAGCACGTAATTCACTTGTACTACTGGTAAAGTAAAAAAGAATACGAATTATGTCCTTATTAGAAAATTAAACATATTAATGATATTATTAAAAAAAATTATAACAAGAAAATATGTAAAATTAAGGGTGTATAAAAGGCTTATTAAAATAATTCAATATACCCTTACAGTACATCACCAGTTTAACCTTCCCCCCAATACATAATATGTATATATATATGAGCGGGTATATGTATATACATATATGTGAATATATATATATATATATATATATATATATACATATGTGTGTGTATGTGTGTGAATTTATGTAATCACACAGATATTTCTAAAACTTGTAAAGTTCATCAAAGGTTGCACTTCGAAAACATTTATCTCACATTAATAGCATTTCATTTGTAATTGAAATGTCTTACAGTAGATATTGAAATGATTTGCAGTATTTTCTTTAATTAAATCATATAAATTCGTTTCATATCTTGCTTACAATTTGCTATCTGTATTAATTTATCAACAAATTTTAAATTTAATGAATTTCATTAACTATATGCTTGAGTGGGAATGCTTCTGTAGCACAGAACACGTTAAAAATGTACTAGAAATCTTAATAAAATATTAACAAGTAACAAAGTTAACTAAATGAATTTAGCGGATTCATAAAACAAATTTTTCTATGAAGGAAAAGAAAAGAAATATCCGGAGGAATTAAAATGAATTATCACTAAAATATAATCGTGATATTAAAAGTAGTGGAAATACTAAGATATATATATATATATATATATATATGACAGGCCCCAGGCCTGCTGGTAAAATGAAGAGGGCATCATCTTCACAATATTCCTTTATTACGCTTTCATCATATATAATCTAACATGGCGGACCTTTTGCCGCGCAACCGGGTGTTACCAAATACGACATCGCAGCGAGGAGACACCAGCCAAATCCTTTCTAGTATGCGTTCGCCTTCGTCAGCGCTCGTTGCTCCTTTTAACAGGCTTGTTTACTCATAAATCCTTACGCGATGGTAAAGAGTTCGCTCTATTTTCATTTATTACTTCCTTAATTTTGAACCTAAACTTTTCAAACCTGACAAATTTCCCCCCCTCCGCTGAAGTCTGGCACAGCCAGATTGGCCAATTCTGACTGGCAAGTCCCCAGGGAAAAAAAATTATATTTCAATGATATCAAATTCCCTAAATGAAATAAAAATCTAGAAGATATAATAATGGTGTAAAAGAGTGGGCTGGTGAATCCTAACATGTACAAAAAATAGCAATAATGAATAACAAAGTATCAAAAATTGGGTATAAAACTTTGTGTTACATAGAATTGTTTTCTGAAAAATATCACACATCTAATACTTCCACTATGACTATAATAATAATGAGGTTAATAAAAACAACATAAGATATAAAGATAATTCACACTAGACATTCAAAAATATAGTAGTACTAAACAACATAACATAAGATCAAGTGGAATTCTCACTAAATGTGCACCAATAGTAAACAATGTTAATAAAGTGATAAATGTTGAAAAGTTACAAGTACTTCAAAATGGTATTGAATGTTGGAATAATGAGTACATAAATACATAGAATGAATAGGTATAGAGTAAATAACATGATTTTAGGAATAATGGTAAAGTAAATACATAAAAAAAACATATGGAGTAACTAACAGCAACATGATTTTAGGAATAATGGTAAAGTGAGTACATACAAAGAATAGATATAAAATAAGTAATAGCAAAATGAGTTTAGGAATAATGGTAAAGTAAATACATAAAAAAAAGACATACATGGAGTAACTAACAGCAACATGATTTTAGGAATAATGGTAAAGTACATACAAAGAATAGATATAAAATAAGTAATAGCAAAATGAGTTTAGGAGCTCCCAAAAAAGAAAAGATTACATCACTATAACACAGAAATTTATCAAAATAAACACAACATCAACATTATATCAAAATATCACTAGAAATATAAAATGCAAAGAAAAATAAGGGTATTTCAGATATATCAAGTACAGGTAAAAGTTCAATCAATGTAATGTAATGTTTCACACAGTCCTGTCTTGGAAAAATCATAGTTCAATGTTCATCATCCAATTATTGTTTATCGCACAGTTCTTTTGTTTATTATTAGAATCTCTACTCAATCAACTCATTTCAAAAACATACAACCATAATAAAATCTTCATAACATCACATACTATATTTTAACTTTCAGAATATACTTATCACAAATAATCACAATGAAATTATTATAACACAATGTATCGTAAAATGACATCACAATGTTTTCATACACAGTCCATAATTCAGTTTTTTTTTTAAAAATTAGTCTTCAATAATGTGTTCATTATGAATAAAGATACAATACAAATTCAATTACATTAAATTTTGATTTTCATAATGTAAACAAGTCTTAAATTCAAATTTTAAACACAACTTTTATTATTATTATTATTTTTTTTTTACATAACAATGCACTTCTTTTAAAATTACAATACACTTCTAAAATTACAATGCACTTCTTTCCCCCCAATGTTTGAGAAAACAAACTCTACAACAAATATAAATAAGAATTTAGCATAATTGGAAATTGGATTTTGAATGAAAAGGTTTTAATCTTGTAGAATGAACAATATCTGTTAATTTTCCTGTATATTGATTTGGTTTATCTATTTCATAAGTAACATTTGAGAGTTTTCTGACAACTTTAAAAGGACCATTATAAGGAGATTGAAGTTTACTTGAATTAGGGTATGAGAAATTTTGATATAAGACTAAATCTCCAACTTTAAACTTTGCATCGACATAATGTCTATCATACCTTTGTTTATTTATCTTATGATGCTTAATTGTTCTGTTTACTGCAATTTGTCTAGCTTGTTGTATAGGTGGATAGTTTAATTTTACTTGATTAGGTAATGGCGAATCATATGGCAAAGTTCCAAACATTAAATATGCAGGTGGAAAGCCAGTAACATCATGTGGCGAGTTATTGTATTCATATGTAACTTGTTCTAATAATTTTGTCCAAGGAGTTTTTGTAGTTGAATTAACTTTACATCTTAATTTTGCTACTAATGTCTGATTAACTCTTTCATTCTTTCCATTGCATTGTGGTCTATTTGCTGAAGTTAGTAATTGTCTAATATTATGATGTTTTAAGAATTTCTTAAATTTAGATGAAGTGAATGCAGCATTTCTATCACTTAAAAGTTGTTTTGGGCATTGAATTGAAAAAATTTGTTTTAAGCAATTTGTATAAATTTCAGAAGTGACACTTTTGGATCATTAATGTTCTCTGAATTTTGGTATTTAATAATTTCATCAGTATTTAAAAAATGACAAATGGGTGATATATAATGGCATACAGGGTTCCTCGACAACATGTCTGCTTCAACATTTAATTTACCTTTTATATAAACTATCGAATATTCATACTGAGAAAGTTTTAAACTCCACCGAAATAAACGTCCAGTTAAATGTTTTACACTTTTAAGCCATTGTAAAGCAGCATGATCAGTATGTATTGTGAATTTGGATCCATGTAGGTAACAGTGGAATTTATCTAAGGCATCTATAATTGCTAAACACTCTTTTTCTGAAATTGTATAATTTTTTTCATGTTTAAGTAATTGTCTCGAGTGATAAGCTATGGGGTAAAGTGTTCCATCTGGGTGTTGTTGTTTCAAGACTACACCTATTGATTCCTGACTTGCATCACAAAACACATGACATGGATATTGTGAGTTGTATAATTTAAGTATAGGTTTTGAGATTAAACAATTCTTTAACTTTTGATAAGCTTCTTGACATTCATGTGACCAATTCCAAATTGCATCTTTTTTAAGTAATTTATTTAATGGAACTCTAAGTTTTGCATAATCTTTAATAAATTTTTGATAAACATTGATGGAACCAAGAAATCTTTGGAGTTCTTTCACATCTTTAGGTGGTACTAATTTTCTTATTGTTTCAATATTTGGATTACTTGGGGAATAATGACCTTGTGTTATTTCATATCCTAAAAATTTTATTTTTTCCTGTGCAAACTGACATTTTGATTTTTAAGTTTAATGTTTTCTTTTTACAAATTTGAAATATTGTATCTAAATGAGTTAAATGCTCTTCCCAAGATTGTGAGAAAATTATTATATCATCAAAATAGTTTAAAGCAAAAGTTAACTGATATTTTTGTAAAATTTGTCTTATAGTTCTTTGGAAAACAGCTGGGGAATTTTTCCAGCCAAATGGAAGTCTTAACCATTCATAGAGTCCAAAATTAGTTGTGAAAGCCAGTTTCTCTGCGTCTTTTTCATGAATTTTAATGTGCCAATAACCACTTGTTAAGTCGAGCGTAGAGAAAAATTTAGCATGAGTTAAATTATCAATTACAAAGTCTATCAGAGGTACAGGGGTGGAATCTTTTCGTGTGATTTCATTTAGTTTTCTATAATCGATACATAATCTTGATCTTTTCCCTTCATCCTTTTTGTATGCTAAAGTTACAGGGGCAGCATATGGGCTATGAGAGGGTCTAATAAAACCTGCTTTTAACAATTCTTCTATCTGTGTTTGTATTTCTTTAGATTCTTGTTGACTGTTTCTATAAGGGCGTAAACTTATAGGAAGGTCTGAAATTAAATGAATTCTTTGTGGCTCTAAATTGATACAACCTACATCATACTTATTTTGTGAAAATATGGTTTGAAATTTGTCAAGAAGTTGGGTTAAATCTCCCCATTGCTCACTAGTTTGTCTTGGTATTGTGTCCTCAACAACCATGGCTGGGTTAAACAATCTTTTCAGATCAGCTTCAGGGCTGTCTGATATTTGATCTAAACCTTTATTATTCTTAACGTTAATATTATCTTCATTATTTGCATTATAGTAGTTCATATTTTGATCATTATTAAGAGTTTTACAATATGTCCCATGATATGTTCTCAACTCACCAACACACTTATTTACATATTTAATATTACTTAAATTTTTACCACATTGAAAAATACACATGTTACGAATACTAATGTCAAGCTTAAATAAATGTAAATATTCAAGTCCTAAAATAATATAAGGCAATTCAGTATCAATTACAAACAAATCTATTTGCTTAGATATACATCCAATATTCATATAAACTTTAATTATACCTTTGGGTTGAATAGTCCCACAAGTTTGATTTATTTTTACATTACTATTTTTTAAAATTTTAATGTTTTTTAATTGTTTAGATAAATTTACTGGAATTAATGACACATTGCTTCCTGTGTCAATTAGAGTACAAAAGTGCTTGGAACATACCATTGACTCAATAATTAGTTGTCATCCTTGCCTCTGGTTACTTTCGTTTCTGGGCGAGTTAAAATGTCGATTCTGTTGTACAAACTGCCTAGGTTGATTGTTGAACTGTTGCCTTCCACTGAATCTCATCATGTGCGATTGATGTGGTTGTCCATGATTTTCTCTAGACTGGAATCTGTACTGTTGACCAGTTCCTCTGTGTACACTACCGTATGCGTGATTCCATCGGGTATAACTTCCAGTATCTACCGGTTTTCGGTCTGCGCTATCCGGTGTTACTGCGATTAATTGTCGCATCGTTGAGATCCATTCGCAGGGTGTCGAAATCTTCTTGATAACTAGGAACTTTTGGAACTCTAAAGGAATAGATAATGTCATATGCTCCACAATTGAACTGTCATCATAATTTAGTTTCTTCCCCAACGAAAGTTTTTCCGTAAAAAACGAAATTAGTTCTTTAGTGTCGTTTAATTTTAATTTGTGAAATCTTCGAATATCCTCTTGTTTCGTCGCATCGAACACCGTCATTAATAGTTGTTTAATTTCTTGATAAGACTTTTCAAATAAATGGTTTTCGTACCAAAATTTAAGATAAACTCCCGTGAGATATCTAGGAATATTTTGCTTCTTCCATTGCTCGTCTTTTTGATATTCCAAACATTGTTTATCAAAACATTCAAGAAAACTCTTCAAACTACTAAACTTATTAAGATCAAATTCAGGAAAAAAGAAAGTTTCCCTGGATGTGTTGACTGGTGACTCCTGCCGGAAAGAGTCGTCTTCCATGGTAGTATCGTTTTCAATGCAGTCGCTCGTTCGAAAAAAAAAATTGTTGAAGTTAATTCGTTTGGTTTCCTCGCGTATTTTGCAGTTCGTTAATTCATCCTGCCGGCTCTTGACAGGCCCCAGGCCTGCTGGTAAAATGAAGAGGGCATCATCTTCACAATATTCCTTTATTACGCTTTCATCATATATAATCTAACATGGCGGACCTTTTGCCGCGCAACCGGGTGTTACCAAATACAACATCGCAGCGAGGAGACACCAGCCAAATCCTTTCTAGTATGCGTTCGCCTTCGTCAGCGCTCGTTGCTCCTTTTAACAGGCTTGTTTACTCATAAATCCTTACGCGATGGTAAAGAGTTCGCTCTATTTTCATTTATTACTTCCTTAATTTTGAACCTAAACTTTTCAAACCTGACATATATATATATATATATATATATATATATATATGCACACCCTAATGTACTGTAATTTCAACAATACATTTATTGCATGTAAATGTAAATGTTTATACCCTATAGCCCTGTTAGAAGACATTTTCCTATAGTAAAATAAAATACACATTCTCCATGAAAATACATTTTATCCCAAAATTGTCTTTTATAAGGCCTTTATTTTTTTCAAGGTAAAATGGACACTTGCAGCAAATATGTGGATGCAGAAGAAATTCCATTTACATAAAAATTTTATGGATAAGGGAGTGTAGTTAGCTTGAACATTCAGAAATTCCTTTTGGAAAATGTGCCAATTTTTCCCCATAGCACTATTTTTATAGTAATCCTTTTTTTTGCCTTTAAAAAGTGTTTTTATTAAATAAGATACATTTCTCTGTATAATATAACAATTCAAATTTATTGATTAAAGACTGGTAGTACTAAGAAATATTTTGATTTCTTTTTGAAGCAAAATGTAAATAGATAGTGAAATGTAATTTTTGGAACACATTCGCTTTCTATAAAACTTAAAATAACACAGCTTGAATAAAAATTGATAATTCTTATTTAATGCATTGAAGCGGAGCACTTTCGTAGTAATTTATATGAATGGCTGAAAACTGTCATGATTAAAAAAATTACGAAACATTTATAAAAACACCTATTTAAAAAATACTTACATTGCTAAAAACATAAGCTTTATTGAAATATTTGGAAAATATTTTTAAAAATATATTTTCAGTTATTTTATTTTAATATTTTATATTAAATAACTCTTGAATTTTGAAATTGAGTTCATAAAAATTTTTAAAATTTCAACTGCATCATTGTATAATTTTTTTAAAATTCAGGAGTAGATATAGAACAAATATATGATATAACGCTATCTTACTGTTGACGCTAACTGTGTATGTCATTTAGACAGTACATTGATATAAGCATTTTATTTCAAATTTCTTAATCGATATAAATATATGTCCCTTTGAAAAAAAAAGGAATCGTCATCAGTTATTTTCATGAATTTTAATTATTTTGATTCCTGTACAACAAGGGTGTCAAACTCAAAGGCTTACTAGGGCCAAACAAACAAGGTTTAGCTTTAGTTGGGCCGTAAAAAAAATCAATATTCATTGAAATGGAATTTTATATCGAATAGTACGTTGCAATCAAAAAATAAAAGAACAAGAAAGTTTAATGTTTACGTCCTCACATTTGACATCCCTTCTCTGCTACGAAGAAATTTTGATATTTTATTATGTATTTGTGTGTGCCGATATTCTGGTTGGGCTACAAAAGTGTTCATGGACCACGAGTTTGACACCCCTGCTGTACGATAAAAATAACTCTTTCTGGTATTAAAATTTGCCGTGATTTCATGATTTTTATGCAAAATACTTTCAATATTTTTAAGTATCTAAATCTCTCTCTCGTTAACGTCTATTTAAATTCATTATATCGTCATAACATAATTAAAACATAGCTGTAAGTTTCGAAAATTAGGCAATATTTTAATGAAATTTTTATAGAACAGTATATTTGCACTATACATAAAATTTGGAAGAATATTTTAATTTAAATTAAATTGATTTTTTTAATAATTGTTAAAAAAAATTAAAGTTTTCCTTTTTTAAAAATAGCCATTGATTCTTCATTCCTATTTGTGATACACAAAAATGTTAGTGGGCAAATATGCACTGGTAATATATTCTGGAATATATTGCTGTTCGAAAAATTACTCATCTACCATTTTACACATTCTTATACATTACTGTATATAATAAACATTTATCTCTATGATATATCATTTACTTTTCTTCTATCACGACAGAACCAGATAAACTTGAAACGCAGTTTCAGGAATTAGGTTACCAAACAGAACATTTGTCATCTGTACCCCTAAGCCGAGTTTACCAACTTTAAAGGCATATTATCGACGATTATAACTGCTTAGCGCAAGAAGATTAAAGCAATACTAATTTCTTCCTCCGCCAGAACTCATCTCCTCCTTTTCCAAATGGACCTGCATTAACTAACAGCAAGAACTCCGGGCAGGGCGAAAATTAATTAATTGTGGCATTTTAAGTGCAAAGGTTTACCGCAGCTTTATTATTTTAAGAGAGATTAACATTTTAACACTTGTTCTCGGGTCTACCTCGTGATATAATTTAACCCCGACATCCAGTTCATATATTTTAAAGAGAACCAGCCAACCACGTTTAATAACAGACGAAGGTTATTAGTTATTTCGGAGGTTGGTGGCATTAGATGTGGCAGCTATAAGTGCCAGATTCCTAAATTTAATGGCAACCAGTGTAGGCTTGTTTTAAAAGACATTTGCATATGCAGCTGTGATATTAGATTTATTTTGTCATTAAGCGGCATTCAGTTTTATGCAATGGAGGAACCTGTTTAAGCCTTAATATTCCATCGTAAGATTAGGTTGTATTGCTTTTAGGGTAAGAGATTCCGATGCGTGATTTAAGTTTAGAGGTACACTTGATATTGGAAATTTTGAAAGCGAGGCATTAGCAAAAATGAAATTAAGGTTGTTTGGAAAAGGGGTGGTGTAATAATTGCTGTAGATCATCATATAATGTTGATTTATTAATAAATAAGCTCATTAGATTTAACTCTGGTAAAATGATTAATAAATAACCAAATAATAATGAAAGTTTCAATTTTCATTTGCCTCTATATTAATTATATAAGGTCTCTCAGTACTTTACCGAAGCATCTGAAGTTAATTAAAATAAAATTATTAGGCGTATTATATATTTCTAAGAAATCTGCAATATGTTATATAATAATAATAAATAATAATAGTATCACTTTACACTAGTTTGTGAAATATGTAGTACTAGACTTTCCACTTCGGATTAAAATAATATTTCTCTGAAATAAACGTTAGAATTACACATTTATTGTATCGTTTTTTTTCAACATGTCTCTTAGATATTATCCCTTATTTATTTGAAGAAAGTTACGTGATGAAATAATTTTATTAAAACAGGTAATAAAAAAAAATCCAACTTAGGTCAGCAAAGATTTTTTTGTTTATTAAATTTCATTAATGAATTAATATTTGAAACAACTATATTAACATCAAGTGTCGTCCACTACAAGCTTAAATAAATGTATTTGAACTTCTCAGTAAATTAATAAAAATAATGTTAACGATTAAAATTTGAGCAAGATATATTAATATATTTATATATATATACAATTTGTTTTGAAAGAAAAGTACATATTTCATAACAAATATTATTATCAACAAACTAAGGGTTTGCCACAAGGTGGCCCAGCAAGTAATAGTCTGGTTAATATTTATTTACACTATTATGAGAATGAAAAAATTGATACTCTTGTTACTTTTTTAGATACAACGATGATTTAATTATTTTCAATAATAAAGTTGACTTTACTCCTATTTTTAATTATTATCCAAACTACTTGAAATCAATATGATACAATTGCAATATAGAGACAGAAAACTTCCTAGATCTCCAATTAAAAGCTGAAAATAATATGCTAAAAAGTAATATTTTTGATGAAAGAGACTCTTTTGATTTTAATGTTATAAAAATGCCATATTGGAATATTACCCTTCGCATTTCAAATTTTAGAAATATTATTCTAAATTATATAAAAAGAAATAATGATTTAGTATCTGAAGACGTTTTAAGAGTTAATAATTATAAAAAAATCTTTCAAAGTTGTGCCTAGACTATAACTACCCAGCTAATTTTATATATAAATATATGTCTTCAAAATTATAGCTAATTAATTATCGATCTTTAATATATTGATTTCTATTTAGTTTATAGTATATAATTTTCTTATTATATTCTCATAATAAGTTTAGTTACTAAAAATATATAGAGATGGTGCTTAGTTATGCAGGTTTTTTTTGTGTATTGAGTCAGTACTCTCATAGAATCTGTTTACATCGGGTAAGATTTTAGTTTCTTCGCTCGTTTTCATTATTATTAATTATGGTCATAATCGTTTTTAACCTATTTTGCAAATTATCCCGATTTTATACGTAGATCATTCTTTAGAGTGCATACTGGTTATTTTATATTTGTCTATTTCGAGCTCCCGTTAGAATTCCTATAGTAACGTAGTTTAATATTCCAATATTTAATATTCCAATTCTATTGCTGTTATGTTCACCCACGTGGGTTTTGGGCTTTTGCCTTGGTTTATCTCATGTGCTAGTATGACGAAAATTTCCGCTGTAGGGGAAAGTTGAGATCTCACAAAACACTGTTTAACCCTGTTTCACTGTCCTAAACCAGTGACAGCTCGGGTAATCATAATAGTTTTTTCCACTTTAGCTAAATTTTTCTTTATCTATGTATATATATATATATATATATATATATATATATATATATATAATCCAAAAAAAAAAAATCAATATATATATGCATATATATATACATATATATAAATATATATACATATACATATATATAAATATATATACATATACATATATATAAATATATATATACATATACATATACACAAATATATAAACGAAAATATAAACATAAATATAAATAGATAGTTATAAACCTAAGATAACTATAAATAGGAAGAAGGCACAGTAGTGTAATGACAAACTCCTGGCCTTAGGAACCAGGATTGCAGGTTTAAACATGTTTGAGGCCGACCAACCTTCACCTGTAACTTGTCATACTATGTACCAAGAGGAAAGGAACGAATTATGTATGAGGAATTTAAATATTAAAAAATCATTAAACTAAATAACATATGAGCAAAAACATATAACCTACTTATAACCGCACTGTAGACGTAGGTCGCGAGTGCAACAACTAGTAATGTGTTCCCGCCAAATACAAGGGATATATATATATATATATATATATGCAAGGATAATTAAATTAGATTAAAAATTAAATTCCCTATCTAGCACTTGACTCATCTTTCTCAGTTCACATCTTCAAGTATCAAAATAATAACTCATTTATTTCTTCCGAACATATGGCCTAGTCAATAAACATGTCTAATTCCAGATCGTTAGAATTATTACTCAACATATGTCAGCATTAACTTTCAAGTACCCTCTTCAAATCCACGATACTTACCCCATGTTTTTCAAGTGTTATCCATTTTAACCGAAAATCGTGGCGTGATTTTTTACTCCCTACTCATAGCGTCAGAACAGATGTAGAAATAATTGAATAAAGATCATCCCTTTTCTAACTTTTAATCTGATTCTGTCTTCAAAATCATGTCATGTTTCAGAAAGTAAAATTTTCCAATAAATGTTACTTATAAAATCATTTCAATACATTAATAATGTCTAATGGTATGGCTTTATGGGATGTGGGATGCACAAGGTTTTGAGAAGAAAAGAAATGAAATAAATTGAAAATAATTTGAAAATATAATACACATATTAGGTACCAGTGAAGCATAATTTCAAGGAAACAGAATATAATTATTACTCATTACTGTATTATAGTGTAATATTTATTTAAAGGTCATTACATATATCATTAATCTTAAAAAATATAATTGTAGGAATAACAAGACATAACCTTTTCGAAAGAAAGACCTCTAAGCATGTTCACATGTATACCTTAAATTATGTTTCTAAATGTATCATTATGTTTTACTTCTATAATTCTCAATTATGAGCAAAGTCCTTATTTTGTTATATTTTAAGGGATTTTACTGAGAGTAGTCAGCTGTACTTATTAGTGAAGCGAAGTATTAATCTTAATTGCTAATACAAAATCGCTGAAAAATCTTTTATCGAAGATATTTGGAAAACTTTTTAGTTGTCTTCACAGACATTGAGGTTGCTTATAAATTTTTTTAAAAAAAACCTAATTAAGTGTAATTAAATATAATTGAGTTTCAATTACAATTTCTCAGAACATAAAGATTTTATCTTTCAATTTCAATTCCTCCAATTTTCTATTTTTTTTCCCTTCCTTTTTTGTAATTCTAATCTTTATCCAAGTGGCCACTGCATAAAACACAGATCCAGGCGCAAATGAGTCTTTTATCTGAAAAAGTTCCTCAATGAGTTTTCGACAAGAGAATGGGTAAACAACTTTGCTCAAAGAAAAGAGAAAAGAAAGAAAAATGAAAGAAAACACAAATAAGGGGACGTTCCACGGCTGCCAAGCCATGAATTCTTATTTAAGGAATGCCATGAACACTTTTCTTGTCTAAATAGGGGCTCAGAAAGTGGTAATAATCGCCGCGTCACGAACCGGATTTATAGATTGATTTCCTTTGCGTACGTTATTGAAGAATAGTGATTGCAAGAAGGAAATGTTTAATATAGATTAAGGGTTTTGTTTAATACTTTATAGAGAGAAAGTTTTGTCTTGTTCAATAATGGTATGATTACTATTATTTACAACGTATAATTTGATTTTACAATTCATGTTAAATACCTTGAGATCGACTCATTTGTTTTTGGAAAAAAAAAAAAATATTTCCCAATTTTGAGTTTTTTTTCGTGCAGATATCAAAAGTATCTCAGCAAAACTGTTCATAATAAGAATTGTTTACCAGTATTGCTGAAAACACAATGTTCAGTGTTTATCAATAATACACACACGGGAGTTATATGCATTTGTTTTCATTCGGATATGAATTTCATAAATTATTACTACGCTAAAAGAATTTGATTTTTTAAAATTTGTTTTATATTTTTAGCTTCCATCATTTTCTAAAACGTTAAGTTATCTGTTATTTGTTCAAATTAGTAAGCAAGTTTGGTATAAATATGGTTGATATTTTAATTTTTCATAACACATGTTTGTTTTGTGCATATCTTTTCTTTCGATTAATCTTAATTTATGTTCTTCATGTTTCTATACTTAAATTTATGCTCTTAAATTATTTTGAAACTTTTTTATTCGAGTTCTTTCTTGTTATGGTTATTCCTGCTGGCTCTGGTGGAAGGTTCTCCCCCTCTCCCAGATTTTATAAATTTCAATTTCTTGTGACATGGTTTGTTGCTTTTACTTCTTTTTCTTATGGAGAACCAATTTAAATTAAAATTGTAATTTTTTGCAGCTTCTGTTTTTAAAAACCTATTAAATTCTTCATATATTACATTCTTTTTTCAGCTGGGTAATACAGACAAATACAGTTACATATTACATATATCGTAATATAGGGGCTGGCATTTTAAAACCTTCCTTAACGCCCCAATCTTATTTACTGAGACATAGTGTTAGCCATAGCGTCATTTTAGCCATTTAGCTTCTAATTTTACACATCTAGTTATATTTATCTATATTGCTAAGCTCTATGTACATATATCAGCGTTTCTCAAACTGTGGGGCGCACCCCCTTAGGGGCGTGATAACTCTACGAAGGGGGCGCGAACATATTGAAAAGTCGAAGACAAAAGGTTATTTAAAAAAATTAGTAATTTACTGAAAGTAAAGAAACAAAATACTTTGTGATATAATAAAATATAAAATACACATTTACACTGATGTAATACACTTATAAATGTATGAGTACTGTACAAAATATATTTTATTATTAATTTAACAATACTAAGTTTAGAACAAATTTGATAATTATCAGAATTATCAGTGACCCCATGGGCTTATATTAACACTTATCTTGATAATTTGCTCGGTTTATACTTAATTCCTTAACTGCCGATTTAAAATTACGCGATTCGCTTCCTAATGCCACCGTTTTCCTCATAGATGAGCGCAATTTGATGTTTTTTGAGGGTGTGGAGAAGGGAGAAAAGAAATAAATAAACAAATCCTCTGAAACGAGTAAATCCTTTGCAAACACTGTCAAGCTCCTTTTACTGCATTCCAAAGCCTTCGGAATAACTTTATGAATAGCCCTGCACAGAAAAGATTTTATTTCGGAAAGACGTATATATACGCCCAGAAAATTAATGCTTTGGCTGAGCGAGATGTGTATATAAGTCAGGGGCCCATAAAAGGTTAAAATCGTATTGTAGCTTTAGTGTTAAAGCGTAGTATTATTGAATTCAATACATTGTTATTGTATAAAAGGGGGGAGGCGATGAAATTGATGATTGAATAGTGGGTCGCGTATATTGATAGTTTGAGAAGCACTGACATATATACATGTAGTTGAGGAAAGATATATATTGAAATATCTTGATTACATTTGTATGTTTTTATTCTTACCTTAATTCTAGTTGTGGAATTTGCTGGAAAGCTACCGAAGTATTGAATCAATAAAACCAATACGCATGGATTCTTATGGATCAAAATTGGGCTTTTAGTTGAAAATTCTTGAAATAAAAATTATATAGATTCATTATTTCTAGAGTGTATCGACTATCAATTGCCACTATAAGGGGGTTATCGGTACTTAAATGTACTTATATTTATTTTTTCCTAACGGGGCTGTGGATTGGTATTTCTACATTTGGAGACCTAGTACATTCCCCAAGAGCTGGCATCATTTCTTATTTCGGCACCATATAGGCGATACCAATTGCCACAAGTAACTTTGACGCCTTGTTTTTTCTCTAGAAGGAGGCACCTGAGCCCTGCCGAGGCGAAATTTGCATTTAGGAATTTTAATTTTGCTAAGAATATCCAAGCCAAACGGACACTTAAGAGATTTTTTAGGTGCCGCATAATCATACGACATGAACGTAGTCGATTTTCTGCACCATGAAAATCCACCATTTTGGGCCGGGGTCGACCTCGCAACCTTAGTTCAGAATGCCAGCAACAAACCAACTACGCCACCCAATTGGTGCAATCCTTTTATTGAGCCCATTTCGCATTACAATATTATTTTTGTTATCGGGAGTAAACTATTTTCCTTTTAACAAAATTTAACTATGCAAAGAATACATGAATCCATTCTAAAATGCAGTTTCACGTAATAAGTTGAAAATAACAAACTGTGCGCTGTCTATTTTCCGAATGTTTTCAACAAAATTCCCTTTTGGAATCTCGTATGTCATTTATTAAAAGACCAGAGACGTGGAAAGAAACTTGAGAATGCTATCACCCTCGCCAGACTGACATTTTTCGCGGGATTAATGAAATTAAATGTTTGTATTTGAATCATCCTAACTCAGAAAAGTACTAACAGCATTTCTTTCGCGACTGCTGTTCTTTATTGAAATAGTTTTCGAGACGAAAAGAAGAAGAGGATTTTGCATCCAATGAAGATAAATTTATTTCTCAGATTCTTTGGCAAAAATTAGAAAATCAAATAAATAACATTAACCTTAATTTAGTACTTAAAGATGTTCTTTAAATGTCCCAGCAATTAAGCTTCAATGGCACTTTTTTGTGTAGCGTTATTTTAAATGCCGTCTCGTTGAATAGCGAATACTTTTAGAACGAAAGCTTTCCTCATTTCGAATAAAAAAACTACACTCATTACGAATGTTTGTTTAAGAGAAAGAAAAAGCCTTTTTTTTATTTTGTGGAGGAAAAAATATATAGCTTCTTGATTTTTGCGAAAAGAGCCAAATGCAATTAACTCGTTGTAAAAGGGTTTTATTCGTATTTCTGAAGAAAATCTTTTTTCTGTCTCTTAATTTTTTGATTTTCTATTTTGATAAAAGTAAACTATAGCATTAGCATTTTTTTATATTTATTTAAAGATTATCCGTTTTGATCATCTCAATTAAAAGAGAGTAGATAGACTTTTTATTCAGATTTTCTTAATTATGGAAATAGCTCGAAATGTATTGATAAAATTATTTATCAGATCCAAAAAAAAATTCTAATTATTTTTTTCTAACGGAATAAGGTTATCTTTTTTTAAAATTTGATTCAAATGTTTCAGCTCATTATGATCGAATATTTGTAATTAGAAAACATTGTATAAATGCAAATATCATTTTTACTTTATAATTTTCCTTTTCAAAATGAATAATTTATTAAATGTTAAAAATTGATATTCGTGATAGTGAAAAAAATTTTACAGGAAAGAAAGTAAGTAGTTCACGCATTTTGTTCTTTTAAAAGTATGATACTACTGAAAAAATATTTCGCTAAATTATTATTCATTCAATGTTTGTAATAAATAAATAACGATTGCGAAAAAGAGATCACAAATAAACAAATGAAATTTTATATGCATGAATAATTAAAAATCAGAACAACGACCTTTTCTTTTCCCAAACAGTAATGATTCTCAATTTTGACAAAACATTTTAATGTATAATGCCTATAAATTATTTTTAAAATGTTCAAAAATATGCATTGAAAACGAAACGATTTTCACTACTACTAACGTTTAGTTGTTACAGGAAGATCAAAAGAATATTATATATATATATATATATATATATATATATATATATATATATATATATATATATACTTCACCATTTTAAGGGAACTCTAAAAAGAATACATAATACAAATGGTCAAGACTTTTAAAGGAAAAATTTCGTTCTTCTTCCCAGCTGAAAGTTATAGTTATAAAACTATGAAAAATATTTGTAAAACTATATAATGACAGAAAAAATAGAAATTATAATGTTATAATATTTTAAAACTGCAGATAAGTAAAAGAGCTGATAATGAACAAATAACTTTCTAAGATAGTTTAATGAGAATAGAAAAACTTAATGAAAAAAATTAAATGGAATAAAATAATCCATTGGATATCTTGTTAAATTTTTAAAAATTAAAACTGGTTATAAAAAAGTTTGAATACAGTTTTTAAAGTTGTATGTCATAATCTTTGAATTTATTAAATTTCCATTTTCCTCAATTAATACACTGTCCTCTTTTATTTTAGGTAAATAAGTTGATTTCTTAAAATAGAAATTTGTTTCGTTATTTTTCAAAAAGAAACATTTTAAGCCATGTGAAAATGTTAGCTTTCCATAAATTAGATGATTGTTTTATTTTTCCGTTTAAACATACTTAATTCGTCTTGTATGTTAAAAATTACATTTTATCAAAATAATTCTTTCTAAGGAATCGAGAAAAATTTAGCAGGCAAAGTTTATTTTAACGAAAATATGTTTAAAATTAATTTCCCCCTGAAAGTACAACTTTAATTAAATTTTGGATCCCAAAGAGATTTTTATTTAATTTCATACTAAATATTTTACTACTTTGACATAAACATATTGAAGTCATTGTAATACTCGCACAACGTATTATATCACAGAAACCTTTTTTGGAGAGTATAAATATATTTAATTTTTTTATTTAATTGAAATGTTGAGGATTTGTTTAAGACATTGCAAAAAAATAGCACTATTACATGTGAATGAACATCTTATAGAATCATTATACAAGTTCAGTTATAAATAACAAAACTATTTAATGAAACTCCCTAAACAAATAATAAAGCGAACAGCTCCAAAAATATTATTTGGAGAAACAGTGTTAAGTTAATGAGCCAAAAAGATTAAGTTTCCTGCGGAAATAATTTGGTCTCAACAGAATCATTTTCTGCAAAAAAAAAAGAAAGAAAGAAAAAAAGGAGAAAAGCGAAAACAAGGCTCATTGTCATGTAAAAGCAAATTAACAAATTAAATGAGCAGCAAAATCGCGACTCTAATTTGCATTCCTGCCATTTTCCTAAATATAATTCTGTGATTTTTTTTAATGTAAAAAAAATAAATAAATAAACCTCTTTTTTTAATGTGCATAGAAGTTTTTTTAAGATATCCTTGCATGAAATGTGTATATTTTTAATATAAAATTAAAAAAAAAGAATTACACTTATTTAGTGAACATATTTTTTAACATTTATTTAAGATATGCTAGTATAAGTTCGACATATGTAATAAATTAAATATTCTAAAATGTAACGTTTTTCTTTTCTTTGCTTTTTTTAACAATAAACTAACATTTACAGGGAAAAAAATCATGAACATTGATAAAAATTAATCATACCAATATAGTTTTTTCATGGATTTCAATAACAATAAAAAAAACTTATATTCAAATTTACACAATAAGTTACAAGACAACACAGTATTTTAAAACTTGTAAAATCAGATTGTATATTTATCATTTTAGTTAATTTAGATATATTTATAGATATATTTATTCGATTTTTATGTTTTCAATGCATCCCTATATGGATTAATTATATATATATATATATATATATATATATATATATATATATATATATATATATACATAGAAAGAAAATATAAGTCTCAATTTTATGACACATAGAATTTCACTAAATGTC
The DNA here is from genome assembly GCA_019973935.1 of Trichonephila clavipes. Classification (NCBI taxonomy): domain Eukaryota; kingdom Metazoa; phylum Arthropoda; class Arachnida; order Araneae; family Nephilidae; genus Trichonephila; species Trichonephila clavipes. The sequence continues at coordinate 1,474,914 of BMAU01017835.1, forward strand.
CCCAGATACTGTTAAGTTAAGTTCATTAGGATGGGTATGATTAGAAATAATTTCAAATATCATATACTACAGCCTGTAACGAGCAATGGCGTATAACGTGAACCTATGCTTTTAAGCTGCATTTTGTAGTTTTTAGGTATATTCACAGTATATATATAACTCCCATCCCTTTTTACGAAATAACGTGAAATGTTCGTATGTAATGATCTTATGCTTTTGAAGTCATTTATTCAAAATATCATCCTAGGCTTTTTCAAAAATAATGTATTTACAGAACTACAACTCTTTAAGTTTATAAAAATAGCATTTTCTTTTAAATAACAAGTACTTTGATGTATGTTGAAGTCTAATTCTTCTTTATGATTCTTTCTCTCTTTTATTTTTTAAGTTATCTTTTTTATATCCGACGTATCACCTGCCCACTTGAATTCATTTCGATTTTATTTTTAGTTTTAAAAATGCACGTTATACCTCGTATTGTACGATATGGAAACATTTTACAATAAATGAGTATAAATATGTTTATTGCCCAAATTCCAAAAAAATTGCATATATATGTATAAATAATTGGCTAAATGTACTATATAATTGTATACATTGTGTTATAAATATTATGTATTGTGTATATATTATGTATGCAATTTTCTGCATTATTTAAAATAATGTAAACAGATTTAAAGTTTTCCAAAAAGGCAAAAACAGGCAAAGCAATTTACAAATATAGCAAAACATTCAAATCATCAACAATATTTAAGGTTGTGTTCGCATGTTATAAGATTAATACAGAATCTGTGTATTTTTTAACAAAAAAGTTGACAAATTCTTCGGTATTTTTTTTAATCATACAAGACTACAAAAAGTAAAAAAAATTGCTCGCAAAATAAAAAAAAAATTCTTAAATATGTCAAATTTTCCAATGCTTTTTACTTGTATTGTAACTTTCGCGCGCGCGTCTGATGTTTAACTAAACATTTTAAACAAAAAAATATTTATTGATAATATATTTGAAAGTTTGAAGGATGCATTTTTCTAAATGGATGTATTTTATATGCGTATAAACTTTTCTTTAAATACAAATTTTTGCCCCGCTTTGAAATGCTTTCCAAATTTTTATCCAAATTTGTGCAAGAGAAGACTGTGCTTTGTTAGAAATAAAAAAGTTGGGGAAAATAGAAAAAGAATAAAAATTTCAAAAATGATTCTGCTTATTCAACTAAAATGTAGATTCAGGAAAAAGTGAAATCATGATTCTTAGCTTACTTTCAGAACATTTAGTTATTCTTTTATTTTTTCCGTTTACAATATTAGTTAGTTTTTTTTCCTTTAAAAAAACTCAATATTTCTTATAGATTTATATTTTAGCCGAAATATGTTGAATTTTTTTTTGATTATTTTCTGAAGTTAAACTGTAATCGGAAGAATTTATATGCCATAATATTAGTGAATAAGAGTCAGTTTGGCAACACATTTCAAAGTCAAATGTCGGCAGATTGATAAATTTGGCAAAAACCTTAAATAGTCCATAAATGTTTTGAATCCGGAAGATTTCACAATGATCATTTGGAGGAAACAAAACTTTAGAAACTCATCGAAAGTTGTTTTCTTTAAACGCAGGACGTTGCGGGTGAGCAACAAGGCAGTCAACGCTTCACCGAGACTGCTTTCCCGTGACTTCATGCGGTGTTGTGACGTTGGATTTGCATTTCTTAGCTAACTATGGATTTGTACTATTGCCAATAATTTTCTATATATTTATTTATTTATCTTGGTGGAATTTTCAATCGTTAATTAAATACACTTTAAAGCACTCAATTGAGCTGAAATTTTATACACATGATTATTTTGGATGATAATACAATAATTTAATTATAATTAATAAAAACTAATGAATTAAAACTAATTATTTAAAAAATTACAAATACAGCCACGTTGGTGACTTAGCAACCCTTTTGGCGATTTATGTCAAAATTTGAAACAGTTTTTTTCTCACGTTTTAAAGCAATCCTTTGAACTGAAATTTTTATGCACGATTGTTTTGGATGGCAATACGATACTTTAAGGATAATTAATAAAAATTAACTATCACTTAATAATGTTATTCTGTCCTATATGTATATATATATTTATATTAATTGCAACTATTTAATAAAAAATAGCTAAAATGAATTTTTTCTTTGTTGATCTAAGTAGGAATTGACTTAATTTTTTTTATATTACTTGTTTAATAAAGTGAATGTGTTGTAGCTTTGAAAAAGTTACAGAATGAATAACGATTCATTTCGAAAGGTCCTGTCTGTTTATTTTGTGGACAGTCCTAGCGCGTTTTAGAATGATCTATTACCGAAATAAGAAGAAAATTTGCAACAAATGGATCGAGGCATTAGGTGTATAATTTCATGTTCATTTGATGTATATAGTAATTCAAATTTATGCTTTAACTTCAAATAGAATTTCAAAATAAAGTTAAAAGATAGTAGTTAACTGCTTCCTTTTTTTCCAGTTTAGTAGTTTTAATTACTTGTAATTCTTCCGAAAGAACTCCCCTTTGCGAATAAAAGAAGAAAAGTTTTTCTTCCGTATCATAAATCTTAATTTTCACATTGTTTACTGAAATCTAAATCAATAGCACCTTTCAGGTAACAGAGGGAGTCTCCAATGGATCGATACCGAACACTTCACGTGATCAGCAAGAGCCAAAAGTAAAAGAATACTTTCTGAAAACACCGTTTGTAATTAAAGGTGCTGAGGGTTGTTTAAAAGTCTGCGGTTTGTAAGGAACGGATTACATTTCCCTGTAAAACACCTTTATTTAATCAAGAGAGTTTGTTTCAAACACTAGATTACATTTAGGAAGCCTGTAATTGCAAATCATGTCATATTTTTTCCCTGTTACCTAGTACATTCAACTTGAAAGGATCGTGCTGGTGTAATTCCCCGTTCAACAGTTAACTTATTGAAACTCTTAAATTATTACTGCTATGAATAAATTTTGAGGATTGAGAAACATAGAGATAGGTGCTTCTTTATATGTGTTATTTTGTGTGTGTGAGTTTAAACTATCTTAACTTTGTAATAGTAAATGAAGGCGCTTGGAGAAAGGATATTTAGAACCTCCAGTTCCTATCTTGTGTAGCAAACTTTAATTTTTATTTCAGCTATATATTTTTTTTAGCTATTTAAAGGAATTACTTTGAAATATTACTTCATAAAGCTTGAAACATTTCCTAACAAGTAATTTGGTATTTTTTTAAGCAATTTTGTGCGAAATTTGGCAAGAATATTTAAATTTTAGCAGTGCATATATTAAACGCATTGGATGGAAACTAAACAAATAAATATTTAAATCCTTCTTTCCTCAGTGGCTTGACAACCCAGGGTGGGCCTTGGTCTTCTCAAGAAGCCTTTTCCAGGCCAGCCTTTTTTCTGCTAGTGCTCTCCAACTTTTAACTTTCTGCTAGTGTTCTCCAACTAAAAACCAGGTTTTCTTTTTCTACGCTATCAATCCGTCTTATATTTAGCCTACTTAATAACACGATAAATAATTAATATCTTCTATTTTTTTTCTAAAACTGTGATTCTATACCAAGAAATTCTCGACACGTCATGATCTTTTCTTTATCAAGTCCAAAATTCAACTGTATTCAGTAAGTTCGTGTATTGCATGAAGTACAGCAACACGGAGCATATCTCACAGCTCCAAACAAGGAACTTTATACTAAATTCGAGCTATAGAATAACTCTTTTTCAAAGATTCTACGTTTAATCAGTTACAGAAACAGTTATCAGCAAAACATTATTGCAAACGATTTATATACAAGCCCATTTAGTATTATTTTTTTTATATAATCCTAACTTCTGAAGCAATTTATAACAAACTACAAATCTAATCCCCTAAATGATAATTCAACACTTGTTTTCAGAAACATTTATAATCTAAGTAATTTGATATAATTAAGAAGAAATGTTAAATGCGTTTATTTAAGATACAAGAGTAAAGAATCTTAGTTGGTCGACACACTACGCTAATGTAACATGATAAAAGTAATATCACACATAGATTACTTTAATTACCTTAAAAGTGTCTCACTCATTTTCATTCTTCTTCATTTATTTAATTGTCTTTTAGTGCTTCTCTCTTGAGATTACTTTATTTCGTACCAAGCTGAAATGTCAGTTAACAGGGCATTTACAAAATGCATGTTTGAAAGAATGAATTCGTAAGTTTTCTCTACTACTGGTGAATATAATGTCATGTATAAGAAATTTATTTTATGCAGGCAAATTCAAACACGTTTTAGGATAAAGGGTATTCTGTTTTTACTTTATTTCACTATAAACTATTTACAACACTTAACAGACTATAACCTTTTTTCTAACGAATTGTCGGAGTACAATTTGAAGCTGTGAAACTTTCGTATGTGTGTTTATGTTATTAATCATATGTTTTATTTTATGTAAACATTTCTTATATCGTATAGCCATTTTGTTTTTCATTTAATATATTATATGATATTCTTTAAGTTAATAGCCTTTAAAAATAACATATACATTGATTTTGAAGTTTTTTTTCAAGAATTATATTAACGAATTAGTCGATTTAAGTCATAGAAATAACCCACGTATAGATGTATAGATTAGTTATTAATGCCGCCCTTAAAAGTTACAGGAGGGACACTAATGATTGATTTTGTAAGTTCAAACCATGGAGAAGTACCGAAGGAAACCCTTGAGATGGCACCCTATTCATTTACCTTTCATACCACGCCAACGTTAGAACTTTAATTTTAGACATATGTAACGCGCATCAACCCTTCTACACCACGGATCTATCTTAGTAACATCAGGACTTAATCCCTTTAACCCCTTAAATGCTGAAGAAAAGTTACGAAATTCACACCGCCCCCCACCCCAGCAGTGTCATCGTTTTCCTGTAAACACGCGCATATATATATATATATATATATATATATATATATAGTTACGCGGTTTATTGAGGGGGGGCGTGTTTTTCCACAAAAATTTTTTTTTACTTTCACTTAAAAAATGAAAAGAAAATGATAAAATAACAAATGAAAATAAAAATTTTAATTTCTAGAGATAGAATATAACAAAACATAAATTATAACTTTTCTTTATAAGTTCTGTGATATATCCTAAAACATGTTTGAACCACAAAAAAGTATCGCATTCAGTGCATGCGTACAAAAAAAGTGATACTATCCTATTACACACGATAAGCGAAACTGACAGCAAATGAAGAATAGAAAAGAGTACACTCAAACGAAAAAGCAAAACAAGAAAAACTGCTTAGTTATGAATTCCATCGTTCCTGGAATATACTCTTTCAAATTCTTTCTCCACCACTTTTCTGAAATAAGTAAATTCTTTAGAAGCACTGTCAATGTCCTGTTATAGTATTTCAAAGCCGTGGATCTAGTTTTAATCAGCCCTCCACAATACAAAAAGTCCTCCTTTAGAAGGACGAGTATACATTTTTTAAAATTTAAAATTATTAAAAAAAAAAGAAAGAAAGAAATACACGTCCGAAACACTAAAGGCATCAGCTAAGCAGAATATATACACGCGCGTGGCACTTAAGGGGTTAAACCACTTGGCAAAGGTTTACCAAAGCCCACTTCTCCGGCAAAAGAACAGACAGTTTAAAATTTCCCCAACCCTCAATCAAGCTGCTGACGCCAAGTTTGACTAGTTCCCAATAATTTAAGCAATAATAATAAAAAAAGAGTTTTTTTAGTATAATACATAGTATTTAATTAATTAACAAAACATGTCCATTTTAGTTTTATTTCAGCTTATAGCTTTCATCAGTTTAATATATTTACGTACGGAGATTCAAATATTATTTGACTGGATTTTACATTTTTTTAAAAAAAAATTGTGTAATTACAATAGCATAGCATATTCAACCGATTATTTCAAACAACACCAAATTAATTCGTTATTTTAGTTAGTAAAGCAATATATTTCTTATAACTATACATTTTAAAATATGAAATGATACTAAACATGATAGAGGAGCAGATAAAACATTTCGATAATACATTACATACTTTCAGGAAAGTGTACTTTTTAACAGTCATAAGGTAATGATGATGGAATATTGTCTCCATTCCAAGACAGATCTTTCGAGTCAAGTTTAGTTCGGCGATAATGAAGTAAATTTATGACAGCACATTCATCAACACTGTTAAATTTCTTGGAAGATGCTCAGAGAGTGAACTTGTCTCATCATATGATTTATGAATTAAAGTTCATTAACGAAAATCTCTCGCTGAAAAGTGTTAAATGCTTCTGTTTTAAGTATATTTCGTAGACATAACTTTCTTTAGAAACTATAAGAATTATAAATTAAGCAACTCCCCGTTAATTAATATACATACTTCAGGATGTTATTTTGTTAGCAATGTGTGAATATGATGTTCAATTGAAAATGGAATGTGTAAGTAATCTTGTTATGAAGAAAAATAAATCTTAATGATTTATATTGTTGAATATTTGTTCCACTTATCAACAATAGCGAGATTAAAGATGCGAAATAATATTCAAGAACAGTGATCATTATAAATAAGTTACTTTTTTGTAAACGGAAATTTTTCCCATGTCAACCGTATATCATTTGTTACACATCAACAATACTAATCGAAAGGAATTTATAGTAAATTTGAGCTTTCTTGTTTCAACAAACATTGCGCATATATCCAAGAAGTACGAGTGTATGATTTCCCATACTAAATTTAGTAGTTGAATTAATTAAAAATATATGTAAATTTTACATTTTGCTTTCTACATAAAGTTTGAAATTTTGTTGGATTTCAGGTGTAATCCAAAACAAGATTTAGGTACAGAATAATCCAATGGATTCACTTAAAAAATATTTTAACAATTTTATAAAATATTTCTAGTCTCTGGATTTCGTAATATAATTCAAGGAAGAATATTATTCTCTATCGAAAAAAGGCAGTCATCAATACAAGGTAAAGCCCGTTTTCTCAATACTCCCAGACCATGATCGATTCCTGGCATCAAAGGTCAGTAAAAATTCCTTGCGAATTATTGGTTTCTCAAGACAGTTCCAATGAAACGTATTTTAATGGAGCTGATGAGCTAGTTGAAAAAAAAAAACAACCTTTGGTGTGTTTTTTTATGTTACTAAAATCCTGAATATTTAAATGGATTTTTATTTTATTGGTTTTTTTCTTGATGTAAAAAGTTTAACTATAAACGTATTGAGGTAAAAAAATATATATATTGAAATACTTTATACCATGTTATTAAAACACTCCTTGCTGGGGGTGTAGTTGGTTTGACGCTTATTTTGTACGCCCAAGGTTGCGAGTTTTACCTTTAAAAACTAGGTAATTTTTATAATCTAGAGAATCGACAGTATTCATGTCATATGATTATGCGACATGTAAAAGATCCATTGAGTGCCTCTATGGCTGGTGTTCTTTCTGTAAAACTAAAATTGTTTTTAGGCTTTTGCATCATCAGAGATCAGGTGCTTACCTCTAGGCAAGAAACTGATCGTGATTGATATACCACCTATACCCCATAAATAAAAGAATAAATAATAGCTCCTGGGGTATGTGCTAGGTCTGTAATGGTAAAAAAACTAATTCGCCATCCATCAGAAATTATTAAAACAGGGTAATATAATTTTGGTGAAAGATAAATAAATTACTCATGTTCGACTTCTTCTGAGTCTACCCATAATTACACGCCTAAGTCTAAAAACTACATTTATAAAATTTTTTAAAAATCATTTCATGAAAATAATGCTTGTAAACAATCTTTCAGATATATTAACAATTCAAATGATTAGAATAAGAATACTTCTTTATGAAATAATTGGCGAAAAAACATTATTTCCAACTCAAAAAAAAATGTAATTAGCTTTTTTTTCTTTTTTTTTATATGGAAAGGCTGCGTTAAGTTAGCTTTCCAAATAAGGACTATTATAAGTAAGTTAAAATCTAAGAGGCTCAAATTAAGCAATCGCTTACATTTTTCGGTCAAAGAGTTTTAAATTCTTAATGATTCAAAAATACACTTTCAGCCTACCTTAGGTAAAGAAAAGAGAAACACAATTTTTTTTATATGTTGTATTTTTGTGCACTTCAGAATCCATATCACTTTTATCAAAATCTAGTTTCTTATGTATTACAGAAGTCTTAATTTTGGACTACATTAAATGTTTTTAATGTTTTTGAAAGTTACAACTATAGAATCGATTAGAAGGCTATCGGCGGAATACTCTGAAGCTCATATAATTTAAGAAAACAATACATGCGCGATGGTTTGAACAGCTAATTCCTAAGCCAGGACAATTAAAACTTGGAACATTACCAGAGTTAAAGTGTACTTTCCACCTGCGCAACCAATGTTTAATAGAATCAGGATTCTATTAAACATGGCAATGTGAACACGCAAATGTTCTGAAATATTGCCAGTCATGATTTTATTGCTTTGAACTCTTGGCTACTTCAAACCTTTTAGAAGAAAGGACCCAAGATGCGTGCCAAAACAATAAAGGGAACACTAAAAAATGTAAATTTTGATTTCGATAAATTCTAATTTTGCTCTCGAATTAGAGTCTGGATATTTTATTATCCGTACTTATAACATTAGTATCCATTTTTATATCTACTTTATGAATCCATTATTTATCCGTTATTATAAATTTTTTGAAGTTTCATGAGAGCTTTTAGCAATAGACCTCATGACATTGATAACCTCCGTTAAGTGATAAGAATGACCTTCCACAGCTGCAGTTCATTCTCCATTCTTCTACACCATCGCAATGTAAAGATTTTGTGCCTTGACAAACTTACACGCATCAACCATTCTACCTGACGGATCTTATCAGTATTCTAACTCACTATTCGACAAAAACAACACTTGCCACGTGTTCGCGGTCATGACCAATGATCAATCGTGGTTACGCAGTTCAACTGGTGTCCTACTTTTTATATATGTCGCAATAAAATGACGAAATTAGGAATTCTATTAAATCCCTAAGGGAAAGGATTAAATGATGGGAGATTAGGGATGGCGATTCTTTCCGAAAAAGATCGATTTTTAAATTGATTCGAATCGTAACCTGGTGAATCGATTCACAAAAAAAGTTGAGGTCTAAACAATCGATTTCTAAAAAATCGATTTTTTTTTCGAGTCCGCATTTACAATGTAAATATAAATTTATTTTATGAAAAACAAGAAATATACCATAATAAACAATCTTTTATCAGTAAAATCAGGGGATTTTTTTTAGTTCAGGGAATTTGACAATTACAATTATTTTTATTACCATATCAAAGTATCAGGTATAAAAGAAGACATTTATTTTCTAAATGCATTTGTTACATTACAAAGTTTAAAGAATGGATAATATAGCTTTTAGTTCCCAATGTGTAATATCTAAACTTTTTAAAAACAACAGTCAGTCTACTGGGATCTAAGCGGTTCCGCTCATCACTTGCGATGCTGCCGGCAATCGAAAAAAAAACGCTCACAAGGAACCGAGGATCCAATGATACTCATATGAAACGAAACGAAAATTAGATGAAGCGGCTGCCAGCGAAATAAATCGCTTACACCCAGAATCACGGAGAAAAGGATGAAAAGAAAGACCGATATCTGAAATCATTCCTCTCGCAGGGGGAGGCTGGAGGAAGAGAGCGGCCGAACGAGGACGAAACTGGATTGATGTCACGAGGGCGAGAATGGAAGCGCGCAGGAAGGGGGGCTTAACAGCCCAAAACACGTTCGAGGAGCACCAAAGACGCAGTGGGAAGGTGAATGTCTTTTTTTGCAGCCGGAATGAAAAAGAAAATAGTCTGCAAGGAGAGACTTACAGACACCACAGCAGGTGGAACGAAGCTGGAGCCAGCTTTAACACTGATCCCAGTTCTGATGAGAGGCAAATGTGTTTGAATATTGTGAAGTGTATCAATTAAATGTTTTTGTTGTGATTACGGTGGTTTCAAGGGCAGATTCCATTTAGTAGTTTTGTAAGCAAAATTTAGTTTAGAGTGAGGATACGTGAATAGTGTTTGTGCTTTAATTACTGGATTGTCGTATATATTATGGGTATTGAGTGAACGTGATGATAAATAGAAATTTCTTGTTCCTGGCAGTAAATTAATCCTTTAACCATCAACACCGTAATATAATGGGTTTTAAAGATAGTACATACAAATAATTGGAAACAATTTTATGATTTTTACCAAAACAGAAAAAAGTTGAATGTCGATTTTCTAGGATGAAATATCGTATCATTGAATCGATTCAGTGCTACATATCGATTTAAAAGATCAATTTTCTTGGTCGAAGAAATCGATTCTTTGGATTAATCGATCTCAGATCGCCCTCTCTACGGGAAATGTTAAAATAACGTCTCCTCATGTCATTTCCATGATGAAAGTAAGTGATTTTTTTTTTATCAAATCCTTAGCTGTTTCAGGGAAATGATGAAATGAACTAGTCAGGATTTTCAATGACAAAATGCTGTCCAGGTGGGAGGGAGAAACCTGGGGGGTCGAGTTCTTGAACTTCCTAACCATACAGGTTGTACTATCGATCCCCCCCCCCCAACTATCAACCCCATATCTTCAAGAAAATGGCACCATAAGATTAACATAGGGATTGATATTTTAGTGTGTAAGCAACCGAGAGAAAATATGTTACACATAAAGAAATACCAGCCTAATTTTCTAACTATTTGTTTATTAGTTTCGAATAAATAATTTGTATTTCCTTGACTATTGTTGTATTACTTAAGAGGTCACTTCACGAAAATCCATGAAATAATCGATTTTTCAATTTTGATTCAAACATAAAATACCATTATTTTCTTTCTAATGCAGTTTAAAATTTTGCTCTAGCTTAATTAGAAGTATTTTTAATATTTTTTTAAAAGTTGTTTTTACATCTGTCAAACCCCAAAACCGCTGATTGCCACGCCCTCTCAAATCAAAACAAAAGACACATACTACTTTTCAGCCTTATCAAATGGTTTAAATTGATTAAAAGAATTTATTTTGATCAGCAGCTTATCCAGGAAAGAAGTGAAGTGAATAGTTATAGATGTTTGTTTACTTACAGCCTATTTTTTACCTCCTTAAATGCAACGGATTTCTGCGATCGTTTTCAATAGTGTTTTCCATCAAAAATATTAATAAAACATTTACAAAACTTTTTTTAAATTCTCTTAAGTAATAAAATGTTTAAAAAACGAAAGAGTTTGGAAAGAAATGTACAACATTCCAAACTTTTATGGATTTAAATGGTGATAAGTCAGACAATTTCAACATAAATAAATCAGCTTTAAAATCTAAGTTAGGTAAGTTTAATAAAGAGTATGTTTCTTTTTTAGATTCATTTGAATGTTTCTGTGAAATTCCTGACATTATACTGTTCTTTTGTGCTTTGAAACAACATTAATTACATAAAATTAATGTAAAAACCAAGGTATTCACATAAATTTTGGTCACCAAATCTAAGGTTTGGCTACAAAATTGTTAATATGTTGTAACTTTTGTGGTCTTATTCAAACATTTCTTATTACCAGGTTTTCTAAAACAGTAGTTAATCAAAAAAGGTACAAAATTATATGAAGTGGACACAATAGAATTTCATATACTATGAGGTCTATTTAAAAAGTAGCAGTTGCAAAAATATTTTGCGGAGTTATGCATTTGTCACTTACACCATAGTGGTTTTGTGATTCCATGCATACATTAAATAATGTGACAAAGAAAGTAACCAAAGTGTCTATGGCTTTAGCTGCTGCCGAAACAATATTTAATAATGGATAACCAAATGTACCAGTGGCTATCAATGGTACCTAGCTAAAAATAAGCTATATATTTCTAAATGGTGTTGTTACGGCAGTTAGTTTGGACACTGGGAAAGTTGTTGATGCTAAAATATTATCGCAGAAATGTTTGTGTAATTTTAACAGCGATGTACATAGCAATGAGTGTTCGGCAAGTTACATTGAAAATAGTAGGGGAATGGAAGTTGAAGAGGTGCACTTTTTTTTGTATCTCTTATCACTCGCAGACATTACACAATTTACGATATACACAATAATTGGACTGTATGGGAACTCTAAAGCATACAAATCAGTTTTAGAATCTAAAGATATGTCAATATTGAACAATTAGAATGTGTCGATCATGTTGAGAAAATGATGGGGACATGACTTAGGGCCTTAAAATTAAAATTAAAAGACAGAAAGCTTAAAGACAAAAAATCTCTAGGATGCCGTAATGGCTTGACAGATGCTGAAATAAACAAATTGCAAAGTTGCTATGTTTTGGCTGTTCAAAACAACTCGGGAAAATTTGTCAGCCATAAGGCAAGCTATATGGGCTATAATTTTTGATAAAATGTTCACAGGTTTGAATCTACGACACGGTTTATGCCCCATGGGATGTGACTTGTGTTGTATATTTAATATGTCCACATACTGAAAGGTTACACATACAAGCATAAACACGACTTACCTATTGTAATTAGGAGAATTACATAAACAAAGTATTTAGAGGTCACTAGTCTTGAACATTTATCTGGATGCTTGCTTGATAAAACTCAAAATATTAGTGAAAGCGGAAATAGTTTTTGGTGTATAATTCCAAAAACTGTATTTGTGCAATTGGGAACTTCAAAAACTATAGTACATGAAGCTATATACTTATATAATCAAAGCTTCATTACCAAATTGAAAGTTTTAGATGTATTAAACATTCAACACCTGAATTTTACCAATGTCGAGCATTGCAAAAAGTAGATCATCCGTGCATTAGGAAAGCAGAATAGTCAGTTTTATACAATGAACCAACGAAGCCAGAATTAAAAACAAACAATTAAAATGTAGGCAAGAAGATGATCTTGCAGATGACACTAGCAATCCAAGTTATAGTTCTGGTATGCATTAGTTAATAGTAAGTTTGTACTTTAAATCACTATTTCTCAAAAGTGTAAATTTCAACACAAAAGGAACATTTTTGAAAAACTACTTATTTTACAGCCTTGAAACTTTGCACATATGTTAACACTATTCAAATAAATATTTTAATGAGAGATTTTGTCAAAAAAATTATTCAAGAAATATTTATGGATTAAAATGTACAAGAATTTTTATCGTTTTAAAATTTTTGACGTGTTACTCCACATATGAATTTTTTTTAAAAAAAACTAATCAAAATTTTGAAAAATGCTCCCATTAAAAAAATAAAAACAATACAATGTATACACACAAAAAAATTCATGACTGTACAACCAGCCAATTTTTAAAAAATGTTCCTTACACTTGGTCATTTTTAACATTACGGAGATAGGGAAAATGCTGCGTGAAAGTGACCCCCTTAATTCTACGTTTAATAATGCACAATATTTGCTAAATAAACGCTTTGAAACACTTGACAATATTATTTCATCATTTCACTGAAACATGTCACGGATTTGTTCAAATCCCTTACTTTTATCAGGGAAATGACCTTGAAGAGAGACGTCATTTTAACATCTCCCCTCAATTGATCATCTCCCTTAGGGATTTGATGAAATACCTAATTCCATCATTTTCCTGCGACACATCAATACCCTGGCATTAGGGCTTTGAACAGCGGCAGATCTGCTCTTCAGCTCCTTCCTGTCTTCATTTTGGGAAATAATGGAAATGAAACAATTATCAAGCCAAATATTTTGCCATCCATCCATACTATTGTGGTACAGTAGGATATTGACACTTAATTGTATACAATACATTTTACTGAAACTTTAACATATATTTACTTAAAGTAAAACTAAGGTAATTCCTTAATCTTTCACACGTATTAAAACTAAATTTCCAAGCTTATACCAACTATTGATATTTATCTATATTACTGTGGGTGGAATTTCTACTCCATTTAAATGAACACGGGATATTACTTACACATCTTCATTCCTACGTTTATACATAAATAACAATACTCTCATTTATTGAAACGTGGAAATTTGGAGAGTGGATACCAACCAGTTCTTCTCATCATCTCTTGGTTGAGTCTCAAAATTATGTGGATCATCGTCAATAGCTGTCATTATATAAGTAATAGATTAATCTCCGCGTTCAAAGAAATATCACTCGTGAGTTTGTAAACTATTTTATTCGTTAATATCGTAAAAGATTGGAATGGATCGCGTGATAGAAATGTCCTCTTTCTATGTATTTTTGTTTCATTTCATAATTGTATTGTTCATTTGAATTCTTCTTAGCAAATGCTAGAAGTTTGAGTACCGGACGGTTACAATATTTAAATTATATATATATATATATAGGGTATCAGGGCTTAAAGTATCCAAAATTTATGACTTATTATTACGGAACTACCCATCAGAACGTAATGAGTTGTTATTTCGTGGCTTGGAAACTCTTTTGTGATTTTTGGGGTCTAGTCCGTTTGGCCGCACTTGCGCGCATTATTCGGCAATCGCAGATGTTAAATTTGCTGCGCTGATTTCATCAATAAAGATGTGGACGCCACATCAAAAGATGCCGTGCTTACTTTGGTTAACGGAATTTAAATCAGTCACGTGTGTACAGCGACGTTTTCGAACAGAATGGAATGCCGATTTTCCAACATCAAAATCTATCCAACAATAGGAGAGAACTTTCAAGGAGACGGGATTTTGGTACATTGGACAAGCCAATTACAGCATTCTTTTCTGTTCGAACACGTCGCTGTGCACGCGTGACTGATTTAAATTCCGTTGACTAAACACGCACTGCACCTTTTTTGTAGCGTCCAAATCTTTATTGATGAAATCATTGTAACAAGTTTAACGTCTGCAATTGCCGAATAGTGCGCACATGTGCGGCCGATCGGAATGAATCCAAAAAAAATCTCGAATAGGTTTCCAATCCCCAGAATAACAGTTCATTACGTTCTGATGGGTAGTTCCGTAATAATAAAGCATAACTTTCGGATACTTTAAGCGCGGACACCCTGAATTTTATGACATTAGAAATATATGTCCATATGGCATAAGAATTTAATCTAAAGGAACATAAATAATACATAGTATCTCATTTGTATGTCATCTTGTCATTCCCCAAATGGGATTTTCAAAGTACCTTGAGCACAAATACAACAATACCTTGATTTAAATCTTTAGGTAAATGTTTCAGGATGCCCGCCCCTAAAAGATGAAAGGGCACACATACATTTAAACATGTTTAACAAACGCAAATAAAGAAAAAAAAAGAAAAGATCCACAGCCTGCAAAAGAACGAAAAACCGTAATCTTTGAGTTGTATAGCTCAGCCCACCGTTTCAAAATCCAAGAAACTTAAATAAAAGTCCGTTTAAACCGACGTAAAACTCGGAATTTTTATCTTTTGAAAAATGACCTCAACTTTTTCCCATTTACTAGGGAAGTCCTGATATTTCTTTTCTTCTGAGAAGATTTCGTATCACATGCAAAACACAGAAGGAAACAAAATAAACTTTTCTGAAACTGGGCCAAAAGAGGAACTATTCATCCTTTTAAGGTTCCGTGGAAGTAAATAAAATAAATAAAAATAAAGAAATTTATAAAAAATGGATGTCTGTATATTACAGTTGATTTTATGTTAAAAACGTATATAAGGAGAGTGAGGGAAATCTCCCAGGGCTTTGCAGATGGAATGCACTCATACATGCATGATGTGCATATTTTATGACAGATGATAAAATGTGAGTATGAGAAATGGAATGGATATCCATTTTAGTAATCAAATTAAAGTTTTTTACTATAAAAAAACTAAATTATGTCCAATTTTATCATTTATTTTTCATTTGTTCAGGGATAAATTGTTTTTATTTCCTGTTTACAAATATTTTATGTACGTCTTAAAATGATTCATGGAAAAACTAATGTACGAATTTCTCTCTCTCTCATCACGGCATTTAATTCCGCATCTTATGACAGGAAAATCAAATACATTATTTTTAGTCTTATTATAATTTTATTGCATTTTATTTTTTTTGCTAAGACGTAGTAAATAGTTATGGCCATTTTTTCATTTAGGATTTTAAACTGTTTTTGCCGATTACTCTTTTTACGTGTTAAATCTTTCTGGAGAAAATTAAAACAAATATTATTACTGACACTTTACCTGATTTTTTTCCGTTTTATTATAGTTTTATCATTTATACTTTAAAATTAGTGTTTTTGTACAACAGGGGGTGTCAAGTTAGCGGCCCACAATGAGCACTTTTGAGGGCCAACCAGTACATCGGTAAACAACAGTATGTACTAAAATATCAAAATTTCTCCCGAATCAGGAAAGATAGTGGCAGAGAAGAGATGTCGAGTGCCAGGACGTGAACCTCAAATTTTCTTGTTCTTTTACATATGTTTATTATAAAGCATTATTCAAAATAAACCTATGTTTCTACGAATATTGATTTTTTTGCGGCCCACCTAAAAATAAACCATGTTTGTTTGGCCCAAGTTAGGCTTTGGATTTATAATACTCTTGTTGTAGAATAAGTAAAATTTTTTCATTAACGAAATCTTATTTTACTTGTAGTTTCGGAGAATAACCCTTATTTTAGTAGCACTTGCAACAGCAATGCTAATTTTTTAAATTTTAAAACGAACTTTTTATGTAGTTGATATATTTATAACAGTAATTTTTTTCCAGAGGGTCCATCAAAAGTAAATAAAACACAGCAACGTTTAAAACTATTTTTAATTTTGAATATATTTTGAAAAGAATAATATTGCATTGTTTACTCCATAATGAAGTTCTTAAAAAAATGGGTTGCACTTTATAAAAGTAATCGTAACTGAAAATGTTACGATTTTAGCCATGACTGTTCATTTATACACTCTGTCGCAAAAAAATATATGCACCCAGAAGAAATTGAGCTACATTCACGAAATTTGGTATGCATGTAGTGTATATGAAAATAAACAAATGATTAAAAATTCAGAACAAAATATCATTTTATTAAGCGGTTACAGCTTGCAAAAGGTTAAAAATCAGTAAGTAGTAAAGCCACCTCTGGCAGCTATACAAGCCGAAATTCGGCGTGGCATCGATTCAATTAGATCACTTATGACCCCCTGTGGAAGATCCTGCCATAGTCTTTGCATCTGCGCAGTTAATTCTCCTGTATCTCGGGACGGCTGCAGTTGCCTTCCCAGCGCGTCCAGACATGCTCTATTGGCGAAAGATCTGGTGTCCTGGCAGGCCATGGTAGGACGTCATATCCTTGAAGACATTGTTGGGAGAGTCGCGCAGTATGTGGACGAGCATTATCCTGTTGATAAATGGCACCTGGGCGACTTGATAGCATGGGTAGCACAATCGGCGTTAAAATATCGTCCACGTATCTGCGAGCTGTCAAAGTGCCTTGAAGGACCACTAAAGATGATCGTGTGTCCCAAGAAATTGCTCCCCACACTGTCACACCTTGTGAAATTGCTGTATGCCGCTCGACAATAAATGCCGGATCGGACCGCTGGTCCGGTGCGCCTCCAGACACGTGTGTGGTGGTCATCAGCACTGAGACTGAATCGGTATTCATCACTGAAGATGACACGTCTCCAGTCTGTCACACTCCAAGTTGCCCGAGGTCGGCAAAAATCCAGTCGACACTGCCTATGATGTGGGGTCAGTGGTAAGCGTCTTAGCGGACGTCGGCTCCTCAAGCCAACTTCGGTCAGTCGTCTCCTTATGGTTTCTCTTGATGGCACTGGATGTCTGGAAGGAGGTAAGTGGCGTTGAATCGCTGCTAGAGACGTTGTTGGTGCCGAAGTGGCCACTCTTCTGATTGCACGATCCTCGCGATCATTTGTGTTCCTGGGACGTCCTGACCCTCCGCGACGGTACACTCTACCTTCTGTGATCCACTGTTGCCACACCGAGCAACTACCATATCGCTCCGACCGAGGTGGCGGCCGATACGTCTATTCGACCAACCTGCTTCTCTGAGGCCTATTATACGGCCCCTATCAAAGTCCGTCAGCTGCTCGTACTGCCGCCGGTTACGTCTTAGAGGCATCCTAAGTCTCAATATCGTCTATCAAAGTCATCAGATTCGTTTGATAGCCGTACGGCGCTCGTACTCATGCTTTTAAACTCTCCCAGTTGCGCAACTAATATGCGCATAGCACACTTAGCCTTGTCTCATTGGCTTCGAAATTTTAATCATTTGCATATCTCTTACCAGACTACATTCTTGCCGAGTTTCGTGATTGTAGCTTGATTTCTTCTGGGTGCATATATTTTTTTGCGACAGAGTGTATAAGGCAAAATATTATTTATTTTACCTTATAAATCCACAATTATGTATCTAATTTTTATTTTGTCAAGAAAAAATCAAAATATAGTGTGTGTGCATGCAAACTTATTATTTTTTTTTCAATTCCTACTATTAACTCACACTCTATATATTTATTCATTTACCTTGGTGGAATTTTCAATCGTTAATAAAAAATGTTTCAATTCAGCTGAAATTTTATATGCATGGTTATTTTCGATGACAATACAGTAATTTAATTATAGTTAATAAAAATTAATTGATTAAAACTAATTTTTTAAAGAATTACAAATACAGATACGTTGACATCATTTTTGACAATTTAGCGACCGTTTTGTTGACTCGTGTCAAAGTTTGAAAAGGTTTTTTTTCTTTTTAAAGCATTCAGTTGAACTGAAATTTTATATAGACAATTTCTGTGGATTACAATACGATACTTTAATGATAATTAATAAAAAAATTAATTACCATTTAATGTTGGGATTCTGTCATATGTATATACATATTTATATTAATTGTAACTATTTAATAAAAAGTAGTTAAAATAAAATGTATCTTTGTTGATATAAGTAGAAATTGACTTAGTTTTTTATATTACTTGTTTTTCTCTATTATATTTCATGTATCAATATGCTGAGCTAATTCAGTGTTATATTGATCATGTGCACAACTAATGACTGCGCACTCACTTGTAATAACTTAAATTGCTGTAATATGTATATTGAGGTTCTCTCCTTCTTTTTATTTTTAAATATTGGGCCTATGAGTCTACAATGCTTCAAATATGTTTAAGTAATACTTTTATTTTTCTGATTTCAAAAGCGTTGCTCTTATTCTTGTGAATCACTGGTTTGAGTCCTTGTAAAATTGAAGACCCGGCGTCAAGAAGAACCGATTTATGTTAAGGTATTCGTCTACGTTCGATGCCATGCTTTTGCAAAAGCGTATAAATGGATAATATTTATGATATTTAGTGTCACTTAAATTAGAAAATGTATATGAAATTGTTTTAATAATAGTATTACAATAAAAATTATTTAAGTACAATATTTTGACAAAAAAGGAACTTAGAGAATGACCCATTTTCACAATATTCTCCTTTTGTGAAAAATGCTTCTATTATGTAATAATATTTTGCCTGTATATAGCTCAGACCTCTGTACAGAAGCTCAACTAGAATTTTTGAAATATATAACTCAGAAGTGGGCTCATCCATGTTTTACGACAACAAAGGGGATAAATTTTAAGAAAAAAACGCTGATAATTATTTCAATGGGTTGTAACTCTGAAAAAAATGTGAATTTTTCAAAAAATTCATATTTGAGACTCTGAACAGAGGTCTGAGCTGTATACAGACAAAATATTATCGTGATAAAAGCATTTTTTACAAAAGCTGAACATTTTGAAGAAAGGTTATTGTAAGTAAATTTTTTGTTGAAATATTATACTTAAATAATTTGTTTTTATCAAAATGTCTTTAAAAATTTTTATACATGTATTCTAATCTGAGTGCCACTAAATATCATGAAAATTATCCATTTATGCACTTTTTTTAAAATCACGGTTCCGAACGTAGTTGGATACCTTAAATCTAGTAAGATGAGGCCGAAAGTTTTCTGGTTGGCATGGTGTGGTAGTTCGAAGAAAAAGATGCCATCTCAGATGAAGTTCTCGATCTTAGTTTAAAATTAAGTTGTCCGTCGCCAATAACCCTTGTGTTGGTTTATAGTACGACATTAATATAACGCTCACTCTCATTCCCTCAGCTTTGTAATCCAGTGTTTCTCAAGCTGCAAGGAGGGCCGCCTTAGAGGGGCGTGATAACTATACGAGGGGGTGCAAGCATATTGAAAAGTAGAAGGTAAACTATTTTTTAAAAAATATTAATTTACCTAAATTTATAAAAAAAAACCAAAATAGTTTCTGACATAATAAAATATAAAATACACATTTACACTGTGATATAATACACTTCAAAATGTATCAGTACTGCACAATGTATTTTATAAATAATTTATGAATAGTAAGTTAAGAGCAATTTTAATAATGGTCAGTGACCCCATGGACGTGTCATACATAATTATATGCAATTATTAATGGTCATTTTGATAACTTATTGAGTTTATAATTAATCCCTTAATTGCCGATTAAAAGCTACACGATTTGATGGGGGAGGGGAAGAAGAGGGTGAGTGAGTGAATGTGAGATTTTATGGCGCAAGAGCCAAATCTGGCTCTACTGCGCCAAACATTTGTGCAAATCTGTGATCTAGACGGGAAAAGAAAGAAAGGATAAATTGAATGACAAGAATGAGGGTCGAAAATAGAAAAGGATCACTAGGGTACCCCAGGTTCGTGAGACCCGTGTTTACCAAAGATAGTAAACCCCTTGGGAAAAGGAAAAGATCACTAGGGTACCTCGGGATTGTGACACCCGTACTCACCTAAAGAAGGTGAGCCCCTGAGGGGAGGAAGAAGAGGAACAAATAAGCAAATCCTCTGAATTAAATAAATCCTTCGCAAACACTGACAAGGCCTTTTTAGTACATTCCAAACGCTTTATTTTATGGATGGTAGCGCACAGAAAAGATCATACTTTGGGAAGACGTACATATAAGTCCGAGGCATTTAACGCTTTGGTTGATCGAGACGTTTATATATGCCGGTAGCACTTAAGAGGTTAAAGTAGTATTGTAACTTTGAGTAAAAGCTTAGTATTATTGAATTCAATACATTGTTATTGTATGGAAGGAGGTGCGATGAAAAGGATGATGGAATATTGGGTCGCAAATATTGAAAGTTTGAGAAGCAGTGTTGTAATCCGATGTACCATGTATAAAAAAATTATATTTGGCTATAACTATATAGCTACTGATTATTTAAATATCTCAACCATTTAAATTATTATTATTTTATAACTATTTAAATTGCTTCTGAACACATTTAGCTTGTTTCCTTGCACATTTTATAATTAATATCGTAGCAGTGAGTAAATTGTCGAACAACTTACTATTTTTTCTCAAAATGTTGAACATCTTACTTTTTTTTCCCTGTTAGTCTAGTTGGCATGTACTCTGATTCTAGGCCGCAGTGTTACGATTTCGAGTCATCATGTCACTGAAGACCCACCACATACAGAGAGCTGATGTATGTTAAATTTGTCAAGACTAAATGTCCTGCCACATCTGTGGTGTGGTAGTTAGAAGAGGGTGGTGCCAGCTTAGATGTCGTCCTTGCCACTTGACAGAGGGGCAAAATTATGAGATCTGCCGCTTGGAGCCGCCATGTTACTTTATTGTGGAGCGTTAATAAAACTATCTTTCACATTAAAAATAAGCAAAATTTTTTTTAAAATAGTAAACAAATCAATTGATAAATTCTGAAAGATCATATTAAATAATGCTGGAAGTAATTGTTAAGTAACGCAAATACTTATTTGTTGACAAAAACTTATACCTTCAGGTTACTCTAAAGAAACCCTTTAAGTTTCAAGATTCTTAATTCCAAAACATTCGATAAAAATTGCTTGCATTTTCTTAATCATATATGAGTCCATTGTAGCTATAATTTTAAAAAAAGTATCTTCTTAAGTGTATCATTAATAAATGTTTGCCTCGATATATCATCATTTAAAATCAATGCAAAATTTAAATACATTCTTAGTAATTAAATTTGTTTAATTAAATTGCGTCAATCAATTATTTCAAAAGCAAACTTTCACAAAATTAAGTTCCCTCGTTCCTTGATTAAATCTTATCTTTAGATTTTTCAAGATATTAATTAAAAAATTCTACAAAGTGTTAATTAGTTTCAGTATAATTGAAGTAACGTTAATCTTAGCTTCCTGAAGAATTAGTTTTTTTACTTTCTTATAACTGTTTTTGAATTTTAATTAAAAAAATGATTATAATTATAAAACATATTTGCATGCTTAATTTCAACCATGCAACCTTTGAGATACAAAAGAAGAAAGTCAAAGTTTTGAAATCATGTTTACAAGGTTACTTCTTCCAACAACAATTGTTGTTATTTTAGAATATTTTACCCTACATAACATGTTTATGTTCGTTTGCCTAACTTCAAATTGATCACTTTTTAAGCATCAAAAAATTAATGACAATCTAATAAATTATGTAAGCAAGAATAATATTAAAACGAAACTTGATTGAAATATATTAGAAGGACCAGAAAGTGTTTAATGTGGTTTTATACATTAAATTCCAACAGATTAATTTTCACTAAGCTTTTAGCTGTAATCAATTATGACATCATTGTTATAAACACCCTTTAGCCGTCTACTGTAGACATTTTCAATGCAGGATCGATAAAAATCAATTGATTTTTGAGCAAAATATCTGGAGATGGTATTTTGGACATCCTACGAATTTTCAAATTTTTTACCATTTAAAAACTTTTTAAGAGATCGAAATAAGTGAAACTCCGTTAGAGCAGTATTGGGCAAGTATGTGGATGGCGAGACAATAGCTCCCATCTCAAATCATTAACTTATTCCAGGAATCGTCTTGCTCATTGGGGGTCTTACACTATCAAGTTTCAGAATAAAATCTTTTCTGTTGACAATATATTTGCACTTTTCAATTACAGATTGATTTATTCAATCCGCTTGTACACAGTAAGGTGCATTTACAATTTTTGTCCGGGTTTCAAAATTATCATATTTCGACCCCATGAATTCTCCACCAAACACACAAAAGCGCATTTTGGGGGAAAACCACTACCTTTTGAGTTTCGGATTATCATAGATCAGTGCTTCTCCAACTTTCAATGTTTGCGGCCCAATTTTCAATCATAAGCGCCTCCCTCCATGTATTTACAATGTATTGAATGCAACAATAATATACTTTTGACGCTAAATCTACACTACGATTTTAATCATAAAGTGTACAAATTACCAAGATAAATTTTGTATATAGTTTTGAAAATGACAAGCCCATGGGAGTCACTTAACTTACTATCGGAAAAAACTAATTATCAAATACATTGTGCAGTACGGATGCATTTATATTATACCAAAGTAAATGTGTATTTTATTTTTACTATGTCAAAAGGTATTTTATTTTGTTTCCTTTCAGTAAATTTGTATTTTTTTTAATCTTTTGTTTTCGACTTTTCGATATGCTGCCCCCCTCGTAGGGTTATCAGGCTCCCCTTAGAGGGTCGTGCCCCACAGTTTGAGGAACTCTGTCATAAATGATCCAGTAATCAAGCAATCAGAAAATATTTCTATGGGCTGCCACTAAAGCAATAAGTTGCATGTGGTAGACCGGTCAGCTTTGTTTCATTCGAACAGATGATGCAGGTCCCAAAGACCTGCTCTGCCCAGTTTACCAATCTTCTGCAAAGGTACTAGAATGGTTAACCAAGTTAGTTAACAGTGTTTGACAGTTCCTAGATTGTTGCCTCCACTGCAACCCTTAACATGTCATTGTATAAAGCTATTCATTTTCCTGAAAAGTGCTAGTCGGAAAGATCGAAATTCCCAATTTGAACTTAAAAACCTACCTTATGCATTTCCGAACATCTAATGCTTCTGGAGTAACATTGCAAAAGAGTTTCATATCGTCGCGTTACTACACTTGTAAAACTCAAAAAGCATACAATACAAGATACGCGCGTGTTCTGACATTTGTCTGGACATTCTTCCATAAATTGAAAACAAAAATTAAAGATTTAAACATACTCCTTAACAAAAATTCGAAGCCCCCATTCGGGGGTCAGTTTCCAACAAGATAATGCCAGGCCTCAAACTACTTTCGCGTCTCTGGACTCTCTTCGTGATGTTAATACTCTTTCTTAGTCAGAAAGGTTACTAGACCTTTCTTCAATTGTACATGTCTGGGATACGGTAGGGCGTCAGGTTCGGGCACCCCAAAATATCGCAGATCTGAAACAACAACTGGTGAATGCCTGGCAGAGTGTAAAACAAGATGACATTAGGAACCTCTGCCACTCTTTACCAAGGCGTATACAAGCATGTATCGCCGCCAGACGTGGTTCCACCAACTACTGATTAGAACATTCAAGCCGTATTAGTGAGCCCGTGGATGAGCCCTAGAGCCTTGAATCCTTATTATCTGTGTATGAGCTGAACACTTATTTAATTTCATTTTTAGCAACCCCTTCCTTCACGGTGCTTTGATTGTTTTTTTTGCAAAAGAGTGTGTTTAAGAGTAAACAAATAACTTTAACAAAAAAATGTCTTTGGCATGACTTTGAAGAACACAATGAGCTGATAAATGACCAACTAATATCGACACACGCAGAAACAACATTAATTTTTCAGGTCCACCTAATATTACATGATTTTTTCGCAATTTGTTTGAGTGTATATTTATATATGCATTAAAATTTCTGAATGTCTTGCTTTACTTAGTTATATGCTATAAATTTGAAATATAATAGAAAAAGAGTTTTGTTAATTATTTCAAATTGAATTCTCATGTATCACCTTCATTGTTAATGAAATTATGAATGTTTAATGGACAATATTATGTATTTAGGCCTACAAATCAATAAAAAATCAGTAGTTAGAAAGTGATATATAGATCGATAGCTAATATGCTTTATGGTATTTAATTGAAGTTATTCAGTAGGTCACCATATAACATGAAAAAGATTCTAACTTCCACTTCCTCACATCCATATAAAAGAATATTTCAATGGGAGAGAGATTTGTAGCGTGTGCAGGCCAGGACGACAATTCAACACCCGATCAGGAAATAACAAACAGCAAGCTAGGTTTAAATATCTTGCTGGAAGATTACTTTTATAAGGTTTGTAAGACAGGGTGTAGCATGTTTGAAAAAATGTAACACCAGTTGCTTAAATTATCAAAGACATTCGGATCACGCGCCCTATAGCAGCACATATCTTATCCCCTATGAACTGAATGAGACAAGGACAAGTACATTTTTCTTGGTTCGTTCGGACTCGAATACGACTATTATGATGATGCACGTAAAAGTTGAAATAGTATGAAAAATGACTTGGTATCCAGTTTTGTTACTAAGCCAGTCACTGTGCCGCGCAACTGAGTGCTACGGTGTCAAGATAAGAAGCCGTTACAGTCGTTATGCAGTTCATGCTTCATCAAGCGCCTACATAATGATCGCGTGGGTACTTGTGCTGCTAAAAGCAGTATCACTTAAACTGCTACTACAAGATTTCATGTCCAACAATCGTACATTGGCTCATATAGCTGCCATATCTCTATATATCTGCATATTTCTACATATCATATCTCTATATATCTGCACACCACGCCACTTTCATTAAACTGTAATTTTTAAGGCCAGCAGTATATGTATAGTACATATATTGGAATCAACTCTAGGAGCAAAATTATTGGAAAACTCACTGGAATTTTGATTCATTCAGTGTTATAATGCAAAGCATGCTATTATGTAATAAGCCACCAATCAACAAATGTATTTTCAATTTTCACTGGAACACGGAGGAAAATAAGAATAAGCGTTTGTGAAGTAAAGAAAGCTGGAATACAACATTTGATGAAAAAATGAAGGCTGTCTGGTCAGACGCTTCAATATTTATTTTTCATTACTCACCATAGTTGTGCAGTTCTGAAACAAAGTTGAAAAAGTTTCACAAGCTACTACTATCACCTTCCAATCTCAAGAAACTAAGAGATGGCATTTTGTTCGATGGATTCAACAACTTGTAGAATTCATTCATGGAAAAATATCTTCTGAAGAAGTTCAGTGTAGGCTTTACGTTTTTTATTATTAAAAGCATTAATATAATTCATAAAAATATGACATAAACGAATTTAAAAACTTTAAAGAATATATGATACATTTTAAAAAGTTACAATTTCATTTTGTGTACATAATAATATACTGTTAACAATAACTCTAATAGTTGCGAATTTTCTCCCAAATCTCATTTTGAAAATATCTTATTATTATTTAAATAACTAATTGAATTTTTGCAGATACATTTTTAAGGATATTTTTTGCATGCCTATTTCAATTACAACATGATTTTTCAATTGTTTTATTTTTGAATAGTATGTTTTCACATAACTCAATGTTTAAAACACTAACTTTATCACACACAGATAATATATATATATATATATATATATATATATATATATATATATATATATGTATATATTTAAAGAAATGATTAGATTTATTTCATGAACGAAAAGTTTATTTAAGTTTGTTTGCTATTTCTTATAAGAATAAGCATTTAAAAGCGGTTAATGTGTGTATTTTTCTTTTTAAGCTGAAATTTTTTGCTGAGAAGCTTTTCTTCTATTAATATTTATAATCAGTGGAAAGGAAAGCGTGAAACTCGGTACATTCTAAATTGTGCGTTGAATTTGGAACATTTGAATTTGTAACAACAAGTTATAACTACAAGTTCTTTCATTCTACACGAGCTTCATTTCAGAAATATGTTTGGTTTTATAATTTTGATTCTTTAGCTTAACTATAACTTTAACTTCTGCTATACAAGACTTCTATAAAACTTTTACTTGTGCAAGACAAGAAAGATAAAACATATATTATGCTGACTGTATGATTTGAAAGGAAATCATTAAATATTCTATACTTTCGGATTTCAGCTTAAGCCAGACAGCAAAAATATTAAATTTCTGTCTTTTGAATTGTGTAATTTGAATATACTGATTACATTTTAAAATCAAAAAATTAAAGATGTCTCTTAAAGATTACATTGATTTTCAATTTATTTAAAATTTCCATTGGACTCAGAAGACTTCAAACACATAAAATAACGACGAATGAAAGAGAAACAGGCATGACTTATATATTCCACGGTAACATGAGAAACGCGATATATCAAAACTCTTCCTTCTTTCCCATATCTATTCCCTTCGAGAGAAAATGATGGTCTAAAAAAGTATAAAATCTCTACTGTCCGGAAACTGAGGAATCTTAACCTATTTTGGTGCCTGAAGCCGAGCCATTGCTTAGCAGACAAGAGAAAATTTAGGTCCAATATTTCTTTTTGGAATGGCAGAAGCTAAGAAAAATTTATTATCGTCTGCAATAAAGATACTCTGCATTGAACGTAAAAAAAGACATTTCTCAATTCTGTTCAACACAAATCTTATACTAAGCAAAAATGATTCTTGATTTTAAGCACGAAAAAGAATATCTCAAATATTTTAGTCTGATATTGTTGTGCTTGAGAAAGATAATTTCAAAATCTGATCGAAATACTTATTTGATAGTCAACATCGAATGGATTGGATCAGATCCACTAAATTTCTTGAAACGGGATACGTGAGGAATGAAAATTTTAAAACTAAATTTATTTAGCAGATAGGAAATACTTCAAATAGTGTATTCGTTTTTATAATAGAGTTTAGCTTAAACACAAATTTATTAAAAAAATAAGACATGCATTTATTTAAAAAAATTGCTTTTAATCTAAGTAAATGTTGTAAAGTACATTAGTTTGCCTCCTATACAACAGTACAAGATGTTGGCAACCGAAATAATGGATTGCAGTTAACATAAGACTCGTACGATACTTACTTTTATGCAGAATATAGAAATAAAATAATTTGTTTTTAGTAGAATAAACAGGAAATTACATTAAGCATATTACATACTACATATTATAAAACAATATTCAATAGTAATAAAATACTTGCTGTGCTTTTTTAGCAAATCGGGAATAGAATCCTTTTTTTCTGCATTTTTATTTGGAAAAAGAAATTAATTTTTTTTTGCAGTCATGAATGCGATTACCACGAACAATAAAGTGCCTTAAAACACGTATATTTACGTTCGTGATAAAAATTTCAATTTTTAAGCAATCTCTATTTTTATTTGCAACAAAAACGTTAAATTATGCTTTTATCTTGGGGTTAATTGATACCTTCCAAGTAATGATCTAAAAATGCAATTTTTTTATTCTTAAGAAATTTAACCATCTATTAGCTAAACTTTTAATTTTAGAAATATTTAATTTTTGACTGTTGTCACTAAACAATTTCATTATGCTCTTTTTTTATTGTTATATTATTTTCTGTCAAACGATTTTCCCTACAATAGTATCATTCACTGGTGTGCAAAAATTAAGGACGAAGTCGAAAAATTAGCATATCAGCTGAACGAAGAGGCAGAGCGGACAGAAATACCAATCAGAAGATTAAGTAAGGTGATGTACGGTAGCACATGCGCAGATATGCAGGTGGACGTAATGGGGGAGTGTCTGAGTAGTATAAAGCATGTTGTCGGTGTAAGATCAGTATTTCTGGCAAAGAGATTGCACGCCGTATAGGAGTTAAAATCACACCGAGTTGCTGCCTCAGCGAGAAATGGCGAATAATCAATCTGTTAGACGACATCTGGATGCTTTTACCCGAGGTCGAATCATTGGGAAGTTGGAGGAAGGCCGCAGTGTGACAAGTGTGGCTGCAGAGTTCGGAATTGCTCACAGCATCGTTTCACGACTTTGGAGACAATTTCAAACTACAGGAACAGCTATCCGGAGGTTCAGTAGTGGTCGTCCACGAGGAACCACACCCGCAGATGACCGGTACATTGTCTTACAGGCCAGAAGAAACAGGCGGCAGACAGCGGGAGAAATAGCTAGACACACGACACAGGCGACTGGACGACCGATATCGCGTTTTCTCGTGACCAAAAGACTGCACGGTGGTGGTCTGTTTGCACGACGCCCTGTACGGTGTGTACCATTAACGCCTGCCCATCGGAGAAGGCGTTCTCTGTGGTGCCGGGAACACCGGAATTGGAGAGACAATGAATGGGGAAGAGTACTCTTTACAGATGAGAGCAGATTCAGTTTGAGTAGCGATTCTCATCGCATGCTCATCTGGAGAGAGCGGGGAAGCCGCAATCATCCCTCGAACATCATTGAAAGGGACAGGTATGGAGGTCGCGGTGTTCTCGTTTGGGGAGGCATTATGCTTGGTAGTCGTACAGATCTTCACATCTTCAACGCAGGTTCAGTCAACTGGACCCGTTATTGTAACGAGATTCTTCTTCCATATGTGCGTCTTTTTAGAGGCGCTATGGGTCTGCAGTTCCTTTTCATGGACGACAATGCACCATGCCATCGCACAGTAGCTGCCGAACAGCTCTTAGAGAGTGAGGATATTGAACGTATGGATTGGCCGGCACGATCTCCTGATCTCAATCCCATCGAGCATGTATGGGAATTTCTAGGCAGACGCTTGGCAGCTCGTACCTTACCACCAGTAACGATTCGGGAGCTTCGATTGGCGCTGCAAGACGAATGGGCAGCAATGCCTCAACAACTCATTGACACCCTCATTCTCAGCATGGGCAGACGCTGTGAAACCTGCCTAGCAGTCAGGGGAGATCATATCCTGTACTAAAGACCGGCTGTTTCTTGCTGGACACCCATCGCAGGGATGTTTCGGCATTCAGTCGCATTGCGCTCCATGCTACATTTTCAATCAAGCTTCTTTTTATCCCTTTGATTTCTCTTTTAGTAAGTGTTGCTTACATTACACATGTCCTTACGTATTGGGGATCTTACGGTATTAAATGTGTTGATTTGGAAAGCTTTTGTACAAAGTTTTATTGAAAAAACCATCTCGTCCTTAATTTTTGCACACCAGTGTATTACTCATATTCAGAGGATACAAAGTTATTTTATCAATTTGTTTCTTAGAAGCCGAAGATATTCTGCTTGAAATTCAGCCTACTAAAAGTTTATTAATTTACTTAATGTAACTTTAAAAGTATTTTTAATAGAACATCCTTTGCTATGTGATAAATTAGCTTCTTGATATGTACTTAAAAATATTTCCATAAGGAAAATAAAGCACATAACTCAAAGAATAGCTAAGACTGTTCTGCTTATAGGATAAAAAATGGTTGTGGAAGAAAATATATATCTCTACACTATGAAATGAATTAAATTTTTTGAACTGTTTTCTTACATGAAACTATAAAATGTTTTCCAATTTCATAAGATAAATTTCTTGCCTTGCGATACTTGTGAATTTTGAAGATTCCATGATACTTTAGTAGATACACTGCTGGATACACAAACTACAACTCTAAGAAAAACGAGAGACATCACATACAAATTTATTTGGTAGATAACATGTTGTACAATGATCAAAAGATTAAAATTGCAGCCTCTTCTGACGTGGGAATGATGACAAAACCAGTAGTTAGTGTAGCCGGCATTGTTGGCTTTAACCACTGCCACACGCCTATGCATAAAGTCAAAGAGGCCTTGGATATATTCTTGGGGGTACAGCCATCCATACGGCTTTCACGTATGTCCAAATATGATCTGATGCAACAGCGGGTTGTGTAACCCGATCCAGTCGTTGTGCATGCATGGACTCCACGTTATCAATTGGTGATAGATCGGGAGAACCAGCAGGCTAAGGAAGCAATTCAATCTGATGGGTAAATAAGAACACTTGCACATTGCGTGCCACATGTGACCGCACATTATTCGGTTGGAATATGGCTCATGGCAAGCGCTGTATGCATGGAAGAACCACGGGTTCCAAAACCTCAGGGAATCAGCACTCTCGGTTCATTGAACCGGAAATGCGTACTAGAGAAGTGCTTCAGGGAAATCCAATACCATCCCAAACCATGATATCGGGTGCAGAACCCGTGTGATGATGCATGACGCAGTTCAGCAGCCTCTTACTTCAGTGTCTCCACACTTGAATACGACCAATATTATGCTGCAGTCTGAAGCGGGACTCGTCCGTAAACACAATGTTGTTCCATCCCTTTGTGCATGTCCACCATTCATCGCGCCATTGGCTGCATAAATACATGTGATTTCCAGCCTAGGGTAAACGGTCCCCTTGAGGACATTCCACTCCGCTGCAAACGGTGCCGAAAGGTACGAGCAAACACCGAATGATGCGCAACATATTGAATCTGTTGGGCTATGAGCTACGGGATCCATCACTGTCGTGTGTATAATCCACCTGTCCTTATGGGTATATGTGCAACGAAGTGGGTGCGGTTGGTCTCGTCAGTCCTTTTTCTCCTGCATCCAGCAATGACAGATCCGCATCACAAATGCTTGGTTTTTATCCAAAACGATGACTGATTTCTCTGAAGGATAATGCTACTATTAATCCTCGGTAGAATTCAGAAACTTGGTCAAAAGATGCTTGACGTCCTCCAAGAGGAAAGCACGAAAAACGATCGCCGTACTTCAAATGGCCAATTTTCTTTCCTCTTGTGTAGCTCCTGTGGGTGGCGCTACGGTTGCTCGTGATGTGCATCAGCACTAGAATGCTAATAATTTGCATATTTCATCGCCACCTTCGCGTGATGCAAATTTCGCATGCTTTGCATGCTTTTCTTAAGGGGCTTTGCAAGCTTTTATTTCTTATTTTGTGTGACCAGCAGTGTATAAAATTATTTGAATGCAACTTATGGTCATTTTTTGTAGAAATTCAGAGTGATAGAAGTTACAATAGAAGAGTTCGAACACTGAAAACTTTATCTGAATTAAATTATTTGTCCTACTCCACGTGTGAGAGGTAAGTAGAAGTATTTAAAAAGAAAGAAAATATATATGTACGAATATATTTACGGAAATGTTCTATTATCAATAACCTATATGGATGTGCTTCATGTGCAGTTTGCTTAACACTATATTAACGATTGATACCTATTTCTTTATAAGAGTAGTGGAATTCAAAACGTCAAGCTCTCGTTTCAAGTGTATCAAAAAATGTCTTTATATAATAAACGATAAATTGCAATTCACTTTTCTTTTCTATTTTCATAAGGAAACTTTGGGGGAAAACACAGAGTCGATTGATTAAAAAGATTTAGTAAGTCAGAAACACTGAAAACAATTAGGATTAGATGGTTTGATCTGTGTTTGCTTTGGTTTCAGAAATATCCTATACGAAGTAAGAAATCGGCAGCGTATTTAGAGTTTTTGAATAGGCACTCTATAAATCGACACAATCTTTTTTAGTTAATTTCATAACCAAAACACAACTCAAAATGCGATTATTGTCAAGATATTTCATAATTCTGAGTCTCAATGAAGCGAAAAGGATGACTCCATAACTAATATCTCGTTATTCAGATTTCCACTGCACGCTATCTGAGGCCATCGAGCCTCGAAAGATTTAGCGAAAATCAATAGCGGATTTTTGGTGCATCCAAAAATAAATTCATGATTCGGTAGAAATTACTACTTTCATTAGTTCACGACCATGCCCGTCGACTAAAGAAGCTATTTACTGGCCTCCAAACTTCGACAAGAGTTTTGCAGAAAAATGTGTTTAAAAAGTGTAATTTTTACATTAAAACCGATTGTTTACTAAATTTTCTCCCACTAGATTATGCAAATTAAAGCCAAATATTAGCACAAACCGTTACCCGACCACTTCACTTGGTATTTCATGATAAAGTAAGAAATTATATTTTATTTTTTAAATCTATTGTTAACTAAGATATAACATTAAGCTTTTATAGTATTGAAAAATAATTTTCTAGCCCTCATTTCTTAAATCAAAAAGGGCATAAGTTTAATTTCTTACACAGAAGTATATTTATCTTTTGCAACCCTGTTACTTCTTATAGAAGGGTTTCTCAAACTGTGGTGCGTGCCTCCTTGGTGGGTGTGATAACTCTATAAGAGGGTGCGAGTATATTGAAAAGTCGAAAACAAACGATCATTTAAAAATTATTAATTTACTGATAAGAAGCAAAACAAAATACATTCTGACATAATAAATATAAAATACACTGATATAATACACTTATAAAAATGTATCAGTACTGCACGATGTGTTTCATAATTAATTTAACAGTAGTAAGTTAAGAACAAGTTTGCTAATTACTAGTGAACCTAAAGGTTTGTCATAAAATTATATACCAATTTTAATGCTTATCTTGATAATCTGTACATTTTATAATTACAGTCTTATTGTAGTTTTACGTCCAAGTATATTATTGTTGATACATCAATGCATTGTTATTGTATGGGGGCGCGATGAAAATTATGATTGAAAATTGGGTCGCAAAAACAGAAAGTTTGAGAATCACTGTCTTATAGGACGACTTACCGGAACTTATTACCACAAAACTAGTTCTTAGCACACCTCTATCTTTCAAAATTTACATTCTTATCAAATTTCAAGTCTGTAGGTCTAATAGTTCATATGTTTGAGTTTTTTTGTTTTTTTTTCTTTTTGCATGTATAAAACACCTTGATACACGGTGAATTTTGGTAAAACCTGTTCTGAGCAGATATCTACTCAGCAAAAAGAACATGCCTACCAAATGTCAAGTCAGTATTTCTAATAGTTCCATAAGTCTCATAGGGATGGGTTTTCTCCCATTAATATATAGGTTATATTATATACAGATAGATTGATAAATTATACTCTGAATTATATAAAAAAATATCAACGATTAATTTGCTTTAAAATGGTTTTTCGCTAATTATTTCACATTTAATTATATATAGGTTAACATTTATATGTTAGAACCATCGCTGGAATTGAACAGAAGTAAAAACATTTTATGAGAAATGAATTCATATCACCTAAAATTTTATTTACCCTTAAGACTAACTTGAAATAAATAAACTTAACTAGTATTAGAATAATGGTTCGTTTCTATTTGTGTTTTACACATCTCAATAAGTTTGGCTAGTCCATTTTTCAACAATATGTGTACATCATTTAATATTTTTTTCTTGTAATGGATACATATTTTTTTTCTTTACAAAGACATGACGTAGAATTTTCTTAAATTTTAAAAATACAATACACACAAATGGATTTGACTATTAATATTGGGTCACTTTTATCTGACGGAGTTCTAAATTCGATTATAATTTGATTCTGTGAATTCAAAAATAAGAGTAGGAACATTCGTTTTGATGATCAGTTTTAGGCTTTATGGCAACCTTTTTCCTTTGAAATCTATGAATGAAAGGAATTCTAACCGGATTGAAACATATTTAAATTTTAGAAACTATAGGGTGTTATTTTAGAGGTATAGAACTTTAAATTGCAATAAAACAACGATGTATTATTCGATTGTCATGAATTTTTTTATTCGAAAGATAATCTTATGGCAATACATTTTAAGTATGATTTCTGGCATATGACAGCCACGGCTGGCTCGGATGTAGTCCAATCTGGACGTCCAATTTTCGATGACTTTTTCCAACATTTGTGGCCGTATATCGGCAATAACACAGCGAATGTTGTCTTCCAAATGGTCAAGCGTTTATGGCTTATCCGCATAGACCAATGACTTTACATAGCCCCACAGAAAATAGTCTAGAGGTGTTAAATCACAAGATCTTGGAGGCCAACTCACAGGTCCAAAACGTGAAATTAGGCGGTCACCAAAAGTGTCTTTCAATAAATCGATTGTGGCACGAGCTGTGTGACATGTTGCCCCATCTTGTTGGAACCACAGCTCCCGGACATCATGATTGTTCAATTCAGGAATGAAAAAGTTAGTAATCATGGCTCTATACCGATCACCATTGACTGTAACGTTGTGGCCTTCATCGTTTTTGAAGAAGGATTCCACCAGCCTATAAAGCGCACCAAACAGTCAGTTTTTCTGGATGTAACGGTGTTTCGACATACACTTGTGGATTAGCTTCACTCCAAATGCGGCAGTTTTTTTTTGTTGACGTAGCCATTCAACCAGAAGTGCGCTTCATCGCTAAACAAAATTCGCTTATGAAAATCGGGAACAACGGTAATCTCGTTTTGGGCCCATTCAACGAATCTACGCCTTGCTTGATGATCTATTTCATGAATTGCCAAACCAAACTGAGAATAAATCACTTGACAGCTGTTAAATCGGTCGCCATCTTGGAAAGTAATGCCAACTTAAACTTCTATACCTGGAAAAAAAACACTCTATACATAAAAATTCCAAACTCTTCAAATATTCATTTATTTTAATCGGTAAGTTAACAGGAATATAAACTACCAAGTGACATGCAACTATTTTAAAATTGTTGCACTTAAAAAATCAGTTAAATTATAACTTCAGTTCCACTGTCTTGAAATGATCATTTACTTAAATATGTATTTATCTTCATGATAAACTTAGTGAAGAAAACACAAATAATTGAATAGTTTAAAAATACCAGCAAAAACCTGATATGACTGAGTTGGAAATATATTTGTGTGAAAAGAATTTCCTTTTTTCGTAAATTATAGCTATTATATTATAGCATATTATAAAAAATATGCATCATTTGTATTACGTTATGATAAATAGAGGTCTAAAATGATTCGGTTTTGATTTTAATTTAACTTTAAATTATTTCTTTCTTTGAAGCAATGCACGTACTATTGAGCCTAACTGTTGTTACTTTTGAACGAGGGTCAGGCGACAATTGCTAATTTGGCATCCCCTCTCCAAACATCCACTCCAATGTCAATGAGAGGAATTTGAACTACGGAACTTTAACGTGTGTCAGACCCTTTTACGGCGGGAATTCAGTAACATTAAGCTTCGTACCCATGCATTGACAACTTCGGCCAAAGGTTCGTGAACATAACAGTACCCAGTTTGTATATTTGCGTTAAAGCAGTGCTTCTAAAAGTTTCAATACTTGCGACCCAATTTTCAATCATAATTTTCTTCGCGCCCCCCCTCCATACAATAATAATGTATTGAATGCAATAATAATGTACTTTGACGCTAAAACTGCAATACTATCTTAATTATAAACCACTCAAATTATCAAGATAAATATTAAATTTTGTATGCGTTACTTTCACAAATAATAGATATTTTAAGTAAGTTAAATTTACTTATAAGTAATAAGAAAAGTATTATGTTGTGTGTGTGTGCTTTTCTTTTCTAATTTTTAAATTGGAACCGATGACAATAAAAAGGCAACGTGTATTTTTTATGTCAGAATGTACTATGTTTTACTTCCTGTAAGTAAATTTTTATAACTTCTTAAAATAATGTCTAATTCTTGACTTTTTGATATGCTCCCCCCCCCCTCGTATGGTTATCACGCCCCCTTAGAGGGGCACGCCCCTCAGTTTCTGAAACACTGCGTTAAAGTTCATATTTTAAATGTGTTTAATGAACTTTAAAATTTTCACTTTCTCATTCAAATTTCCCTTTACTATAACATCTACATTTGGATAAACATATTTATATAAATACACCAATCACGTACTTGTTTGCATTTAAGGTTTTACAATTGAAAAAATATCCCAATCGCAGGCACAATTTGCAAAACACACTTCATGAATTTACTGCTCTGCGTTGATATTTTCCTTGGGGAAAATGTTCTAAATAAAGTTTTTCAATGATGTCCTTTTATACAACAGCAAGTATGTTTTTATAAATAAAAAGAAGAAAAAAACTGGCTCAATGTGGGAAATTAAGAATCCAGTCGAAAAATTTGCATTCGAAATCTAACACTTCTAGGTTTCCTGTCGAATACTGATTCTGATTCAGTGGGAGTATCATCTGCATAAGCAGAATTTATTTACCACAGGGGCTATCAATGCAGTCACCTTCCCTCTAGTTGCTGAAATAGAATACGGTGAAAAAGTTCTCTGTCCTATGCAAATGCAACGCAAACAGCCATTTTGGAAACGTGACTGGAAAAAGTAAAATGGGATTTCGGTTTGAAATGTGTTAAATTACTTGCCTCTGACTTCCGCTTTTGAATAAAATAAATAAAATCGGCCTGCATTTTAGAATGATTTTGTTTTTTAACCGTCGCGAAGTGATGCAATACAAACTCTCTTCCTTTATAACTTATTTTATTTGTTGATAAATTTAAACAAATATAATCTGAGGAAGAAATAAAGTTATTTTTTTAATATTCTAAATTTTAAATCCACTAGTATTAAGGGAAAAATTCTCAATCAAAAAATTTGTTCTTTGATGTGTGAAATCTCACAATGATGTTTTAAGGAATGATACTCTACCTAGTGATAATATACTTTTCACACACACACACATGTTTATTTTGTTTATAATAGTTTATTACCTTTTCATTTTTATAATAATTTTCCTTTATATACAAGTCGACTATTTTTTGAATAATTCAACCAGTTTCGAATGATTCATTTAGCAATAAATCAAATTGTCATATCCGTGCAAATGCCTTAAGACAGCACTTCTTGAACTTTCAATATTTGCAACCCAATTTTCAATCATATAATTCTATCACATCATGCCTCCATACAATAACAATACATTAAATGTGATAAAAGCTACAATATGACTTTAATTAAGAACCCTACCAACTATCAAGATAAATACTAAATTTTATATTGGCTATAACTGCACGTTTATATAGAGGTTTTATGGATTTGCTTAAGAAATATTCTGTAAGAGCCACCTGGTGGTCAAAATTTGTACTATTTTTTATTGCATAAACCTTTTTCCCATGGCCCATATAGTGTATATTCCAAGTTTCATCAAAATCCGATGACCAGAACAGGTTCTACAGACATCTGAATAGTGAAACTTTAATTATAAACATCTGGTATCTTAACTAATGTTTTCTATAACAAGTTTGGAAAAGTTTAAACACGAAAAAAAAATTAGTAAAAGGGAAAATTTTGCATGTATCATATTTGATACATAGTATTTTGCAGACGTAGAAAATTAATTCATCATAACTCCCAATAATACATCCCTTGTGAATTTATTAACGTAATTTATTACTCAAAATCTTTCAATAGAAATGCCTGTAGAAGTTCGCATTCTAATCCTGACGGAGACCATGACAGGAAAAGTGCGCTATCAGTTTCAATGATATCTGTCCCTCGAGTGAACAAAATTACCCGAAACTAATACAATTACAAGTAACAGTCTTGACAGTCACTGACAATTAATCACCGCAAATTAGACCTGTCACGCCAACACAAATAGAATTAGCAAACGCGTCTCCTCCTCCTGATCGATAATGAATTAACTTTACAATTCAAGTTTCATTCTTTAAAAAGAAAAAAAAACTTCCCGTGTTTATGTTTCTCTTGGGAAATTAGTACAAAATGAACAAGAGAACCAGTGCAAAAAATACAACAGGTATCGTACATGGATGCGATTGGGTTTCGAATTGTCTGGTCAGAAAGTATTACAAAATGCTTCCAAAAACAGAAATCGATTGCTAGAAGAATGGGTCATCAAATGTAATAGGGGAAAAAAGTGGAAAAGGCTTAGCTGTCTTTTTCTGTATATGCACACTCTGATTCGTAATCAAATCTATGCATTCGCATTTGGGTAAAATTGCATTAATGACACTGGGTTTTCGTTAAATGAGGGTAATTACTACGAAAAACAAGATTTTGCACTTAAAATAATGGCGAGAAAAATATTCGGCACATTAAAAACGAAGCAGTATTGTGAAATTGTCATTTATCGATTTCTTTTGCTCTCAGGGTTTCGAAAATTTTGATTGCAACTTCTCGATCTAATCAAAAGAGGAATGTGAAAAGTACTAACATTAACATGCCTTTGCATGTTTAAATAAATTTAGTCAAAGAAGAAATATAGTAAAAAATCAAAACAATAATAATAATGATATAATAATTATTATTTATCTAAAATTTGTCTAACGCATTATTAAAAACACAATAGAATGCACAATAGAATAGCAAAAAGATATACATATCCAACTATTCGAGATTTTTCTTAAATAAAAAGTCGCAGTAGCTTGAACCAGCGTTTCTCAAACTGTGGAACGTGAGCATATCGAAAATACGAAAATAAAAGTTTCCTTAAATTTTTTTTTAATTTACTGAAAGTTAGCAAACAAAATATGTTTTGACATAATAAAATATAAATACACACTTGTAATGATATAATACACTTATAAATGTATCAGAGTTGCACAATGTATTTTATAATTAAATTATTAATGCTAAATTAAGAACGATTTTAATAATTATTAGTGACTTTTCCAATAGCTTTTTATAAGTAAAATTATATACAAAAATTAACACTTATCATGATAATTTGTGTGGTTTTATAATTAATCCCTTAACTCTGCCATTTAAAGTTTTCGTGATTCGCATCCCAATGCCACCGTTTTCCACTTAGGCGCGCATATGTGATGTAATGGGGAGAGAAAGTATATGTGTATATTTATTTATTTATATATATATATATATATATATATATATATATATATATATATATATATATATATATATATATATATATATATATATATATATATAACTTTTTCTGAAGTAAGTAAATCCTTCGCAAACACTGTAAATGGTTTTTATGTTTATCAGCGTAAATAGAAGATTGTACTCCGGAAAGACGTATGAATACGCCAGGAGCAGTTAATGCTTTGGCTGAGTGAGATGTTTACGTATGCCGGTGAGACTTAACAGGTTAAAGTCATATTGCAGCCTTAGAAATTCTATACATTGATATTGTATGGAAGAGGGCGATGCAAATTATTATTGAATATTGGGTTGCAAATATTGAAAGTTTGAAAAGCGCTCGCCTAGACCCTATAACATTAATTTCTGAACTCGTGTCATGATTTTGAATTTTCTGCCGCTGAGATTGGGCGGATGTTTGTTAAATCTGTCGAGTCTCATTGTTTTCCTCTTAGTGTGCTATTTGAGGGGGATCCCAGCTCAAATATCATGACAGATATTTGAGTGTGGTTTGGAATTAAGAGATACGTCGCTAATAACCCTCGTGTTACTTTATGCTTTATTGGGCACTAAGACTTTGAGGTTCTACTCCTCTAACAGAGATAGAGTTAATGTTGCATTTTAATTTACTCTCTCTTTCTTAACATTTATTTACTCGAGTTCTTTACAGATTTTCATTACTAACTAGATAGATTAGTTTGTTTTTAAATGGAAGATCAATTTGAAGAATGGAATTCCTACTTTCATTTCAGTCTTTTATATTCTAACACTTTAAAAATGAATTCATTTATTAATTAGTTTGCGAAGGATAGAAGTCGGTACCTTCCGGTTTGTAAGCACGTATCAAACCACTGTACCAAAATGATCATTTTAGTCCGGAGGGTGCTACTGGCTTGTACAGATACCACCGCTACACACGCCGCCACTAGTGAGTTGGTGGTTAGGCGAACGAACGACATAGTTGCTATAGCGAGGGTGTGGATTGTTGTTGTTGCGTCAAGTGTGTCTGACAACTTCAATTGCTGCGTCATGTGGGTCTGAAGGCTTTGATGGCTCCTTATTGTGGGTCTGACGGCTTTGATTGCTCCTTATTGTGGGTCTGGCATCTTTGTTAGCTGTGTCATGTGTTTATAACGGTTTTGGTTTTTCTTGCGGTGGGTAGATGACGTAATGACAGCGCAGTAGGTTGCGTTTTTTCTATTCAGCCAGGGTCACCAATGAGGAAGACTGAACTCGCTACCTTATAAACCGTAAGCACGTAACATACTACTGGACCAAAATGATCACTTCAGTCAGGAGGCTGTTACAGGCTTATATAGATACCACCGCTAAAAGTTTATAGCGCGCGTAAAATTTTTATAATTTATTTATATGGATACAATTAACTTAAAACAACAAATAAATCGTTAACAAATTATTAATTCAAGATATCTGAATGAAAAGCAAAGTTTTAAAAGGAAACCACAACATGCATATTTAATTTAATTGGACATTGAGTAGTTAAATATTTTTATGGCCACTTTTCCTCCTACACATTCGCAGCAGAAACAAATACAAATATCCAAAAATAAAAAATAAAAATATAAAAGTGAAACGAAAAGATAAAATATTATAATAAATAAATAGATAATTTATATATTAAATCCAATAAATTTTACAAAGCTGCAAATAACCAATGGAAAAGAGTTGTAAAAATTTATTGAAATAAAAGTAAATGAAATATATTGAAACAATTATATTTCGTGTAACATCAAAATAGCAAAAACAGCGTTGATTGCTTAACAGTTCAATATATATATATATATACACTGCTCAAAACAATTAAATGATATTGTAAGTTTTATGTAAAATAAAGATATAAGCGAATTTTTTTTTTGCCGAAAATGGAAGAAGATAATCACAAATGCAAATTTTTCTGATTTTCAAAATGTGGAGTATGCAAATTTTGTGTTCGACGTCAAAAACGTCGCTTCAGCGGCAGCGAATGAAATTTGACTTTCAACTGAAATGAAGACAAAGATGATTGGCATTCAGTGACTGCTTTGTTTCGATGAGTACGATGTCTCAGTAAAGTCATTTAACCGATTCAGAAGCTTGGAGAGTTGTTGGTAGGTTAGAAGGGGGCCAAACTCAAGCTGAAGTAGCGCAAGCCATTGGAGTGTCACAAAGTGTTATTTCCAGGATCTGGAACCGTTTTTTGGAGACTGAAAGTGCAGGCCGAAGACCAAGACAAGGTCGTAGACGGGCAAGAACGCCCAATGAAGATCGTTATTTAGTGTTAACGGCTCGGAGACACCGAAATATGAAGGCTACTCTTCTCCAACAACACCTTCGCTCGGCTACTGGCACCACGGTTTCAACTCAGACTGTCCGAAACCGGCTCCATGGTGTAGGTCTGTATTCTCGGCGACCGCTGGTATGTGTTAGACTACCATCAAGGCATCGTCCCGACCGCAGGGAGTGAGCAACAGAGCATGTGAACTAGAGGAGAAATGAATGGAGCAATGTTCTTTTTTCTGATCGGTCCCACTTTTCTGTTCATCCGGATAATAGGCGTATTTTCATCTGGAGGGATCGTCGAAGTAGGAATAATCCTGCGTTCGTGCACGAAAGTGTCAGATTTGTGGGTGGAAATGTGTTAATGAATGGTGGCATCTCCATTGACGGGTGCACAGACTTCTACATCATTCGAGATGGACCTCTGTCTGCTCGCCGATATAGGGATGAGATCCTCAGACCTATTGTAGTCCCTTACATAGCAGCTATAGGAGATGACTTCATTTTAATGGACAATAACAGCAGGTCTCTCACATCGTACTAACCTCGTGGAGGATTCCCTTTTCGAGGAAGGAATCGTACGAATGGAATGGCCAGCGTGTTCTCCAGACATGAATCCAATAGAGAACGTTTGGGACGCTCTAGGAAGACGAGTTGCTGGCCGCCAGCCACCCCCACAAACTTTCCAAGAAATGGAAAGAGCTCTTCTGGAAGAGTGGGATAGAATAACCCAACTCGTGATTAATAGCCTCATTGACTCCATGCCTTAAAGGTGCTCAACGTTGCTGGCCGTCCGTGGAAGCCATACTCACTACTGAAAATGATTTCCTTTGAAGAAAACACCTTTTTTTATTATTTTTTTCTCATTTGCACAAATCGTGTTTTTTTTCTTTTGTACGCAAATGCGCAATAAAATGCATTTTTTTCCTGCCAAACATGTATAATTTATTCTCATATAACCTACTACGTCTGTCGATCATGTATCAATGAGCTAAAAAGTTTCCCAGCCACAAGATCCACCTAAAACCGCAATATCCTTTAATTATTTTGAGCAGTATATATGTATATTTTAAAATAAGGGCAAAATTTTTTATTTACTTACTGCAGTGCTTCTCAATGTTAGATTATTCGCGACCCAATATTCAATCATAATTTTCATCGCGCCCCCCTCATACAAGAATAATGTATTGAACTCAATAATACTATACTTTGATGCTAAAACTGCGATACGACTTTAACCTCTTAAGTGCCACCGGCGTAAATAAACGTCTCACTCTGCCAAAGCGATAATTTGCCCGCACGTATATGTACGTCTTTCCGAAGTATGGTCTTTTCTGTGCACTGATATCCATAAAATTATTCCGAAGGCTTTGTAATGCAATAAAAGGACCTTAACAATATTTGGGAATGATTTACTTATTTCAGACTATTTGCTTCTTTAATCCTTTCTCTACCCCAATACAATCGCGTAACTTTGAATCAGCAATTAAGAATTTAATTCTAAATCGTACAAATTATCAAGATAAGTGATAATTTTTGTACACAATTTTATATATGAGAATCACAGGGGATCACTGGTAGTTATTAAAAATGTTTTTAAATTAGTACTGTTAAATTAATTATAAAATACATTGTGTAGCCCTGATACAATTATAAGTGTAATATATCAGTGTAAATATGTCTTTTATTTTTTATTAATTATATCAGAACACATTGGGTTTGTTTACTTTCCATAAATTAAATTTTTTTTAAAATAATATTTTGTTTTGACTTTTCAATATGCTCGCGCCCTCTTTGTAGAGTTGTTACCCCCCCCTAAGGGAGTGCGCCCCACAGTTTGAGAACCACTGACTCACTGTCTGTATTATTTTACTTACTTTACATTTTGAATGTTTTCTATGTAAATGAATAATTCAATTACTCTAAATGCCATTGTAAATTTTCTTTAACTTTTAAATTTAAC
Source organism: Trichonephila clavipes (assembly GCA_019973935.1). Lineage (NCBI taxonomy): Eukaryota > Metazoa > Arthropoda > Arachnida > Araneae > Nephilidae > Trichonephila > Trichonephila clavipes. The sequence goes on from BMAU01017835.1 coordinate 1,518,624, forward strand.
GCCGTATGTAAAAATTTTCGTACATGCCCTGCTGCTTTTTTTTTAAAAAAAAGTTTAAAGCCAAAACAATTATTTTATACTTAAATTGAGTTAGTGATTCAATAAAATTTTACTTTTCATTTAATTGCAATTAATTATTTTTTTTAGAATTTACAGTATATCTCTCTAGCTTCATAAAGTAAAATTATAAATTATTTAATTAAGGAAACTAGTTGAAATTATTTTTGGATAGGTAGCTATGTTACTATTTGAAAAAGCCTAAATATAAAATGTTTACAGTATTTTTACATCTCGTCTGGTCTCGTTTTGTAAAATAATTTAAAATGAAAGTGTGTAAAAAAAACATTGGAAAATACGTGTGTTATAAATCTACTTACATATACGAAGGCGAAATTAAACTTAAAATACAAAAAAAAAACCTTAAACATTTAAATTATTACAAGATATATCAAATTTTTATCCTGTACTATTGCGTATTTTCTGACAAAATCGATGTTCTACTTGTTCAGATCTTCACGTGATTTGTTTACCAATGGGCAGCAATAACACTAGTGTTGGTTTGACCTAAGATGATTTTACGAAAATCACAAAAAGTGTCGGCATGGACAACCTTGCATACTTTAGCGTTTCAAACCTTTAGGGATGATAAATCGGAATGTTTCCACTCCTTGCTCATTCCTTTGATATTAGAATCATATTCATAGGTAAATGGCTCACCCGTGGTTTGCACACGATGAAAAAAATCATGTTTGTCTTGCTCCAAAAGATTCAAAATGCTCTTTATGAGATTGCGACTTTTGGAAATGTGACAGTAATTGCGAAACCTAGTGTGCTGACATCTTTGACCTGTGCAATTTTTTGTGAATAATTTCCTTCTGATTGTTGTAGCTAAGATTAATCTCATTCATAATCATCAGGATCGTTTCTTTTTGGTCCAATAGAACGAAGTTTTCAACTTTCTTTACTGTACTGGTATCATTCGTGAATCATGGTCTTCTCCCTTTTACATTAGCTTTGAACAATATGCCAACCTAAAGATGCTCTTTTTACTTTACTGTAGTATCATATGACTTACTATCATTTCCATGCCGTTTTTCATCGAGGATTTCTCAGACAATTTCAAATAAAAAACTTAATTAATACTAGGAGCTTCTACACATTGTGGGTGACTACAGCTTATATATACGACTTCCTGAATGAAAAAAATTAACAATAATAACTATAGTTTATATGTATATATATGTATATGTATGTATTTATATTTCACTGGCCTAATTCAGCTACAGCTATAGAAATAATAATAGGTCTCCATTTTCGTGCAAAGACTCATTTGTGTCTCTTTGTCATCTCTGTTTCCTTTTTTACCTGTTTTTATGCAGTTTTTGTACAAAATTATTTTGCACCATTTATTTTCTTGATATGTTTTCTTAAAATCATATTTCTTTCTTGTTTAGCCATGTAGGAAGTACACTTTTTTTCTTATTATTTTACTTATTATTATATGTATATAATAAAACTTGAGTGGTGCATAATTGGTCGTGGCGAGTGGACGATTATACTGTAGCAACGAAAGGATAGGGCGTGGCCATTGGAAGTGATTACTGTATATTAGATACATTTTCTATGCTGGTTGATGTTGCGCATTCGCCGTTATTGATGAGGCAGTCTTCAAGTTGATACAATTTATTGCATTTCTTAAAAATCATAAGCATAAAGCAATGACAACACTATACAGAACAAAGAAACTTCGGCACTACGCAATGCCGCCGGCTACATGATTAAAGACACAGGCAGAAGAGAGTGGGATTTCCAATCATCTCGGTATTTATACCCAGCGGGACATCACATGATTTGGGGGTTAGATGGATGTAGTCCCAGAAGTCCCCGTTAGCTGAGTTACCAATTAAAATAATTAATCGGTTATCCTGAAGGACTTGACCATAAATAAATCAAGATCTATTAAAGATTAAATTACTAGGAATTATTATATATATATATATATCATATTAGTAGATGAAGATCAGTTTAAATGAAAATTTTATTTAGATATATCGATCATTCTTTTGTGATAGTTTAACTTTTAGAAATACCAATGTACTTATTTTTTGTATTTTCAAAATTACGTCTGTGAATGTAAAATGTTGTGTATTTGAAAAGCCCATTATTTGTGTGATATTTCATTTGTATATAAAACTCAGTATCTGCTTTTTTATGTATTCTACCCGATTGGTACTCATAAAAGTCAAAGAAATATGTGTGTGGGAAAAATTGCAAGAAATAAAAATGTCTACGAAAAAAATTCTTTAAGGGAAGATTTTTTATATATGGAACACACACAAAATACATTTTTAAAAATTTCACAGTGAATTTCCGATAATATTTTATTTATCAATTCATTCAACCTTCTTAAAGATTTTTTCGATTCTTAATAACTTCATTTTACAAACGTTTTTCAATTACAAATCTAATTTTCTGAAAACCCACATTTAAAAAAAAAGAACTCGGAAAGATACACAAAACATAAAAAAAGAATATTTTTTATAATTTCAGATTTGATACATATAAGTAAAAATAATTTAAAGTAAATGTACATTGTAAAATAATGCTCATATCCCATAGAGGTTTTAAGCTCACAATAGTGGTTTTTAAATATGATGTTTTTGCATGTAAAGAAGCAAGATTACGAACAAACAACATCCATGACAAAGTATTTTTTTTTATTGTTATTGCATGTCACCGATGTAATAAAAAATAATTCAGTAATACTAAAATAAAACCAAGCAAAGATATTTGGTTACAAGAAAATTGAGTAAATATTTTGGATTTCTCTCCTCTCTCTCTTTCTCTCTCAGTTTGTCTTTGAATACATTCATTTTAAACTATAAAATTCTTATATGCCGTATTTTCTAATACCTTTTTTATTTGAAAAACTTAAAAACGTTTTCTTCATTGATTGCTTTTTCGATTTTTGCTATTGAAAAGAAATATTCAGGTGAAACCTATTTCCGAATATCAACCATTTTAGCTATCCAAATATAAATCTTTCAATACATTGAGGTTCCTCTTTTCTATTCTCATGAAATTGAAAAAAGTGAGCCTTTTGGGGTTCTTCATACTCTTCCTTTTCTACTTTGCTATTAACTGACAAACAGCCTTTAAAAAAATGTGTTTTTACATCGTTTTTTTTTCGCAAAATTGAACTTGAGTTTATTTTAGAGCAGTGGCCTCCAAACTTTTTGAATTCACGGACCAGTAAATTCATAATTTAAATTCCACGGACCACTAATAAGATTTTTAAGTGTTAAATAAGTGTAAAATAATATAATTTTTAAAAGTTAATTATTAAATTATGATCTAAGACTACAATCAATGTATCTTAAAACGTTACTTATCGTGATACCACATCTTTCTGGGGACCAGCGATATTTTCTCGTGGACCACTAATGGTCCATGGACCACCACTTTGGTGACCTCTGTTTTAGAGTATATTATGAGAGGGAGATTGAGTATATTGTGCAAACCTGTTAATAAATTAATAAGTTTTTTCTGGAGATATATATACAGCAGAACTTGTTTTTCTGTTCTGTCCTTTTTTATTCGATTTTATTTTTGTGCTATTTTATTTTTGTACGATTTTTTGTGCGATCTATTTCGGGCGATGCGGTATATGAATTCCAATGGCTTTAGTGCCACTGTTATGTTTTCTATTTATGTGCATACGTACACTTCAAGACGCTCTGTTCATTAGTTAAAAACAATATGTCGGCAATGTACGTTCAATTGCTTTTGCTGAACGCGCTAGCAGCACGCATTTGATTGCAGACGACTCTTTCAATAACAGTGACATTAGTAATAATTTGATAAATTATGAAGACGATCGAGAATAACTGGATTCTTTGAGAGCGAATAAAATATATGCAGGGGTCCAGCTTTCCAACAAATCAAAAAAGCATTTTCTTGAAATAGATACCAATTCCGAAAGGTGTTTGGAATTCTAAAAATAGTTCTGATCATGGCGTTCAAAAGCAACTGACCAACCTACCGTCGTCTCAAAATCTTATCACTTACTTTATTTTGCCGAAAAAATAAACCAATTGAAATTGTATCCTCAAGTGGCGAAAGCAATTTTGAACTATTTCATCACAGGAAGATATATACTTTGTATTATGATGAGTAGCAGTGAATTATGTATGAGCATTTTAAAAATATCTCCATGTATGCAATGAGAAATGAAATGTTTTAAAAATGTTTTTAATTAATGTAATTTAATCACTTATTTTGTTTGAAAATACTTTCTAATAAATTTCGTAAATATGTGACAAATTTTTTTAGTGCGACACTTTTCTTATTCGTCCCCTCTCCACCGCATAAAAAAGAAATATATTGTATGTCGACAAAAATGTTATTTATATGTAAGTATTTTTGAAATTTTCGCATATTTTTCTGTGCGGTTTCTTTTTATATGGTTCCTATCCACCTCACAAAAACATTTCTTGCTGTAATTTTAAGGAGTAAACTATGTGCTTAGGTTTTGGTTATGTTTAAATTATTTGTTTCAAAAGAAATATACCATTCAAGCCATTATTACACTATATAAGAAGAAACCTTCACTACTTTCTTTTTTCCATACCCCCTTTGAGAACTGCTGTTACATTGTGGAATCCGATCCTTTTAGTATACAGGTACAGCCTATTTTTTTTCATTTATCTATAAATAACTTCAATGTCTCTCAGTGTGTGATGCAAAACAAAAGTAAAAATCTCAACATGTGATAAAATAGAAACACATAAAATAGTCGATATACATCTGAAATTTATAAACAAAGGTATCGTCCTATGAATAAACTGCTGTATTGTAAGCAAAATTCACACTGACCCTCCTTTAGACTCACATACATGGTAAAAATCGTTTCGGTATTGTACCCACACAGTGGATTGGAACGCGCCTCTCCTTCTTCTATCTGCCTTTTGTCACTCCCCATAGAATTAAATGTTAAGGTATTCGACTACGTTCGGAACCATGATTTTGCAAAAGCGCATAAGTGTATAATTATCATGATATTTAGTGTCACTTACATTAGAATATATGCATAAAATTATTTTTAGGACATTTTGACAAATTTTTTTTATTTAAATACAATATTTTGGCAAAAAAATAGCTTAGAATAATATTTTCCAAACGTTCTCCTTTAGTGAAAAATGCTTCTATTAGAATAATAATTTGCCTGTGTATAGCTCATTCCTCTCTACTGAGGCTCACAAAGAATTTTTGAAATATATATCTTAGAAGTGGGTTTATTCATATTTTACGACAACAGAGGGGAGCAATTTTAAGAAAAAAATGCCAATAATTAATTCAATTAGTGGTAACTCTGAAACTAATGTGATTTTTTCAAAAATTTTGAGCCTCTATAGATAGGTCTGAGCTGTATAAAGGCAAAATACTATTATAATAGAAACATTTTTAACAAAAGGAGAACATTTGGAAAAAAAGATTATTCTAAGTTAATTTTTTGCAAAATATTACATTTAAATAAATTTTTTTGTCAAAATGTCTTTAAAACAATTTTATGCATATATTCTAATCTAAATGACACTATATATCGTAAAAGTTATCCATTTGTGCGCATTTTAAAATCACGGTTCCAAACGTAGGACGAGGGCGATTTCGGACGGCAAGAGCCTTTGAATCTGACACATGCAGCGCGCCCTACAATGTCTGCTTTTATGACTTTGTGCTACGTATTTCATTAATTTTGATTTTTTTTAGTGTAGTTTTCAATTTTATATGAAAATAGTTCAAAACAAGTATTTTGTATCTTCTGTATAATAGGTTTTTTTTGCTGGCTACTCAGATGCATAGGAGAGATGTCGTGCGCCTAGCCAGTGTGTGTGACTATTTCTTTCAATCCTCAATGTAGCTAGAATAATCTCACAAAATATAGGAATTAAAATCACTCAGATCATCGCGCACATATCTAGGAAAACTAGGTCATGAACCTTTGAAAGATCACCTCTGTGATAAGGTCTGTGTGTAATATTCATATGTCTCGCTCATTTTGGCGTAGAATTAAAGAAATATCTGATATACAACGACACATTCCAGACCAAAAACCAAGATAGACAGCGCCAAAAACTTAAAAGAGAAATCTATGTGCCTTGAAAACTGTAAGGAGATTTGTGATGAATACAACATATCTTCTTAAAATGTAAACAGAGGTGGCACAGTGATAATTAACCTTTGTCTTTTTGATTCTTTTTCGTTTAAATATATCAACTTCTGATTACATTTTAAATATTATTTTGTGTGAAATATACTTTAATGTCAAATCCCACCAATAAAGTAATTAAATTATCTTCAAACGTAAGTATGAGGTGATGCATCTGAGACACCTCACACGCTTATGGATGGAACTTTTTGAAACACGCCTAGCTGAGGATTAGGGTACAATGATAGTCTGTGAATATTCAATCGGAAAAAGTAATAATTCATTTTAAACTGTGTTCTAGAACTGGCATGCTATACAAAGAAGAAACACTATTTAATCATTGTTTGATTGAATTGTTTGTTAATTAAGTCACAATGTAAAGCAATGCAAAGTTAATTAAGTCATAATGGTCAAGTAGCGAGAACGACGCCAGTGTATGTGTGACCTTTTTTTCTTCCAAAAATTCCACATCACGCCAGCTTGAGTACTTTGAGTTTAGAAAGATTTAATTTCACTCTCGTCATTCAGTTTTTTAAAGGTAAAAAACCCTTTATTCACTAGTTGAATTTATAATTTCTTATTTTAAGTAATTTAAATGCAAATTTAGAGAAATGAAGGATTTTCTTTTACTTCTTTACTTTTATAATGATTTATCAATCATTCAGAATTATGAAAAATAAATAATCTACAAATTTATTGTTATAAACATTTCTGACCTTACTTCAGTATCCCTTGGAAATAATGCAAAAAATTATCGTTTAAAATGAGATAAAACGTGGGTATCTCATGTAATTTACTAAGATTCTCGTTCAGTTAAAACTTGCATGTCTGAAATTGTTTAAAAAAATTGCAGAAAAATATCTGTTAAATAGATACAGACATTTTGCAAACACTGATAAGTTTTTAATTATTCATGTTTATACAAGATCAGGAAACTTGTTTGCTTTTTGTTTTATAAAAATGACTTATATGTCTTTTAAGAAAATATTGTGCTGAAGTTGTTAGAAAATGTCTCAGACATTTTGAACAAAAAAATTTTATATTTTATTTTTACAGAAAAGTTTTATTCTGAAGTTTAGTCTTGCTTTATCTAGAGTTTTAAGATCTCAAGGGAGGAAACTCTCTCCATGGAACAGGAAAGAAAAATCATCGCGCTTTGAAACATTTATTTAGATGGATTGATTTTTTTAAGTTCTTTCAGAACGTGATTGTTATCTAAGTAAAATATACTTTCGGGCTTAAAAGAAACAACGATAAATCTTACAATACTTTCATTAGATTAAAAAAGGGAATTTAATAAAATGAAATTAAATCTTAGAATTAATTTAATTAAATCTTCAAAATAACATTAAAAACAAGGCAAACGAATCCGTACTTAACCGAAATATCAAACTGTAAGCCTTATCTATAAGTCAGCGTTTCTCAAATTGCGGTGCGCGCCCCCTGGAGGGGCACGAGCATATCGATAATCCAAGATTTAAAAAATAATTAATTTATTGGAATGAATTAAAACAAAATACTTTACGACATGATACAAAATGCCCTTTTACTCTGATATAATTCATGTATAACATTTGGCGATATTACGTCATCAAAAAATAAAAACTTCTTCAATACCTACTTAGCTATCTTAGATCCTATAACCAAATAAAAAACCTTTATTTGCTTTACTGTGACCACATGATGAGATATTTTTACTATGTTTTATTTTTAAACCTAAAATACTACTCGTTCAGAGATTAAATAATACCCAGACCAGAATTGAAAATATTTAGGAAGATAAAAAATCCATCACTGTTATTATTTTTGAAATACTGTACATTATAGCTGTAGGCAATATAATGTATTTTCTGATAATCTGTTTGACCTTCTAAGTTATTGGTACAGTTAGTTATGACCCCTCTCTTATGTGTTTGTTTCTCATTTAGGGAAGTTGTAAGTAATGTATTTCTGTGAGGTTGTTTCCATGTAAAATAGTTTTATGATGTTTGGATAACCACAGAGAGCTATTCGAAGGATTACTTGGACAAGATTTATTTTTATGAGCATTCTCAAACATATAAAGCATAATGAAAAACGTTTTATACAATTTGTTTAGCAGTAACTTCCATATTATTATATTGAATACACCTTTAACCCGGAATTTGTCACGCGGAGAACACAGATCACAAAATCATTATTTCTGGCAAAACTGTTTCTTTGTTACAAAAGAAAATTAAGTCCTTGAAAGTAGGTAAGTATACATTCTCTTAATTAAATTATTCACTGTAATCACGATTTGTATCGTGTTCTATTAAAAATAATTATTTAAAAAAAAAGGATTGGGGTGATTCAATCAACCCTCGTAATCATTAACGTTAGTATCGAGTGTGTGCCTGCTCCCAGGATAAAACGATTTGAAGTCTTCTCGCTTTAAATATTAAAAATAACGCAATTATTTTTCATCGGAATTTTTTATTACTTTTCATTTTTTAACATTAATTCTAAATTCTTATTCTGTGTGGCTTAAAAAAATTACAGCTCACTTAAAGCTAATTTTTTTGAGCACGCATTTTAAAATATCATTTTACATTTTCGTTAACATTGTCTCGGGTCTGGGTTTCTCTCCTGACAACTCAGCTAGTATATCAAGAATCTTTTAGTTTTTTAAAAACTGAACTCATGCGAAGAGCGGGTACTTCAGATGGTACACTTTTAATGTATTAGTGCTACACAAGGTATTTTATAAATAATTTATTAATATTAAATTAAGAACAAGTTTAATAATTATTAGGGATTTCCATGGGCTTGTCTTGCAAAGGAAAGTTTTTCGAAGGACGGTTTATGATTAAAAATTGACACTAATTTTTCTATATTTGGCTGAGTTATATATTTCGTCTTCTAATATAGATTTCGCATTTTGCAATCTGTTCTTATTTAAAAATTTGAGAAAGAAAAATAAAATATATATTACTTAAAAGTAACAGAAATAACATTTAATATACTTATCTTATTTATTTGTACGATTTATAATTAAGAATTTTGTAGCTTTAGCGTCAAAAAGTGCATTATTATTGCATTCAATACATTATTATTCTATAAGGGGCACGCGATAAAAATTATGGTGGTTGAAAAGTGGGTCGCCAGTATTGAAAGTTTGAGAAGCACTGCTATAAGTAAATATGAGATATTACAGAACAAATATACTAATGAAATATATTCAAAGATACTATTCAGTTCACACGATTGTTTATTCTAACTGATATTTTATAAAAAAAACAGATTCTGAAACTCAAATCTGAAGAGTTTGATAAAGACACAATATATATATATTTACAATGGCGTGTAAAATTCCATCCTGTTATTGAATTTCCGAAAGGAAACTAATTTTCCCATTTTTATCTAGTAAGAAATGTTAAAATTTAAGGCACTAGAGTAAGTTTTGTTTTCAGTTATTGATACGTCTACATTCAATAGCTCGAGAAAATTTTAAGCTGATCACATTGCGGGGAGAGAAGTTATAAATTAAAAGGGAAATCATCTTGGATCAAAGTATAACATATGTACAATGCTTTAAAAAGGAAGAATCCAAATAAAATCCCTTTTTCGTTGATTAATGCAGAAAACAAATCAAAGAAAATAAATCTAAAATTAAAGACATCATATATATCAATAAAAAAGACAATGAACCTTACAGATATAGCTTTTACTGAAATGTATGAGTAGAATAATACTGTAAGGAAAAAGTATTTTATAATAGAAAACAAGAGTATTTTACTGAATTTATAATTTCATATTTTGATCCCGGGATGTCCTGACTAGGATTACAAAAATACTCACACTTACAAGATATCGTATGCGAATATGTTTTTCGGTATTGGTTCATTGGTTACTTGTTTATTAACGATTCACTATAAAACAACACCAAGGATTTGGTTGACTGATATTTTAATTTTGAAGTAGATGTTTTTACCAAATGCTTCTGCTAAAGAACTCGTGACCGGAGTGTCATGGTATCGAGTTATGGTGCCATTGAAGACCCACGGTGTAGAAGGGACTTTGAACGTTACATCTGTTGAAGCTGAATGTATTTCGATTGTAGTAGTAGTTAGAAGAGGGAGTGTCCTAAGGATGTCAATCTGATATCAATTAATAAAAAAATCGATTTGTCGGGCCAACAAATCGATATGTAGCACTGAATCGCGATTCAGTGAATCGATATTTCATCCTAGAAAATCGACATTCGATTTTCTCTGTTTTGGTAAAAACCATAAAACTATTTAAAATTTGTTGAATGTACTATCTTTAAAACCCGTAATATAACGGTGTTGGCGGTTAAAGGGTTAGTTTACTCGCAAGAACAAAAAAAAAATATTTAACATCACGTTCACTCAATAGCCATGATATGTATATGAGCATTTGTTGGATCATCTGTTCCTTGTGAGCGCCTTTTTTTTTATTGCCGGCAACATCGCAAGTGATGAGCGGAACCGCTTGGATTCCAGTAGACTTGACAGACTGTTGTTTTTAAAAAGCTTATATATTAAGCCTTGGGAATTCTAAGCTATATTATCTATTTTCTAAACTCTTTTTAATGTAACAAATACATTTAGAACATACATGTCTTCTTTTATACCAAATACTTTGATATGGTAATAAAAATAATTGTATTGTTGAATACCCTGAACTCTACAAAATTCGCCGATTTCACTGATAAGATATCGTTTATATTATGGTATCTTTCTTGTTTTTCATAAAATGAATTTATATTTACATTGTAAATGCAGACTCGAAAAAAAAATCGATTTTCTAGAAATCGATCGTTTAAACCTCAACTTTTTTGTGAATCGATTCATCAGGTTACGATTCAAATCGATTTAAAAATTGATCTTTTTGAGAAAGAATCGCCATCCGTAGAGAGTCCTTCGAATCACTTGACCAAGGCTAGGAATACAAAAACACTGACACTTATATAATATCGGATGCGAATATATTTGCTATATTTGTTCATTGATTAATTGTTTATTAACGCCTCACTTTAAAGCAACACAAAGGATATTGATGAACTGATCTCATAATTTTGAGGTAGCTGCTGTCAACTAGTGCTCCTGGTCAAGAACTTGATACTGAGGTGTCACGGTTTCAACTTACGGTCCCACTGAAGACCCACCATGTAGAGGCGACTTATGCACATTACATCTATCGAAGCTGAATGTCTTCCCTTTGTAGTGGAGAGAGAGGGCCAGTCTCTGGTCACTTTGACTAAAGGTGAAAATTACGAGGTCCATCATCAATAGCTCTCGTGTTGCTTTATAGTCCTACGTTAATATTACTCTCTCATTATTTTGAACCCCGGTCAAGTGACTCGAGTATCAAACTGTCACACCAGGACAATTTGAGGATATTATCTCTCAAAAGGTTTCACGTGCCTCAGCCTTTCTACGCCAAGGAATTTTACCAGTGCCAGGACTCTAAGCTACAAACCGACAAACATTTTATTGGACTTCGGTTCGTGCCCATGGTCACTAAACCAAAATGGCCACTCTTTAGTTCTGCAATGCATTAACTTAAAAATTTACATGTTACAACAGTGCTTCTCAAACTTTCAATACTGGCGTCCCCTTTTCAATCACAATTTTTATCGCGCCCCCTTATACATTAATAATGTACTGAATGCAATAATAATGCGCTTTTTTTACGCTAAAGCAATAATCTTAATTATAAACCGAACAAACTCATGACATAAGTATTAAATTTTGTATATGTTGCTTTTAAGCAACAAAAAAATTAAGTAATAGGATAATTATTATGTTATTTTTCCTTTCTCTAATTTTAAATTGGAACATATTGCAAAATGCGGTGGCTGCTTAGAAGACAAAATATAAATATCAGCTTTTTTTTAGGAAGAACTCAGTGGGTCAATTTCTAATCATATATAAGCATTCCTTTGAAAAATTTGCTCTGTAAGACAAGCCCTTGGAAGTCGCTAATACTTATTAAACTTGTTCTTAATTTAGCATTAATTAATTAGTTATAAAATACTCTGTGTAGCACTGATACATTAAAAGTATACCGGCTGAAGTGCACGCTATTTGCACGAGTTCATTTATAAGAAAATAAAACATTATTGATATAATCGCTGAATTTTAAGGATAGTAAAGCCAAGTGCGCAACAATGTTTACAAAAATGTAAAATGCTTTTTTAAAATCATTGCTCAGATTATAATTAGATTTAAGCGAACTGTAATTTTAATCCTCACAGATTTAGCATTTAGAATTGATGGTGGATAATGAACAATAATATAAAATTCCGATGAAAAATAATTGTATTATTTTTAATATTTAAAGTGAAAAGACATCAACATGTTTTAACCCTGGAGCAGGCACGCACTCGATACCAATGGTCGAGTGGGGTTATTGTGAGTCACCCCAATCCTTTTTTTTATAATTATTTTTATAGTACACAATAAAAATTGTAATCCTAGTGAATAATTTAACTAAGAGAAAATATACTCACCTACTTTCAAGGACACAGAAAATATTTCGGGAAAAAAGTTATCACACCTTTTGAACTCAGTCAAAACAAGTACCTTAAGATTGTAAAAAAACGTTTGTCACTCCAAAAAAGAGGGAGATATGTGACAAATATATTTTAGTTTACACGTTAAGATTGTCAAACAGAAGGATAGTGTCAGAACCATTGGTAACAATTAAACAGTTTTGCGAGAATTTCCGATTTCGTGCACTCTGTGCTCGGCGTGACAGCTCCGGATTAAAAGTGTATTTATTACAATATGGATGTTCAACAAAAATTATGTAAAACGCTTTTCATTATGCTTTATATGTTTGGGAATATCTCATAGAAATAAATCTTGGCCAAGTAATCTTTCAAAGTGCTCTCTGTGCTTTTCCAAAAAATATTTTACAAGGAAAAAATCACAGCAGAAATAGTTTATTTACAACTTCCCTAAATGAAAAAACAAATACACACATAAGAGCAGGGACGTAACCGTACAAGTAAGTTCGAAGGTCAAACCGCAGTAAATACATTGTGCTGCCTACAGCTGATGACAATAATATAACAGTGATGAATTTTTTATCTTCGTAATTTTTTTTTTCATTATGGGTCTGGGTTGTGTTTTTTCTCATTTTGGTTTGAAAAGAAACCGTAATAAAAAAATCTCTCATCATAGGATTACAGCAAATCAAATAAAATGTTTTTTATTTGGTTTCAGTATCAAAGATAGCTAAAATGAGGTTTTGAAGTAGAAGAGTTTATTTTTTATGACGTAATATCGCAGATATATAAATTATATCAGCGTAAATGTGTATTTTTTTTATTATGCCAGAAATTATTTTGTTTTACTTCATTCCGGTAAATAAATTTTTTTAATCTTTTATTTTCGATATGCTCGCGCCCTCTTTGTACGTTTATCGCCCCCTTCCAGGGGGCGCGCCCCACAGTTTGAGAAACACTGTGTTACAAATATATCAGTTGTTCTTTTCCAAAAAACACAAGTGGTTTTAATCGACTACTGAGTGTGGGGTCACCACAGAATCATTATTTACAACTTTATTAAAATGTTTTGTAAATCTTAAAGGGGAAAAAACAAGATAAATAATTTAGTTTGTAACAACTGGAAATTAATGTTTTAATTTATGGGATACATTATATAAATATGTACACGGGTATCAGAAATTTTATCATTAACTCATAACTTAAGGTATTAATTATTTTAGAGGAATTAAATATTATCTTAAAGTTATTAACACTTAAAGTAATTATTACAAAATCGTAATACATCTAACAGAAGGATGGTTCAAAATTAAACCTAAGAAAATTAAAAATTATATTTCTTTTTTTCACAATCGGAAATGGTAGAGAATTCTTTGTTTTCTTACTTTGAATATTTTTCATTTTAATCCCTTTATCCGGAAATAATGTTTAAAAATTGTCTTAGCCAAACGTTCAGTAAATGTGCTTCAGAAGAATTAAATGTAAAACATGAAAATTATATAAATATATGAAATACATAAGTAATGTGTTATATAACTGATTTGGTGTGTTATATAATATTTTCTTTAAAGATTAAACTGCTCCCATTCACACACTTCATAATAATCACCACAAGAATCATCTACAGTGTAAAAATATACAGTAGAACCTGGTTTTGCGCAGGCCTATTTTCTGCGATTTTATCTTTGTGCGATTTTTTTTTTCCATGATTTTCTTTTGTACGATTTTTTTTTTATGCGGTATGTGAATTTCAATAGTTTGGGTGCCCCTGTAATGTTTTCTATCAATATGCATACATACACTTAAAGCGCTCTGTTCAATAGTTATAAACAGTCTCTCGACAATGCACGTTCCATTCCTTTCTCTCAACGCATTAGTGGCACTCACTTGCTGAAGACGAAACTTTCAATGACGGTGACATTATCAATAATTTGATAGATTATGGAGACGTACATGAAGAGAACCGGAGTTTTTGAAAATAGAATATATGTTGGGATCCAGCTTTCCAACAAATCGGAAAAGCATTTTCTTAAAATAGATACTATCCTGAAAGGAGTTTGAAATTACAAAAGACAGCTTCAATCATCAATATCTGATTACCGTGACATTCACAAGCAACTGACCATCGTCACAAAAACTTATCACTTACTTTATAGTGCCAAAAATAAATTAATTAGAATTTTATCTTCAAGTGACGAAAGCGATTTTGAACTAATTCATCGCAGGAAGATGTGTGCTTTGTATTAGGATGAGTAGTAGTGAAATATGTATGTGCATTTTATGTGAAAATTTCTCCATGTATACAATGATAAATTAAACGTTTTTAAAATATTTTTAATTAATGGAATTTAATCACTTATTTTGTTTGGAAGTACTTTCTCATAAATTTCGTCAATAATTGACATATTTTTTTAAGTGCGACTTTTTTTATGCAGTCACTATCCACCGCATAAAAAAAGATTTTTTAATATGTCAACAAAACTGTTTGTTATAAATAAGTATTTATGAAATTTTCGAATATTTTTTTGTGTGATTTCTTTTATGTGGTCCCTATCTACCACACAAAAATTGATTTAACTGTGCTTGTGCGAAAAAATTTAATATGTGCTCCAAGCTGGGAAAAAATAATAAATAACAATTGGACATTGTAAAAAGGTATATAAAAATAGGACAATTACAAAAGTTACAAAAATAGGAGTCTTTAACTTTTCCTATTTAACTTTTAGAATATTTTCGATGGCAACAGATTTAAAAATTACCTTTAAGGAGGTTATAGGTATTTAGCTGAAAAAACATTTTATAACTTAAAGGCAATTTGAGAATATTTATTAAATTTAAAGTAACCACATATTCAGCTTACTCTAAACTAATTTAATAGGTACATAGAGTTAATTTTCTCTGAACTTCATGTAACAGTAGTACTTCATTTTAATAACGGTTGAAAAATCTTTTTTTGCTTGATTTTTATTAAGAAACCCAACTCTATGAACAATATAAATTAATTTTTCATTAGACATCTACCACTTTTTAATTACGAGAAATAAATAAATATTATTAAAGACACGTTACAATAGAGTAAAAGCAAGCAACACTTATTTTTCCCATTTGCATCTGATTAATAATTAAAATATTTCTTACGTAAATACTAAAATTAATTTAATAAAAATAATTGCAAAAAAATTAAATTCTCAGCAAATATTGATAAATAAATTTTCAAAAATGTATTAAATTAGAAAAACTTGCACTTGAAGCAAAGTTTTAAATTAAAACCTTAATTAAAGTGAATATCTATCTCGTTCATTAACGAGATAAAAAATCGTATTTTGTCAAAAAATTAATTATATGGAGCAAGTCTCTTCCGCAGTTTTAATATTACGCTTTCTTTTAAATATATGTCATAGAAATAGAAGAAATAAACTTAAAAAATAGTTTCAATTCATAATTATATTAAAATCTTGTGGCTCTAAATAATGCGAAACAAAAACTAAATCTAGAAGAAAATATTTGAAAATTGCCTAAATTTTGAATCAGCTGAACATGTGTATTCATTTACATTTTAGAGATTCTAGTTATATGCTCTAAAGTAGTAAATTGTGATGCATTTAAGCAAATAATTCATCTTAAATATAGGTTGCGACAAAAATATTTTTTTATTATTCTTGCATTGTTTGGTTGCTTATATCTCAGTTATAACAATATGTTGTTATATATCTCGAATATTATTATAGATATATGATGTTCATCTTACTTTTGCAGTTTACCTTTTGCATTTTTCATCAATTTATGTTTAAACAAATTATGCCTTTTCCTTGGAAATAAATTGTTTAATGAAGGCTGAATGACGAGATTATTTTTACGGGGTAGTCATATTTCATTTATCGAGAATAACTTGTTAAGTATTTTAGATATATTGCGTATTTTATATTTTCTCAAAAGAGTGATATAAACAAACATTACTTTACTTAATTACTTAATTAACTAATGCAAAATACTTTATTTAATTACATGTATTTGAACATATTTAGATGATTTTAAACTGAGCTAATTCTTTAATGATGACATTATCATATTAATACAGAGTCATTCGTTGAAAGAGATAATGTTAGAAATAATTAGAATTTTTTTAAGTACGCTCTATCACATAAGTCTAATAAAAAATACATGAATGTATATTACAGATAATTGGGAATAAGTATTGTATTTTAATTAATGCAAGTAAAATACGCCTGTAAAATTTTTTTTTGATTTTAGACTGGATTCGAAACACATTTTCGCGGTATAGAACAGGGGTTGGCAACCTATGGCGCACGTGCCACATGTGGCATGCGGTAGAATTCTCCATGACACTCTGCACTACTCTCCAAATTTGTCAATTTTTGAAAGAACGGAAGTTGATAAATTTATAATTGACCTTTTTTTGACAAACATCTTCATAATTACGAACATTTACGGAATTATGAAAAGATCTGAAAGGTAGTGAATGTCATTAGTGGAGAGATCGTATTGTTTGCAGAGAGAAAATTGCATGTACTCTCCTTTCTGCTTTTGGTTCTACATATATAAGAGAAAAATCTTTCCTCAAATGAAAAATATTTCGAGTCCACGAAGAAACTGTTTAACAGCTGAATGTTCAGAATGGTATCAAATCGAAAGCCACACATTATACCCTTGATTTTGCCATGCGAAAGTAGAGCTGTGTTAAGCACTGAGTTCACATTAAAGTTTTTATTAATGTGTTTATTTAACTGTTCTGAAGGGAAATACTTATATTTTACGTTATCTATTTTTTACTTTTGTATAAGTATGCTTAAAAATGCATAATACATGTACAATTTTAAGATTTTTATTTTCATTTAAGAAATTATATATATATATATATATATATATATATATATATATATATGCTGTTTATTTTTATATATACAAAATCTTTTTAAAAAAAATATAAATGTATTATTTAATTATAAATTAGCTACAATAAAACTATAATTATAAATTAGTCTATTATCAAATATGCAAATGATTATCAAATTTGAATTGCCAATGAGACAAGGCTATGTGTGCTATGCGAATCATATTGCGCAACTGGGGCACGTTAAACCTAAAACGAGCGCCGTACAGCTATCCAAACGAATCTGATGACTTTGATAGGCGATATTGAGATTTTATCTGATGCCTAACAAAACAAATAACCGGCGGCAGTACAGCATGACGGACTTTGATCGAATGATTTAATAGGCCTCAGAGAAGCAGGTTGTTAAATAGACGTATCACCGCCACCTCGGTGTGATTTTTGCTCGATTGTTGGCAACAGTGGATCACAGAAAACCCAATGTACCGTCGAAAATGGTCAGGACTAACAATGGAATTTCAAATGATCGCGAGGATATTCAACTGGCCACTTCGGCACGAACAACGTCTTTGATTTGTTTGATTAGCATCGAATTCAACGCCGTTTTCATTCAGACATCCAGTGCCATCTTTGTTCCATAAGGAGACGACTGAATTTGTTGGTGACGTGCCGACGTCCGCTTTTTTATAGACGAATATACCACTGACCCCAAAACATCATAGGCAGTGTCGACTGGATTTTGCCGACATTCGGGCAAATTTGGTGTGACATGACTGTATACGTGTCATCTTCAAATGATTAAAAATTCAGAACAAAATATCATTTTGATGACCACCGTTACAGCGTGCAAAAGGTTAAAAATCAGCGGTCCGATCCGGCATTTCTTGTCGAGCGGCATACAGCAATTTCACAAGATGTGACAGTGTGGGGAGCAATTTCTTATGACACACGATCATCTTTAGTGGTCCTGCCATAGCACTTTGACAGCTCGCAGATACGTGGACGATATTTTAACGCCGATTGTGCTACCCTTGCTATCAAGTCGCCCAGGTGCCATTTATCAACAGGATAATGCTCGTCCACATACTGCGCGTCTCTCCCAACAATGTGGGATATGACGTCCTACCATGGCCTGCCAGGTCAGCATTATCTTTCGCCAATAGAGCACCTGGGCGCTGGGAAGGCAACTGCAGCCGTCCCGAGATACAGGAGAATTCACTGCGCAGATGCAAAGACTATGGCAGGATCTTCCGAGGGGTCAAAGTGATCTTGAATCGATGCCACGCCGAATTTCGGCTTGTATAGCTGCCAGAGGTGGCCTTACTACTTACTGATTTTTAACCTTTTGCAATTGCTGTAACCGCTAATAAAATGATATTTTGTTCTGAATTTTTAATCATTTGTTTATTTTCATATACACGTCTACATGCATACCAAATTTCGTGAATGTAGGCAATTTCTTCAGTCGACACTGCCTATTTTTGCGACAGAGTGTATATATATTTGCTGTTTATTTTTATATTAAAAATATTTTTAAATGATGAAAAATTATAAATGTATTATTTAATTATAAATTATATAATAAAACTATAAATATAAATTATTGACCTCTATTATCAAATTCTGCCTGCATTATCACGGAAATTGAATTGTTTTAAAAATATTCGTTGTGTGGCACGCTGAATCATATTGGTACATTGGCTTGGCACGCTACACCTAAAAGATTGCCGACCCCTATTATAGAATAACGTATTATTTATAAAGCGTTATCACTAGCATTTTATCTGATCTGCTACTAACAAAACAAATAATACGCTGACACAGCATTCAATATTAATCGAATGATTTAAGTGTCTTTCACTCTGTTAAATGCCAGACTATCACCGCACCAAAAGGTGTGATTTTTTCCTAAAGATTCTTACACTGCATTAGAGAATCCCGAAGAAACCCAATTATTTTCAGAAAATGCATCAACTAACGATGGAATTTCAAAGCGCTGAGGATATTCAACTAATTAGCGAGGTCTTTGATTTGTTTGATTAGAAGTAGAATTTCTCGAAGCCGTTTTCATTCATTAGATCGAGAGTTCTTTGTTCCAAATAACACTTAATTTGTTCCAAGTGACGTGCTAACTTTCTTCAGCTATTTATAACTTGGAATATATATACATTTTACCCGTTCCTTTTCATGCAGGAAGAAATAAAAAAAAGCACCGAATCTAAGTTGAGCTGAATAGAGCTCGCTGTTCACTTTGCAAAAAACTAAGTATTTACAAAAAATTAGGCATAGTTTTAAGACTAATTATAATGGTATTAAATAATTTTTCTATTGCATTTTTTTGTTTCTCTTGGAAGTACATTAGCAATGTGATCCGATTTATTATTGTTACTTTTAATCTGCCAAGAGAAACGTTATTTCTTTGAAGTATATTTATTAAAAATAATATTTATGTATTGGAAATGCTTAGATATTTGTCAATAGATATTCGAAATTTCATGAGAAATTCAATGGTTTATTAAATTAAAACCTAAATTTAGAATAACAGGAATCTGTGAAGCCTTACGATTCATGATAAATTGACTTACTTGCATTTTCAAAAAATGAATCAAGTGATAAAAAGCATCATGATTAATAATATTAGTTTTATTGCATTTAACCAAAAAGAAAAGATAATTCAAAAGTAATTAAATGATTATAAACTTAAAGCCGTAAGACAGAATTGTGGCTAGCTTGACACATTGAATGCTAAACTCCGTAATTGCGGAAACCTTTCATGTGGAGGTGCATGCTTATTTACTCCAATGTAAGAAAGAAAAATGTTTAGATATTCTTTCTGCTTATCATATACTATTGATCCTCCAAATTGGCGTCATTTTATACTTATCATTACTCTCATATATTTGATTAATGACCTTGCTAACTAATGTAGACAATACACACACACATAGCACAGAGCGCTGAATGAGGCCTACTACTACCACTGCCATGTTGGGTAATGCAGCCAAAAGTAGCGTAACGTGCACCCCTGCAACCCCCACATCGCGGGGGGGCAGGGTTCTAAAGGGGCACAAAGCCTGACTGACCCAAGTGTCTACCCTTTGTAAAATTCAACGGGGGGGAGGGGCAAAACCTGACTGACGCAGGGGGCCGAAATATTCTCCGTTACGCCACTGGCAGCCAATCAAGGAATGCTATAATACACTAGAACCTGTTCTTTCGCGATCCTTTTTTCATGCAGTTTGTTTTGTGGTTGTTTTTTTTTTGCACGATTTTTTTGTGCAATCTTTTTTTTTATGCGGTATACGATTTTCAACGGCTTTTGCACCGCTGTGATGCTTTCTACCAATGTACATACACTTGCTTGCAAAAGTCTGCGTATAGGCGATCAGTTTTCATATTCCTGAAAAAATCGCTAACTAAATGAAGTCTTTCTGAATCAATACTATTTTTATTGATTCCTATAACGTTGAAAATTCAAATAGTTTAATCAAAAATCAACTGAATATTACATAAAACAATAAAAAAAAATTATAACTTGAGAACGACACAAATCGTGTGCTTCAAAAGTCTGCGTTAACTGGAAAAAAAAAACTTTAAAATAATGAATTTTAACTAAAAGTTAAAACTTTTTATGCTATTCATTTCTTTCTATAACTCTCTCAACATATTTAGCACGGATTTAACTAGCTTAGCTGTTTCATCTGTGTATATTTTATTCCATTCTTCTAATATGACAGATTTCAGCATTTTTTGGATGTTATTACGTTCACCCTGATTATTCACTCGAGTAAATCCCCCAAATGCTACACTGTGCTTAGGTCTGGGTACTAGGATGGCTTACGGAATTGGTTTGGTACGTGTCAGAACAGCAATGGCTTCACAATGACTTCACAAAGTGAGCCATTTGCTTGTGTGTGTGTGTGGTACCTTTGTGTCACTGAAAGTAAAAATCATCATTCACCGCAAGTTTCTCGGAATATGCCCTGATATTTCACTTCAAAAAGTTCAAGTAACCTGTTTACTACATTGTGTTCATTCAATAAATTTCAGATTACCAGTCGAAAGGCTTCCAATGCACCCCCAAACATTAAGCGTCCTTCTCTATGTTTGATAGTCGAAAAAGGATGATCATTTTTAAGATCCGTCCAGAAATTTTTGCAGACATATTTTTGTTCTGTTTGATGTCAAAATACAATCATTACTTTCAGTTGAATAAATTACATTTTTCAAATAATTTTTAGATGTTTTTTGGCAAAGGCCCTTAGATCTGTTCACATGAGAGATGAATGGTTTCTTCAGTGCAACTCGGCCATGATAGTCATCCTTTTTCATTTGTCTTTCAATTGTGGTTAAAATCACACTTGTTTACAAGACCTCAGCCACACTTTTACCTATTTTTAAAGCGTATAGTCTTGAATTTATTTTCATAGAGCGTATTGCAAAACAAGATTTTCGAGGTGACACTGCAGACGAGCGGCCGGATCTTAGCTTGGACGTAAAAGTTTTAGTTGATTTGTAGTTTATGAACGCTTTTTGTGTGTGATTCGATGAATGTTTCTTATAAACAGTTTCAACAATTTCTTTAAAAATTTCCCCTTTTTCTGAAGATCTATGATGATTTTTCTTTCAATAATATACCGATCTCTATTCTGCTGCCAGTCATGTAACCACAAACACTTTCAAATCTCAAATCCTAAATAAATCATAAAAGAAGCTTATAATTACTTAAGAACATGATTTAGTGCCATCATTTTACAATAAAATGCCTTTAAAAGCTATTTTGTAAGTGTACGCAGATTTTCGGTGTGGATCATTGGTGATTATTTGGTGATCATTCTTGTTTTTTTTTGTTGTTAAGATGAATTTTCTTGCTGTTGTTTGAAAACGGACATTTTGAAGAATCCCCGACAGGTAGTTTGATTTTCTAAGGCGAGACTTTAATAGTAATTATACCATAAACACGTAACATGATTGCCTGTACGCAGACTTCCGGAGGCAAGTGTATATACATTTCAAGGCGCTCCTCTCATTGGTTATAAACAGTCTGTCGACAATGCACGTTCAATTGCTTTCTCTCAACCCACTAGCAGCGCACACTTGATTGAAAACGAAACTTTCAATGTCAGTAATATTATCAATAATTTGATAGATTATAAAGACGGTCAAAAGGAACAAGATTTTTTGAGAGGATAAATTATAGGCAGAAAAATTCAGCTTTCCAACAAATTGGAAAATCATTTTTTTTTAAAATAGATGCCAATGCCGAAAGGAGTTTGAAATTTCAGAGAGCTATCATTCATTTCTGGTTTTCGTGACGTGCACAAGCAACATACCAACCAACTTATCACTTATTTAATGATGCCAAAAAATAAATCAGTTGAAATTGTATTTTCATGTGACAAAGCGATTCTAAACTAATTCATCACAAGAAATTGCGCACTTTAGATTACGATGAGTTGCAGTGAATTTTGTATGAGCATTTTGAAAATTTCTCCACGGATACAATGAGAAAGTAAATGTTTTAAAAATGTTTCCCTGTGGCATTTAATTATTTATTTTGTTTGTGAAACTATTTTCTCGTAAATTTCATAAATAATTTACATAATTTTAAGTGCGATTTTTTTCATGCGCCCCCCCCCTCCACCGCATAAAAGATACTATGTGTTATGTCGACAAAAATGTAAGTATTTATGAAATTTTGACATCTTTTTTTGTGTGGTTTCTTTTTATGCGGTTCCTATCTAAAGCGCAAAAACAGTTTTTACTGTAAATTGTTAAAATCTTCTGTAGAATAACTAGAAGTACCCTATAATCTACATAGATAATATTTACCACCCTGACATTAGGGGTAATTGTTACATTCATATATAAAATGAAAGCTTATTTGTCAAATTTCTCAAATGAATTCAATGATTATCTGCTGTAAGACTAAAGCAGAATTCCTCACTGATCATTGTACGATGCCAGTGTGCTGTCAGCCATGTTCATCGGTATTGATTACACCGAGATGATGCTACCAATGTTGCATATTTAAAGCCAAACGTCTCAGTGCTTAATCTGAATCTGTCCCCATTACAAACAAGTGCTGTTAGATGGTTAAAGTTACAATAGGTTATACTGAAGAGAAGGTGACACATTGGAAAAGACAAATATGTTTTTAGGAAAATTATGGAGTCTAGCAGAAATATCCGCAACAATTTTTCGCATTTGTACAAAAATACGTTACAGAATCTTTATTCCGCTGATGAGTTCCTTGCCGATATAATTACTGACAACGTCTTTAAAAAGCTATGTTATTGTGGTTTAGATTGTACTATTATTTATATAAATAGTGTTCGTTATGCTGTATGATGTAGTTTTTTTGTTCGGCATGGCTAGTGTTCTTCAAGCATTTCAACATTGCGGATATGTTTGAAATTATCGCGATTGGCTTACAGTTTTCGATTAAGTCAAAGTCGGCATTTTTTTCGGTCATTCGTTATTTTTAGTTACTCCAATACCGTAGTAACCTTATAAGCAATAGTCGGTATTTTTATTTACTTCAATTTTCTAGAGAATTTTAATACCGACAAACGAAAGCGATAAACAAACTACAAAAATGTTAACTATATAATAACAGGCTAGTTGCACAGTGAAAATGCTCTTTAACAGAAAATAATATTCATGGAACTTCAAAATCTAATCAATTACCTATTGCATGGGAAATTTTAAAAATAAATAAATAAATAATATTTAGGGGTCCTTCGTTTTTACCTCGAAAATTGCTTTATTTTATATAAACGCGCGCGTGTCAATTCAGTACTAAGATTTGCCATAGTAACAATTTACTTCTTGTTATTTCCCCCACCCCTTTTTTTTAATATTGAGAAAAGAAAATCGGGCTGGAGGTGAAAAATATAGAACTTTAAAGCAATCCATTTATTTTTGTCTAAGAAGAAAAACTGAAAAATAGCAAATGACGTTGGATTATATTAAAAATTCGTCTGCAAATTAAGAATACAATACATGGGTGCACTTGCGTTATTAATAGAACATAAAATTTGAAATGTAGCGTCTGCATTTTGAGAAAGGAAGAAATAATTAAAATACCTTTATCACAATTTGAAAGTTTGAGATTTAAAAGTAAATTATTGTTAATTACAATCAAGAGCAGATAAAAAATCACAATTTCAATTCTTTTTTAACCTAATAAAAAATAGAACTAAATATTTATTTCAAGTACAATTTTAAATCCAACGAACAATTTTAGTACAAAAGAAAAATTATTAGCAAATCGATCACCAGCGAAAAAGAAGCATTCAATACGAATCAAACGCGTTACACTTCCTGGTAAACTAACCCAAACTTTGGCAAAGCAAGCAGTGGAAATTTTTTTTGTCGAGGAGGCATAAAGATGAAAGCAGTTTCTTAAAAATGACTTTTAACAATAATCAAGGATAAAATTAATGTGCTCGTCACTGGAGCAATCAAAAACAATAAGTTGACTAATAAAATCTTAGTTCAAAAAATCAACATTACCAGACATCCGATTCGAACACTCTTCTTACAGTCTAGTATTTAAAGCGATTTTATCATCTTAAAATGGTGATGCAACATACAGATGCATAAACAACCAGCCGCTGTCTCTTTAGTTGCTAAAACACACTTCTTATATTTCCTTTCTCTTCCTCCCTGAAAAACTAACACAGCCGAGTTTAAATAGTCGCTCATTTTCCATTGCAGTTGCTGCCAACCACAAATCACGAAACTTGCAAAAAGATCGGGTTCGAATCAGTTTGTTTACTTTCCTTGAGATCATGGAACGGGATTTGAAAAACAACACAAAAAGACCATAAAAATTCGGATCCGAAAAATATTTCGAATGGTTTTTCTTTTTAAATGTCTAACAAAACGCAATTTTTAAAGCAAATCTAATCATTCATGTGCTCTTAGAACTACGTGCAATTTTTTTAATGATTTTCTGCCATGAGTCAAACATTTAACATCAACACTAATTTCAAAAATCTCTATATGTCAATTTTACAAACATTACAACTTTATTTGCCTTTACATTATGTATCCAAAATCACTGTCAAATCCTCGCATCAGAGTAATTATTATACCCAACGTCAAATGCAAAAGTCGTAAAATAATGTTAAATAATTAATCACAGCCGCATCAACATAGTAATTATTGTCAGTATTTTGATACATCATCACAACATTTGTACCCCTATCAGTGATGAATTTATAAAGGGAAATTAATGAGAGGCAATGAACATTATTCAGTCTAATCAGTGTTAAATTTCTAGACTTGTTTACATTAATTATGTTCATATTTATTAAAATCAGTGGAAATTATGGTTGTTGTCATTCATGAAAATAACAAAAACAGTTCTATTTTTTATATTTAGAATATATTATTAATTATTATACATAAAATAAATTTATTTTTGTAATATTACTTATTCCTGTAGCATAAATTAATAAATATAAAATAATATTAAATGCAAAATCTGGTTAAAATTGATATGAAATGTTTGGTTTTAAAATGTTGAAATAACTTCCCATAAAGCATTTATGGGACATTAAAAACACTTCTATTTATTTTAAGAAATTGATAAACATCTCTAAAATAAAAATAATATAAAAAATATCCAAAAAAGGCTATAGTAGACAGATATTTTTTTACATATAAATGAAATAAATATAGAATGATTTTTTTATACTGGCAAAATTCAGAGCCATCTGCAGCTCGAGCTTACAAGAAAAATGGCACCGTATTTAGCGTGAGCCAAATGATGATAAGGGAAATTAAATTTCCTGCAAAAAATATATTGGAGTAAAAGAAAATCCCCAATAAGGGTATTTATGGGTTTGTATTATGCAAGAAGCGTTACAAGAAAAGGAAATAATAACACATAAAAAATAGAAGATAAATATTAAGATTTATTCACTACATTTACTTCTCCGGTGAGGAACTCGTCTACATTCTAAGTCAACGCAATTCGTGGGAACTATGCCGTGCATTGTCTTCACAATACTTCCTACGGCTATACGCATGTCACAGGGAATATGCAACACAGTCTGGGGTATGTGTACAAACAATAACTCCTTGTAAACCGTTGACGATTACTGTTGCAACATCTGTTACCACTTCTTTTGACATTAGTTTACGTCTTCTGCCTAGACTAATAAACATTTACTCGGTTTCTTCGAGCTTCTTAACCCTTTATCACAACCAACGGTACTTATAAGTACCACTCACTTTAAAATTACATACAATAACCATTTTTACGAGTACTTTGACGATACTTCGCAGGGGAATATTCTTTTACATTTCTCTTCCAAGTTATATGGCAGCATGGGTTCTATGATGAGTATTTTAGCAGGGAAGGTGAACAGTTTCTTAGCAAAAGTTGCGTTTTCAGCTGACATTTTGATCGGATTGCGAAGATTGTCCATTTTGTTCCGAAAAAGTAGTTAATGCCAAAAGGTAAGTGTCTTATTACTTTATTTGCATATTAATGAAGATTTTAGAAAACGATTTGACTATTTATTTTAAGTGAACCGTGTATTTAAGTAATTTTAGTTTTAATAGCTTTAATTAATTAATTAGCTCTAACGGATTAAATTTCCCAAAGTTGAGCATTTTGTTTACGTATATCCCTTAATTTTCAATGTAGTGATTCAAAAAATAAATATTGTATGAAAAAAACTGTAGTAAATCATAATGTGGTACATAAAGGGTTAATTATTAATTTCAAAGAATTAAGTGATATCGCCTCCTTACGTAGTTTCTATTGAGTTCTCATGAGGAGCTTTAGAGGATTATGATAATACAGCTTTACCAGTAATGCGTGTTCTAGTAATGTAAATCGAGTATTCTCTTATGGTATCCGAACACGTTGAAAATGACCAAATTCGGTCAAGTATTTTTCTTCGGTCAAGGTATTTTTGTTTTTTATTTTATTGAGCTATCTTTTGGCTTTACAAAACATCCTTTATTTTGTTTTTACACTACCTAGAGGTCAAGTTACAATCAATTTTATAAAGTTAGTAAAATCGTAAGTGGGTTTTTGATGTACAGAAGTAGGCATTTAAATTGCTTAAAATCTATCATGGTGAGTCTGATTACTCAAAATGTTACAAATGTATTTCTATAAAACTTTTTTAAGCTCATATTTATGTTACGTTCTAAAGAATGTACGAATATACTTCTTATTGTATTAATACGTTTTGAGTTATGGCTTGTTATTGAAATAATGGTCATATAAATAATGTCACAATTCTTGTTATGTTTACTCAATCAGCTCCGAAATTTTCAAATTTTAATAAAATATTAAAATGTTAGTACATTTTCTAGATAAATGCATGTAAGTTGTTTTAATAATACTCTTATTAATATAAGTTCATTACTTTTTTCTCTAGCTGCTTTGAAGTTTTTCAAAAATATTGCTAAAATTTCATTTATAATTGTGATTTTTCTATAAATTAAGTAATTTATTTTAAATATTAGTATTTGTTGGTATTGGTTTCACAAAAAGCATTTATAAAGTTTAAATATGCTGCTTTGAAAAAAAGTACTCCGAGCGCGTACGGATACCTAAATTGATTCACTTCATCTGAGAATATTCTTCCGACTAATCGGTTGGCTTAGTTGTAGCATATGGACACATGTATTTGGTTTTTGCTTTCATACGCACGTTTTATGCAGATTAACGGTTTGGTAAGCTACAACAATCCAACAAATACCCCTATCGATGATTTTTGGATATATATATATATATAAAGTTATTTTTCTTTCCATATCAAATTTCTTGCCACTGCGGTTGTAAATGACTGTTAAACGAGTATTTCCTTAAACATAACTTTTATCCAAAACATTATTAACAAAATTAAACTCGAAACATCGACGGTTGTTAACCGACCGAGATAGATAGCCGTAGTGAGTTTAACAAGCTGCTTCCAGTAAATAGATTTATGTTCGCTGGCATAGGGCTGCTAAGTTTAAGGTTTTCCATCTTGTCAAGTTACTCATACAGGTGAGTGTAGCTTGCACCGTACAGTTATTAAATAGAACTCCAGGTAGTTCTGAATAGTGTCAGTTTTAAAAACAAATAATCGTGTATTTCATTACGGAGATTAAGTTTTTAAACGATTTCTTCTCTCAGCCATAAAAGATGATTTAGCCTCGGAATTATTATTAGTCACCAAGGAACTATAGTTCTAACTATGAATATTCAAAAGACTGTTTTCTTTAAATGATTGATTGATTGAATATTAATCTCGCATTTCAGCTACACGAGGGCTTTTGGTGACGGACCACGTAGTTTTGAACCATGGTCAAGTGACGTTGAGGACACCTGAGCTGGCACTCCCTCTCCTAATTACCACACCACACCAACGGGAGGACGTTTCAAATCTAGACAGATTTAGCGTGAATCGCTGCCCTACACGGCGGGTCTTTAGTGGTACTGGGCTCGAACTCGTGACAAGGCAAGCCACGATCCGATAACTATATTACTCGGCTACCGCGGCTTTGTTTTCTTTAAAAGTGAACTTAGTTTTCAAAAATACGTACTCACTATTATTCATTTACCTTATAATCCATGCTAGAAAAAAGTAAAGAGCTCATGTAAAAATTAAACATTTTTGTATCAGTCCATTGATGTGCCGTAGCTATTTATATGTAATTAGAAATTCCATAAAGATAATTGATATATATCATCAAACTATTAAAAATTTTACTACAGATGTGAGCCTGTCATATTCATCATGATAAATAGTCACTTGTTTTCTGTCTTGGAATATTTTTGGAACAAACAATTATTTATTTTGTTTAAATTATTCGCATGATATAGTGGTCTTGACAGCTATTATTTTATTTTTACAATACACTCACTTTATAAAGAAGATATGATCAAAGTGGCTTGTCATACGTAATAGAATCAAGAAAAATACGTTTTACATGGGAAACAGCATATAATTTCACGTTTTAATAAAAATTGAATTGACTTTGCAAAGTTTTATTCAAAATGTACGATTGTTAGTAAATCTTGGGAAAATATGTATATTTTAACTGAAAATGTTCCAGGTTGTTCGGGTTTCTTAGCAAAGTAGTTTTATTCGTTCTAGGAAGGAAGAAGAAAGCCAAGTGTAAAAGAGGATGGTAGACTATAGAGAATAATCATAAGTGCATCCGCGAGGCATATCACCAAAATATGCTGATAGAAAAACTTAAGTACAAGGAACAAAGACGAGAATCGAATATAAAAAGGCATAGCTGTCAATACAGAATAATCCTAGTGTATCATTGATATATATCACCAAAATTTATTGATAAAACAAATTAGAGAGGAACATTTTATTTAAAAAATAAAATGTTCACCCATGGGCTTTGAGATAATTTTTTTTTTTTCTTTAACACAATATATATATATATATATATATATATATATATATATTAAAGCTGAGAAATAATTTAAATGTAAAACTTTTCTCTCACCATGCTCTTTGTTCACGAAAAGAACTCAGAAAGGAAAATATTGTTCATCTCATTGATCATAATTTATATATTAATATAACTAGCAATCGATTAAACTTAATCGTAGCTTGATTTTGACATGGTCAAGGCCGCTTCCATCTTTTACATCAACTTTGAGCTGATCAGAACTTTTCAATCTTATCAATAAGTTAACTTTTAAATTACATAATAAGAATTAAAACAATATTAGGCGCAGTTTTCTTTTTCTTATCTGCTAAAGGCCTGATTATTCTTCTAATAAATCTTACAAAATACATATTTCTAAGATGCATTTATTAAAAGATATCCTACAAATTTAACTTTAATGTTTTCAAAGGCGTTCATCCAGCTGTCCGTTTGTGTGTATATGTATATGATCAATAATAAAAAAAAATCGCATTGTTTTAATGTGGCGACGTGATATCAATATAAACCAGTGATAGCCTCCACGCGACGACGATTGTTTTGACATGGTGGCTGAAATACTCGTTTTCGGAAAAGGTACCCAAATTGAATCTTCCTTGATTGGTGACCCTGGCAGTGCAAAGAAACCCATCCTTCACGCAGCAGTCGTGGCGCAATCTATCCACCACAAATGCAATCAAGCCGTCGGACACATGACCAATTAAGCCGTCATAGAAAACGACGCGACCAGCAAAGCCGTCACACACAAATGACACAACCCACAAGCCGTCACGTACAATTGACGCAACCCACGAAGTCATCGCATTCAAAGAGACGCAACTGCTCACACGCTCGCAACGAATAAGGTATCGTTTATTCGCCTGTTCGCCGAATCACTGGCAGGGGGTAGTGTGGCGGTGTGATATCGATATAAACCAGTAATAGCCTCCACGCAAAGTCAATCTTTTTTGGCGTGGTGGCTAAAATACTCGTTTTCGCAACAGAAGGTGCCCAGATCGAACCTTCCTTCATGTGTATCTAAAATGCAACAAAGGAAAAAGCACATACTTGATTTTCTTTAAAAGAAAATTTCAAGTACCCATTTTCTCTTCTAGTACGTGTTCTGTGATTTGATAGCTTTTAATTAATGAGTGATACAAGTGTTCAGACTCTTTTATATTGCGCTAAGGATTAAATTATAAAATGTGAATAAAATGATGTTTTCGCCTTATCATGTCTAGCCATCTAAAGACATTATAGGTTTTTAATTTTTCTAAATATCTTAACTTATTGAATGGATAATGCTATCTTATAAATAGTAATTATAAAGATGTATTAATTTACATTCTAGCAAATCCTAGATGAAGATAAGAAGCCCTTTTCGTTAAGTACATATCCAAGAAAAAAAATCTAGCATCTTTTAAAAATAGAAATGTTAAAACTTAATACATTTACTGGGTTTATAATTTGTTGGCTTAGAATTAAAAAAAACGTGTAATGAGGATATAACTTAAAGAGAAACATCAATACGTGCGTTGCTTTGTTTAATATGTTTACAGAATTACTTAACTACGTATACTAACGGCATTCGTAGCTGAGTGGTGATAGTTGCGAGTTAATTTCTGACGTCATTTATGTGGAGTAGTCGCTCAAGTATTAATGTCACTTAAGGCTGTGTTCCCCAACCTTTTTATCACCAAGGATCGGTCAATGTTTGTTAGATTTACCGCAGCCCGCTGAGGGGGAGGACATTGACTGTTTAAATTTTAGACTGTTTTGATTTAAAAATTTTAATTTAATCGTGGCCAGAATATATAAAATATAGCTATACACCAAAAATTAATATAAAGTGATTTAACAAGGAATATAAAGTGATTTTCATTAAATATGTAGCCCAAACCCAAGAGAAATATACCACAGTAAATAAAAGTTAATTTAATATTTCTTGTGCGGACCGGTAGTATTTGACCCCCGAACCGGGAGTTGGAGTCCACTGACTACAAACGAATTTTTTTTTTCAAAATAGAGAAATGAGGATTTTTTATGGTTTTTAGATTGTTTAGTACATTTTTTTAAAAAAACCGCTAAAATTAAGAAGAAAAAAAATATTATTTCTAAAACGGGAAAAATTTGTAATATTTACAAAAAATTAAATAAACGGGGTCCAATCTGTACAAAACGTTTATGAACAAATTCTCAATTTTTTCAAGTTTTGTATAATATTTTGCTATTTATTTTTTAAATGACCCCTTCAGGATAAGTGTTATTTTAATTATTACAAACACTAGAGCACTTTATCTTAGTTATTATATGAAATTGCTTAAGGGGAGTTGGAAACCTCTCTCTCCCTCTATACTGACAATGTTAAATTGGCTGTTTTCGATGTACCTTTTCTCAAAATCTGTTTTATGTACATGCTTGAAATTTTTCATACTATTAAAGTACACCTCTCTTATTAAACTAAAATGAGCTTTTAGGTAATTTTGAATTTTTTAAGAAATTATGAAATATTTTATCAAACATTGCGAAATTTAGCTCATTTTTACTTAAAAAATTTGTAAAAATTAAATTTCTAAATGTTTCAAAAAAAGCTCATTTTAGTATATATTAGACATCATTATAAATATTTCATAAGAAATTTACATACCTGTGAACAGTAGTTTCTCAGAAAAGGTACATCGCACATTAAGTTTTACATTTTTAGATAAACTGATTTTAATGTATACAGTTAGGCTTCTAATCGCTAGGAAATAAAAAAAAATAAAATGCTCAATTTACAATAAAAGATACATGCTTTGGTTTATATCAATTGTTACACTTTTAAGCAAAAACAAAGTAATTTGTATACAATTTTCGCCATTAAAATGGGCGCGACCCAAATTCAACGAATATTTAAAAATAAATTTTAAAGGCTTCTAAATACCCCAGAAGTTCAAGTAAGGTATTTTTAGAAAGGTTAAAATCTATACAATTCGAAAATGTAAACATCTCAAATTGTCAAAAAAATAAGATTTTAGCTTTCCAACACCCCTTAAAAGAACTGTGATTATTGTCACATAAGGGATTTTAAATATTGTAATAAAATTTAATAGCGTATTGTATGTATTGCAAAATGTAAAACACTTCTAGCATTATGCAGAACATACGCAAACAATTTCAATTAATTACTTTTATAATGTTTTGAGCAATAGCTGTCCCCGTTTCAGCATTTTCTTAATAAACACATTTCGAGTAAAACGCATTTTAATGTTGGACATCTTGCTTAAAGTTGTGTCATTTGCTTTTACTAAAACACTTGTTGTATTTGTTATAGTGAATGAAAAATAAAAAAAAGAACTTGGTATTTTTATAAAGCTATTGAAATGACTTATTAAAAAAACCATACAATTTTTTTGTTAATTTTTGACTAAATTCACCATTTTAGGGTTGTCTAATACCTTAAGGGGACATAGAACGATTTAAGCAATTTTTTTTTATTTAAGGATTTTCAAAATTTTTTTGGTTGCCTCCTGTGTGCATATACTACGCAAAACAAATTCTGTGCACAAAATTTCATGAAAATCTAATTATTTATTTTTTATGCAAAAAAATAAAAGCTTAAAACTTGTGGAGTGATTTTAAAATCACTCCACAAATTTTAATTTTAATTATTTTAATTTTTTTTTGTAGGATGAATGATTTAAAATCACTCATCCTACAAAAGTTTACGTACACACATGAAATTTGATTTACAAGTACGTCATACTATGTATAACAAAAATTGGTATGGGTTTTTCGATAACAGGTTTGTTATTCGTATAATACTCCATTTTATGAATGCTTATTTAAAATTTCTTAAAAAATGTATAAACTCCGAGATCAGTTATTTAAAAAAATAAGTATTGCCTTGATTCAAAAATACATAAAAAATTTTCTTACATATACTATTAGCAATAGGTAAAAGAAAATTTAAAGCATTAGGCGAAATAGAAAAAAGGCCTTAGAATTTTAAACGAAGACAAACTAGTTATTTTATCTTTCTGAGATAAGTCCATTTAAAGTTTTGATTTGCCATAGAAATGTTAATAAAAAGGTTTAACACGAAAATAAAAATGTCAACACACACACACACAACTCTTGCCACATTCAACTCAAGACTTTTTTTTCAAACTGAATATTCCATCTCCTTATCTATTGCCATCAAAAGTTCCAGAACTTTCCATAATTAAACTTACAGTTAATTTTTATAAATAAAAGCAAGCGCGCGCATTAATATAAAGCATTAATATAAAGCACGAGAGAAATGAAGAATTACAATTTTTAACAGGCTGGGATGAATGGTTAAATCATTACAATAAATAAATAATAAATATTACAATTTGTTACATCTTCCCCTCTGATTGCGACGGCGTCCTGACGAGGAACCAGGGTTCTGTGGGACCTTTGGTGGACGGCCACGTTTACGAAGAGGAATAAGGGGTTTTACTTGGTCCTTATTACAAGGAGTTAAAGCAGAGGTGTGGTAAACACCAAGAGGTTCCCCCGGATTATCAAGTCTAGTAATCTCGTAAGCTGATGGTGACCGTTGTGTTAAAATCACGTAGGGACCGTCTCTGCGTGGCATTAGTTTAGCACTTCTTCCTTGCGCAGTGTTGCTGAACGGATGTGATGCTACAAAGACATGTTCTCCAGGTTGATATGTTGGAGCAGCTTTTCCATTTTTATCAGCGTAAAAAGTCCTACTATCCTGTTGCTCTTCAACCACCTCTCTAATTTGAGTGGAAAACTTAGCAAATTTCTTGAGATAAGGAGTTATCTCTGGCACAAAATTATCGTTCTGGATGACGACTCGGATATCATTAACAACTTCACTTGGAGTGCGTAACTTTCTACCAAATATCAGAAAGGCTGCCGTCTGTCCTGTCGTTTCGCATTTGGCTGTGTTGAGAGCAAAGCGGATGAAGGGTAGCTTCTCTGACCAACAGTCATGCTTGACCTGGACGAGAATTGCCAGCTGTGGTTTCAGATCCCTATTCTTTCGTTCAACTGGGTTAGCTTGTGGATGGTATACAAGGATCAAGGATTGATGGATGTTTAATAGGTAGCATATTTGTTGCATCACTGCTGACACAAACTGGGTTCCTTTGTCACTGATAAGGCGGCGAGGAATACCATACCTCAGTAGAACCTCTTCAATCAAGGTAATCGCACATTCTTTAGCTGTGGCATTGGGTAATGCAAACAGTTTGACCTACTTGGTGGTACAATCCTCAATGATGAGGATCCATCTTTTACCATCTTTACTCTCAGGTATGGGCCCGAAGAGTTCAATGGCAAAGGTTTCAAAACGTTGGGCTGTCACAGGTGTCTGTAATAGCCCGAAAGGCTTTTGATTTGAAGCCTTGTATTTAATGGAGTCAAGACAGTTCTTTACAGGAGACATTCTGTGTGGGGATACAGAGATAGGAGGACTATTTCCCGTGTTAATGTGGTGCTCCAAGATATTGGTTGCTTCTCCCTCTGGTTCGAAGACATTTTGAAAGGATTCCAATAGGAGGTTAAGTTTCTCCTTCGGGGCACACACAGAGGTCAGACTTTTACCTTCCCCTTCTCTTAATTGGCAGGTGTTGCTGGACATCTTCTCAACTATGGACGGGGTGTGCAATTCTTCACCAAATGGATACTTGTGGGTAGGATTGTCCCAGAAGTACCAACAAGTATTCTTCACATCTAAAACCAAACCAACAGAACTAAGGAAATCTTTTTCTAGAAGTGTTCTATTTCCCTTTGCCTTTGGGAGAATTATGAATTTGGTCAAGACTAATCTCCTCTCAATTTCTACTATTACTTGGGTTGTGAGGGCCTCACCTGTGGTCTGTTTACCATCTGCTAATCTCATTGCTAATGTGGTTTCCTGGAAAATGGGGTCGCTTATATTCTTAAATATCTGGAACATCCTTTCCCCAGCAATTGAATGTGAAGATCCTGTGTCTGCACATACACGTCCCTTTATTCCACAGAAAGTTATGTCGATTAGGGTCAATCGAAGGCTTCTGGTCTGAGCTGTGTAAGCATTGATATGATTGGTTGCTACGTCTGTTCTTTGTGAGGCGTTGATGTTGCAGGTGGGGCACCTAGATTTTATCACTCCTTGTTCCCACAGCCATAGTATTTGAGAGGGGATCTCTCATTTGGTACCTGATGGGAATATTCTCTTTTGGGAGGGCGTTCTGGTTTCCTGAATGATACCTGTCTTCCATCATTTACGATTTCACTTGCTTTCACGTATGTCCTTGGTACACTGGATAGGGAACGTCGGATGTTGTCAAAAGCTTCCAACTTATCTGCTAACATTTCTGTGGAGATAAGATTATCCCAGATATCCAGGTAATGTTCCTTACACTCTGGAGAGCATTTCTTTTTCATTTGATCGGCAATCATCAAATTCTTCAATTCGTCAAAGGAATCAATTTTAAGCTCATTGAGCCAACCTTCAAAATATTCTCGGATTTCAAAATAATAATCCTTCCACGTCCCATTTGGGCTTTTTGTGTGACGTGAAAACAGCTCCCGGAATTTTTCTGCGGTTAATTTGAACCGTTGCAGAAGCATTCCTCGAATGTGGGAGGAATTCCTGCATTTCTCCTCAGGCTCACGGGCAATGAGGGAGTTTACATCACTAGGTTGGGCACCAATGGGATAGGGTACCCACAGATCTTCACCAAGATCTAATAGTTTCATTTGCCGTTCGAATAAGTTGAGGAACAGGTCCATGTTATCAACTTCAGGATTGAATGTTGGTAGCAATTTTTTTAATTCAATTTCTGTTTGGGGTAAGGTTTGTGGACCTACGACTCTTTGAGTCTCATTTTGCAGTCGTATTTTCTGCAGCTCAAATTCACGCAGTGTTTCTTCTTTTTGTTGGTTTTCCTCGTTTATCCTATTTGATACGATTCCCTCAAAGATACATTTCACAAATTCAGGGTCTTCCTTATAAGCATCATTTGTTAAAATGTTTGTCCTTAATTCAATTATTTTAGCTCTTCCCCATTCGACTCACATTCACCTAACTCAATAGCAAGCTTAATGAGATCAGCTTTTTTCCCTTTTCCCAGAAATGACATGAATGAAAAATTTAAGAGTTGCAAATAAATAAAATAAATAAATAAGGTCCAGGCCTTATTGTCCACCAAAGCTCTTACAGATATGGGAATACACTTTAAAATATGGCTACCTTTAAAATCGTATAAATTATTATGCACTTCAAAATACAATTAAATAGGTAAATAAATTAATAACATATTCAAAATACCAACAAGGAACATTAATTCAAATAATAAAACAATATAAAGAAAATTTAGGAATCATCAGTTGTAAAGATACAAAAATTCAATGCAATGAAAATACTAAACAAAACTAAAATAATCAGGCATGTATTGCTACCTAAATTCAATAGGAAATCGGTAAAATATCAAGCAAAATAGTAATTAGTAATTTGCAATTCACAAAATATTAATCAGGAAACGTTATCTCACAAGAAATAAATTAATATACAGCAAAATTAAGAATTATCATTGCATAAGAATACCAAACAATCAATGAAATAAAATAATAAAATTATCCCTAGCACTAACACACTGTAGCAGGCTGGCTATCACTTGTATATGAAAAATGCACAAAACACTATTGCAAAGACTTTTAACAGGAAATAGATGTTCTTTTTTTCTTTTCTTCAGACAATTGAAGTCAGGATGATTCACTTTCTCTCTCGATTTCCAGGGATTTTCTCTTGCTTTAGAAGGATTGCGGCGCAATACCAGTAATTTTTTCCGGGACAGTAAGGTTTACAGAGCCGGTTAATTTTTCATTTTTCTGCAGCGTTTCGTCACAGCGGCGGTTTCTGCTTCAACGGGGTCGTAGATCTTAGGCCATGGTTGTGGGCGCCAGTTTTAACACGAAAATAAAAATGTGTACAACTCTTGCCACATACAACTCAAGACTTTTTCTTCAAACTGAATATTCCATCTCCTTATCTATTGCCATCGAAAGTTCCAGAACTTTCCATAATTAAAATTACAGTTAATTTTTATAAATAAAAGCACGCGCGCGCATTAATATAAAGCACGAGAGAAATAAATAATTACAATTTATAACACGCTGGGATGAATGGTTAAATCTTTACAATAAATAAATAATAAATATTATCATTTGTTACAAAGGTATGTTAAGTTATCATAATTTTATGGCTTTTCAGTTTAGAGCTTTCAAATTTTGAGGTCGTAGAAAAGTATATAAAAAATAATTTAAGCTATTAAAATTAAATTTGATTTTTTTGACCGATTTTTGTCAATTGAGTCGTACTGTGTTTCCTTAAGACATGCTACATAGACTGGTAAACATTAACTCTATCATTGCTCGATGGTTTCATGTTGAGATAGTTTGAAAGTTTGGACTGAGGGTTGATAGCTCAGCATTCGTCACTTGATCGAGGTTCAATGTTTCAAATTTCCTCTCGAATAGCCCAGGATTTGCTTCAGTAATAAATAATGTCATGTAAGACAGTGTTTCTCAAACTTTCAATACTGGCCACCCAATTTTCAATCATAATTTTTGCCCCTCACCCTGTACAACAATAATGTATTTACTGCAATAAAAATGCATTTTGAGAGAGAGGCTAAAGTTACAATACGGTCTTAATTAAAAACCGTAAAAATATTAATACGATAAGTATATTAAATTTTGTATATGTAACTTTTAAGTAATATATATTTTAAGAAAAGTACTTAAAATATATATTACTTATTATTATGTTATTTTTCTTTCTCTAATTTTTAATTTGGAACAGATCGCAAAATGATATATTCACTTAAAGATTTATTTCCTTCAGCATCCATTTCTTAAAGTACAAATGTTATTAGAAAAATAGTCTAGTCTATGTTGCTCGCTATCATATCCATCACAACTGGCATTATCGGGTACGTTTGCGTGAGTCTGAGCAACCTATCGGACGCCTGCGCAAAACATGTAAAAATGCTTTTCCTCGTACAATTCCAATCAGTTTTGGTCGACTCGATACTTCTATAGCTACCGAGTCTAGCTTGAATGTACACTCTTTAATTAGTATTAGTATTATAACAGTATTTATGCCACTAGTATTTATGACAGTAGATTAAAACAAAATCATACATACATTTTTAAGTCGTAAGCAAACATTCGACGATAATAAAGGATCAACAAGTACACAGACGAGCATGGTTCCGAAAATTAAATCAAGGCAATATTCTCAAAAATACTTATATTTTGGATTTACCACTACTGAAGTAAATGACGGGAAAAAAAGCCCCAGCTCGTTATGTGCTAAAACTTACAAATCTGAAGAACAACATGTGAAAGTTGTTTTTAAAACTATGTAAAATCATTTAGCAATGTTGGCAAATGATTTAAAAAGCATTTTCTGGATAAAGACAACTTGGTAGGAAGTTACGAATGCATTAGGGATCTATTTCAAGACACTCCAGAAGGGCTCTCAACTTCCAAAGAAATCTTCATAGATTTCACATCCAGTGAAAAATTAAAAGGCAATTTTGTAATAAATCGCTCTTTGAATTTTGGGTAGAGGTGGATGATGAATTTTCTGTACTGAAAACAAATGAACTTCGTATACTATTACCATTTTCAACATCTTACCTTTGTTAAACGGGATTTTCTGCGGTGGCTGCTTTGAAGACAAAATATAGATCTCAGCTAAATATAGAAAAGTAACTCAGAGTGTCAATTTGTGATATTAAACCTTCCTCTGAAAAACTTTGCTCTACAAGACAAGCCAATGGAAGTCCCTAATAATTATTAAACTTGTTCTTAATTTAGTGTGTTAAGAAATTTTTTATAATATACGTTCTTCAGTACTGATACATTAAACGTACTATCGCTGCAACACCGGCTCTTCGCACGAGTTAATTCCTTTAAAAAAAAAAAAAAAAAATATTATTCTTGATATAATAGTTGAACTGTAAGGAGAGTAAAACTGAGTGCTTGACATTGTATGCAGAAATGTAAAATGATTTTTTTTAGATAAATGCTATAATTGTAAATATGTTTAAAAGAACTATAATTTTAAACCTCACCGAATTAGCATTTAGAATTAATGTTAAATAATGAGAAAAAGAATATAAAATTCCTATGAAGAATAATTGTGTTACTTTTTAATATTGAAAGCGAGAAGACTTCAAAATGTTTTAACCCGGGAGCAGGCGCATACTCGATACTAACGCTAATGGTAGTGTGGGGGGGGGACTCAGTCACCCCAATCATTTGTTTATGATTATTTTACTGTACACAATACAAATCGGAATTCCAGTGAATAATTTAATTAAGAGAAAGTATACTTACTTAATTTCAAGGACTATTCAATTTTTCTTTGATCATTTGAGAAAAAATCCAATAAAACTGAACTAAATTGATTCAAAATTGCAAGACCTTAATAAAGGACGCAAATCAAAGACACTTTTCACTAATATTACAGAAATGTTATTTGCTGGCAAAGCTGTCATATTTTATTCAAGTTATTGTAGTTTTAATGAGCTTTCATGATTGAGTGAGTGAATATTAACATCCTACTGTGACAGCTACACGAGGGCTTTTGGAGATGGACCTCGTAATTTTGAACCATGGTCAAGTGACGAGGACGATACTTGAGCTGGAATCTTTTAACTACGTCACCACTCCAACAAGACGTTTGAGCTCTCAACAGATTTAACGTGCATCTCTTCCCTACACGGCGGGTCTTTAGTGGTACTGGGCTCGAACTCGTGACACCTTTGGTGATCAACAAATAGCAAGTTGAACTTTTTCTTTCTTGTGTCTTTTTGACAAGGCGAACTGAACCTTGTGGTACACTTATGGCTTCATATTTTAAATAGATGGAATTCTTTAGGAAACATTTGAAGAAAATTTTCTTTTCGTTTCATGTTCATCGCGTTTCTCAATCATGAATAATATGCATTCTTTCAGCTTCCTTCAATAGAGATAACAGATGTCCCGCGCCACCGCTCCCGGGTTAAAAGTGTATTCAGAAAAAGATACGTATGACCTAAAAAGGATTATGACGTTTTTCAGTATGCTTTATATGTTTGTGAGAATACTCAAAGAAATATAAATCTTAGCCAAATAATCCTTCAAATATCAATCAATTGTTTTCCAAATATCATAAAACTCTTTATTATTTACAATTCCCTATGCGAAAAACAAACACAGAAAAGATGGGATGGAACTAATGTAGAACTAAACATACTAGTAAATATGAAGGTCAAACAAATGATCAGCAAATGTATTATGCAGCCTGTCTGAAAATTGAATCATGTCTTACTTTTCTTTTTATACAACTAATGTACAGTAATTCAATAACAATTACAGTAATGAATTGTTTATCTTAGAATTTTTCTCAGGGTCTGGGTTTTGTTTTATCTTTTAACGAGTAATATTTTATGTTAAAACGTAATAAAAAAAATCTCTCATTGAGGAAATACAGCAAATTAAACAAAATGATTTTTTTAATTTGGTTTTGGGATCAAAGATAGCTATTTGATGACGGAAAAACGCCAGTTGATAAACATAAATTATATGAGTGTTGTTGTGTATTTTTTTATTATGGAAGAAAGTATTTTGTTTTATTTCTCTTTACGGTTATTCTTTTTAAAAAATCTTTAAATTTTCCATATGCTCGCGCCCCCCATGGGGGCGCTCAACACACTTTGAGAAACACTGAAGTAAAATGTAAACAAAAAGATATTTCCATAATTTCTTATGTATAAAACTTTCATTTTAAGAAAATAGTTTTACATGACGTAAAATTTACTAAGGAATTAAGTTAATAAATTGCATTAGAATGCTTTTTAAGAAATTTTCATGTTCTCATTAATACAAAAAAAAAACGCTCAATTTACATTTTTGAATAGGTGATTGTAGGAATGATAAACGAAAGAATATCAGCCAAATAACTCCAAAAATTGTAAAAGGAAAAAAAAATGTAGTGTAATTTTTGTTTAACAGCGTATTTCTCTTTTGCGTTTAATTATAAATATCTTATTGCTACCGTACTTGAAACATATAATTTTTATGTAAGATAATTTCATTGCAAATCATTCAAAATTTTTATCACAATTCATAATTCCACATTCACATTGAATTTTAACATATAATGGTATTTTCAGTCGGACCTATGTATGTATAACGAAGTCTCTGAATCCCGGAAAAAGTTCATTATGTGGGAAACTCGTTATATAGAGGTTCATCTTTTAATATACTTTATAAACCACATTAAACAAATTTTAAATTTTTATAAACACTATATATTAAAAAAGTAATTATTCGTACGTTTTTAATAGTAATATATGTTTATTTTATATATTTTACTCATCAAAAAAAAAAGAAAGAAAGAAAAACTGCAAGGAAAACAAGGAAAAAAATAATGTCGAAGAATTCACTGTATTTTCAATATTAAGAAGATAGATAAGTTTATACTAAAATTATTGAATTTTAAGGACATTTTATAATTTAAAGCATACAAGTAACATTAAATATACATGATTTTATGATTAGAAAACGGGACCACTCTGTTAGAAACCCCCCTCCCCAGTGTTTCACCCTGGACACTAAGACTAACTTAATACAAAGAATGACCAGACGCCCTTTGTACAATAATGAATTATATTTATTCACTTAGCTCAAATATCAAACTTCTAATGACAAATTCTTAGCTAGATGTCTATGTTAAAAAGGGTATTAAACTATTATTAAACTTTACTATTAAATTAAATTACGAAATACGAAATTAATCAATTACTAAGTTCACTATCGAAAAGGTTTACCGGAATAGGAGGTCTGAGAAATACACGCAACTTGAATTATTAGCTCTCATTAAAATTGAACTAATTTTATTAAACCAGTGTTTCTCAAACTGTGGGGCGCGCCCCCTGGGAGGGCGCGAGCATATCGAAAACAAAAGATTTAAAAAATAATTAGTTTACTGGAATGAGTTAAAACAAAATACTTTCAGACATAATAAAAAATGCACTTTTACTCTGATATAATTTATAAGCGCGCGCGCGATATTAAGTCATCAAAAATAAAAACTTCTTCAATACCTAATTAACTATCTTTGATCCTATAACCAAATAAAAAAAACTTTTATTTGATTTGCTGTAATCCCATGATGAGAGATTTTTTTATTAAGCTTTCTTTTTGAAACTAACATACTACTCTTTCAAAGAAAAAACAGATCCCAGACCCAGAATCGAAAAAATTTAGGAACATAAAAAAATTATCACTGTCATTATTTTTGAAATACTGCACATTATAGCTGAAATCTGTTTGACCTTCTAAGTTATTGGTACAGTTAGTTATGACCCCTCTCTTATGTGTTTCTCTGTTGCGCTTTTTCCATGAAAAGAGTTTTATGATGTTTGGAAAACTGCGGAAAGGAAGCACTATGAAGGATTACTTTTCCCAAAACACATATTTTTATAAGTATTCTCAATATATAAAGCATAACGAAAAACGTTTCCCACAATTTTTTAGCAGAAACATACATATTATGATAATGAATATACTTAAAACCCGGAAGTGGTCGCGCGGGACACACAGATAACGAAATCGTTAGTTCTGGCAAAACTGTTTATTTGTTACCAAAGAAAAATTGAAAAGTCCTTGAAAGTAGGTAAGTAAACTTTGTCTTAATTAATTAGTGCTGCACCGAATATTTTATAACTAATTAATTAATACTAAACTAAGAACAAGTTTAATAAGTATTAACGACTTCCATGAGCTTGTCATGGAAAGCAATGTTTTTATAATGAATGCTTATGATTAGAAATTGACCCTCCGAGTTCTTTTTCTATATTTAGCAAATATCTATAT
The DNA here is from genome assembly GCA_019973935.1 of Trichonephila clavipes. Classification (NCBI taxonomy): domain Eukaryota; kingdom Metazoa; phylum Arthropoda; class Arachnida; order Araneae; family Nephilidae; genus Trichonephila; species Trichonephila clavipes. Next base: position 1,562,481 of record BMAU01017835.1, read on the forward strand.
TTTGTCTTCTAAGCAGTCACCGCATTTTGCAATATGTTCAATTTAAAAATTAGAGAAAGGAAAAATAACATAATAATTATCCTATTATTTTATTTATTTATTTATTTATTATTATTATTTTTCTTTTTTGCTTAAAAGTAGTATACGAAATTTAATACTTATGTTACTAATTTGTATGGTTTATAATTAAAATCGCCTATTGTAGCTTTAGCGTCAAAGTGCATTATTATATCATTCAGTACATTATTAATGTATAAGGGGGGCGCGATAAAAATTGTGATCGAAAAGGGGGCGCCAGTATTGAAAGTTTGAGAAGCACTGTATTAAACTAACACTTGTGGTAAGCGGTACTAAGCTAGAATATATAACCTGGTTGTACTTATGATCTCTCCAGGTAGATTAATCCTCCTAAGGCTCCTTCACTGAATAATAACATTAATACTCCAATATCTTAATCCAATTGAATCCTCTAAATTTCGTCATTACTGCTGCTGGCTTAATAACCCTCTTTTCCGATAACGTACAATGCTCTCCTTAAATACGTTATCTACTTTACTTATACCATTTTCTTCTTTTAGAGCTGATTGGAAATTTACGCGACTTTACTATCGCCAAAGACGCCTAAGAGTATTAATGGAAAAAGGTTCCGTAAAGATTCATCACAACTCCACTGATGGAGAAAGAGGATATCGAAGATGTTTCTAGGGAAATTGGTAATGAGGGTTATAAAGCTTGCACTTCTTGGATGAAAAGTTCAGAACTCTATTGCTCTCGGCGAGTTAGGATCTAATAAAACGAGTTCTAAATTTATGACCTCCATAAAATGTGTTAAAGAGAGTGTTAGACATTTAAAAAGTAAAACCATTCGAAATATTTTTCGGATCCAAATTTTTATGATCTCCTTGTGTTGTTTTTCCAATCCCGTTCCATGATCTCAATGAAAGTAAACAAACTGATTCGAACCCGATCTTTTTGCAAGTTTCGTGATTTGTGGTTGGCAGCAACTGCAATGCAAATCGAGCGACTATTTAAACTCGGCTCGTGTTAGTTTTTCAGGCGGGGAGGAGAAAAAGAAATATAAGAAATGTGTGAGTGTTTTAGCTCTTAGAGGGAGAAAGCGGCTGGTTGGCAATGCAACTGTATGTTGCATCACCATTTTCAGATTATAAATTCATTTTTCAATATTAGACTGTAAGAAGACGGTTCGAATCTCGGATGTCTGGTAATGCTGATTTTTGAACTAAGATTTTATTAGTCAATTTATTGTTTTTTTTATCGCTCCAGTAATGAGCACATCGACTTTATCCTTGATTATTATTAAAAGCCATTTTTAAGAAACTGCTTTCATCTTCATGCCTCCTCGACACAAAAATTTCACTGCTTGCTTTGCCAAAATTTGGGTTAGTTTACCAGTAAGTGTAACAGAGAGAACAACTTGAAATTTTTTCAGAAATACTTTTAAAAAAAAGAGAGAGAGAGAAAAAAAATTGAATCACAAAAGAAAAAGTTCATTATATAGAAAATGCACTTCTCTATAACGAGTTTATTTTACGAAGAAAATAGTGAAATGTTCAAGGTTCTAAGAAAAGGTTTGCTTCATAGAAAAATTCACAATGTAGTAGTTAATTATATAGAGATTCGACTGTACTTCCATAATGATTTTAAAAATGTACTTAAATATTTAGCAGAAAAAATGAATGATATACAAAAATAAATTTACTGACAATTTGGAAAAAAACAATAATTGACAAATACTTAATTTTTCTCATTTCTTTAAAAAAAATTTTATTTAAAATTACTGTATAACTATTCAAAGCGCATACAATTAAATTTAATTTCCGTTGCACTATGAAACAACATGCGATCTAATGGCGACGGATCTCGCAATTTTGAACCAAGATCAATTGACGAAAATGACATCTGAAATCACGCCCATCACCTAATTACCATACTACGGGGATATAAGGACTTTGAGTCTAGACCTACTTAACGCACATCAGTAGAACTAGGTCTCGAACCCGCCTCTCATCAAGATTCCAGCAATGGCTTCTATTTATTTATATACTCATTACAATACATGTGAACCCTTTAAAACATTTTCTTTAAGAACGTCATTTTTAATCAAAACAGTATGTTTGTTCTTATAATGACATACAATATGAACAATATGAATAGCTTATCTTCTTATAATCTGACTTAAAATAATTGTTTCAGAACCAGAACACTGAAACGCAATTACTTGAATTAACGGGAATAAATTTCAATATTTAATTTACGCTTCAAAATATCCACCTTCGAATAGAATACTGATCAGCTGGCGGGTTTAAAGCAGCAACATCACATACAGAACCAAAACAAGCCGTACCTTTTACCTGAGAAAAGACATTTATTGATTAATAAACCATTTAATTAAATACTGTTTTAACTTTAAGGTTCGTTAATTTCTTACCTGCCTGCCTTTAGTGTGGAATATCTCTCTGTGCCAATTACAACAAACTCGAAAATTCCTCCACCAATTACGTCCCAAAGGCAATGGATACCAAACAACCATCCAAAATCTTTAATTGCACGTCTCTCTCAAAAACAGAACATAATTAAAACCCGCTTAGAAATCCATGTCACTTGCAAACTATTTTCAAAAGCACAGAAAAATATACACCTGAAGCAGAACAAGAGAAAAAAAATGATTCTGCGTGTCTGTGTGGGCAAAGGCATTCCTGAAAGCCAAACCCACGGAAGTTGTTTGAACTCGTCTCAAGAACAACAATCTGCCACTAACAATCTGCTCGGGGCCAAGAGCCGAGAGAAACCCGAGCTTCCAAGAGTAAGAGCTTTTAATCATTTGTTTGGGAGGTGTATGCAAATGAGAAGACGTAGGTAGCTATGAAGAAGGCCCAGGCAGTGTCGAAAGTGCGATCGATAGCTTGGAAAAGAGGCTCCAGGATAGTGTAGAACATCATTCGGGAGGTAAATCAGGAGAAGCGTTTTATTTATTATAGGGACTGGGGCTGTACTCCGGGTGTCTGGAACAGTCGTTGACATCGTGTAACCCGTTCTTAATATCCGTTTTAAGATCTGGGGAAAACATTCTCGTTGTTTGTAAGAAACTGGTGTTGTTTGGGAAGTTGAGGGAGGAAAAGTTAGAATAAGAATTTGGTATATACATTTCAGACATTTTTCATCGGGTCAAGTAATTATTTAACAGTGTATATCATGGGTTTATTTAAATATGGAAAATAAATCTTTTTATTAGATTCTTTTTAAAAAATGTATGATTCAAAAGAAATATTGCTTTGAGATAAAATGACAGTGTTATATATTATACCAGAGTTTCTGAAACTGTGGGGTGTGACCCCTGGGGGGATCGTGATAACTGAAGGGGGAGCCAACATATCAAAAAGTTGATACTAAAGGATTTAAAAATATTATGAATTTACTAGAACAAAACAAAATATATTCTGACACATTTAAACTGGTGTAATATGCTTATAATTTATATCAGAGTACTGCACACTGTGTTTGATAATTAATTTTTATCAATAGTAAGTTAAGGACAAAAGCTTATTAATTACTAATTACTTTCATGGACATGTCATATATAAAATTTAATATACTTATCTTGATAATTTTTACGGTTTATAATTAAAGTCGAATTGTAGCTTTACCTTCATGGTACATTATTATTGTGTTTAATACACTGGTATTGCACAGAGATGAAAATTATGATTGAAAAATGAGTGGCAAAAACTAAAAGTTTGAGATGCAATGTGTATTATACTAAAAATAATACTGTTAAGTATATAACAACGTGTGTTTATTCTAAAGTCAGTTATTCAAATAGTTTGTATAGATGACATGAATCATTAATCAAAATTGGTAAGTTAAACTTAAAGGAAATAATAAATATGTGCAAATTGATTTATTTTGTTTAAAGATTTGTTTTTTTAATAGGAAATGTCATAATATATGAAAATTTCAGAACATCCCATTAAGGTTAAAACTATGAATGGAAAAATTGATTGTCAATTTTCGCCTGTTAAAAAAATAAATTAATCGTGCATCTCAAATTGTAAAAATGATGTTTCACTAGTCAACCAACGTTCATATATCGTAATTTGTGACATCAACTGTCTTTAACTGAATATGTGTGTGTGTGGTACACTTTATATTTAATATACTCTGCTTTTTTATTGAAATTAATGTGGTGTTAAGAATTTTTCAGCATAAATATATTCTTAAAATTTGTCTAAAAACTAAATAGAGAAATAATTTTGGAAAAAAAAAATCATGGCTTTGCCCGAAAAAGAAAACCACATTGTAAGCGCAGAAGGTCAGACGTCTTGTTGAAAAAAAATGTTATGAGAATATAAAACGGTATTTTATAGTTATTTTTGGTAACATATTAGTACAGAATCATGAGAGATAATTTGCTGTTTCTCAATCATACTGTTCCTGTAGAAATGATCAGTTAAAAGAAATACATCATCACTTTTCATTTGGATTAGATAAACTGAAATAAAAAAATGATCACACGTAATTCAAGATACATGTGTGAGAAAGCTTTTTATTTCATAAAATATATAACTCCAGTAAAAACCTAAAATCAAACTAAAATGCTTGCTGATTTCTTGAACTGTTGGAGGTACTAAATTCATTTTGTTTTAGCGAATGAAACTCATTTTTTTTGACTGAATTCCAGTAACACCAGGAAACAACTACAATAATAGATTTCTTTCATTACAATTTCCTGAAATTGCAAATTATTTTCCATTAAAAAAGAAAAGTAGTATAATCCTTTGTAATTCTAGATGTCTGCTTTTGGAAAACGGAAATTATTGACTGTTAATTACTATTGCACATTAAAGTATAAAGATAATTCTTGGGGAGGAACTAATAGTTCTGAATCATTAAAGTATGGAAATAGAAATTAAGCTATTAAACGAAAATTATGAAAAAAATTAATAGCTATTCTAATTGAATGTATGTTTATTAAGATCGCACTCTAAAGCACAACAAGAACAATTGTCAATGGAACTTTGTAATTTTGAACCACTGACATGACCGATTTAAAATGGCGAGTCTTTAGTGTCATCAGAGCTGGAACTCATAACTAGTCAATACCAGTCAAAAGTTCATAACCATCACCACAACCGCAAAATTGCCATTCTAAAATCTTGATTATTAATATTATTATTATTATTATAACAAGCAGTGTTGCCACCCCACTCAGCATGGTGATTATGACACTAGGATTGTAATCGAGTGGGTTCGGGTTCGAATCCCGAGTAAAGCATGGATTATCGTCGGGAAAAGAAATCGGACTTTCCCCTGCAATGGATTCCAGTCTTGTGTGTGAAAAGAAAGCAGCGTACGTCTTCTGTCCTTTGCTGGGATCATCATTTGCAGTAAACATCTGTATTCTTCTGTGTTTGTGTTATATGCTTTTTTTTCATAAATCGCACATCTTTCGTATGTATCCCAGTAATAAACACACAGCAACAAGAAGCGTTTGCAATAATCACGTGGTTATGGCCAGGAATGCATTTTTTTTTTGTTTTTGGTCAAATTGAGAGATTGAGGGCATGCTATATACATCGACATGACACGTTAAAATTCTTGAGATTCAAAATCCACACATTGGCATCTTGTGGAAGTTTGGAGAATAGAAAGCCATTTCAGGTGTTGTCCAGTGTGGCTTTGAAGTACAACTAGAATAAAAAAAGGCCGGTGGATATTACAGTTGTACAATATAGATCAATATGAATCTTAAACGATTGCTATATTTTATTCATCAATATAGTGTGTCCCGTGGTACAGTGAGATGGATCAAATACCATTTTTTCTACTGGATTTAACCGAATGATCCTTGTTAAAATCAGGATTCAACTGGAACACCGATAGGTATGAAACTTACGATCATAGCCCCTTGGTTACCTCAACTTCTTTCTCACTATTGGATATACACATTCATCTTTTTTTTTCTTTGAAATGATTATACATTTATAAAAACCATTTCTCAAGAATAGTTTGTAAGCAAAGTATTACGATGTTTGTTTTTTGTTTTTTTATGACTCTGAAAAGTATAGCAATTCATATCCATGCTACAGTGGCGTAACGGAGAAAATTAGGGTTCCCCTGTAAAATAAGGCTTTGAGCCCCAAGCTGGATCTTAAACAGGATTGCAAAATCATAGTATGACATGGGCTGTGGGCTCCCTGGAAACCTGCCCTGCCCCCGTGGATGCAGGAGTGTATATTGCGCCACTGGTGAACATGAAATTAAAAGCCCATGAAGCGCTCCTAAATCTGATGGTTTTTTTTTCTTTAATGAAAATGGAATTATGCTGATACTAAAGCAAAATTAAATCTGAGGAATGAGTGAAATTTTATTTACTTACGCTCTTAATAATAGTTTCTTGTAATTGTACATTTTCTGCTACCTTTTTTTTTTTTGAAATGAACTTTTTGAATAATTTTATGCCGTGGCGTAACGGAGAATATTAGTCTCCCTCTGCAAAATCGGGTTTTGAGCCCCTTGAAATCCTGGGTTCCCCCTCTCGCAATGCGGGGGTGTACGTTATGCCACTACCATGCTACTTGAAATACCACAAAACAAGAGTCATCTAAAACTCTTATACGCGTGATTTACCTTAAAAATAACACAAATACTAATCCAACCATACGGCGAGAGTAAATTTAGAATTTCAGAAAATCCCATCATTTTAAACACGTTTCTCTGAAAGACTTCATTACTGAGTCTACAATTTCCTCGTTATTCTTCACAACAAAGAAAAAGCCGGAAGAAGAAATCTCATTTTCTCTAGATTTCTATAAGCTTGGCACAAGGCAGTAATTTTTTCACCAGCGTGTCGGGAATATTAAACCTCACGTGTTGTAACCCCAAACGCAATAAAAAAAATTATAATTTTTCTTTCATAAAAACAACAAAGAATGGTTAGTAATATCTTAAATTTTCGTACTATACACAAAAGCAGTTGAAAAATGTAACAAAAGAAATTAAATTGAAGTATGATCTAATATATGATGGTATAATAATTTATTAATCATGAAGAATGCTTCCTTTTTTCTTGTTCGGATGACTTGTTTGTCACAAAATTATCAATAAATTATCCACAGCTGGGAAAAAGACTCATATGACCGAGTATAACGAAAAAAGAAAAATTATAACAGTAAATAGATCCATGTTATTTTTGAAGACATATATGTAATTATTGATGCATGTTTTTCTCTCATTTTTTTTCACAAATAATTATTTTCGAATCAAAAGAATATATATGTATAAATCAATTAAAATTCCACAATGAAGCAAACAATTGAAATTATATGAATCCTAGAATATTAAATCCTATTTCAAAATATGAATGGCGAATATAAAAAACAACGAAATTCCAATATTTTCAAACAAGATAAAAATTTATAAGATAAACATTTGTAAAATATTCAAGTGCAACCTCGGACTTAGAACAGATAAGTGGAGTTAAACTAGTTAGATGGCGTTAAACTTTCCCTATTGTAACTTGTTAAGTTAATCTGAAAATATTCAATTCACAAAAATATAAAACTTAAAAAGTTAATACCTAAGAAATTAAGCTATTCTTCATCTCATTCTAGAAGGTAATATAACATAAAAATGTTAAAATTCTGAAGCAACTAAGTGCATAATATTACTGAACTATCAAACGCCAAAGATGATGCTCCTATTTTTAAAATAGTCGTATAGAAGGAAAAAAAACTCTAAAATTGGAAAGTTCAAATTAAAAAACCCAGTATATTCATACATGAAGTACCTCAAAACATCAACACGCATTGCATAAATCAACAAAAACTCACCCAATATATATATATATATATATATATATATATATATATATATATATATATATATATATATATATATATATATATATATATATATATGTGTGTGTGTGTGTGTGTGTGTGTGTGTGTGTAGATCCACTGTAAAATAAATATTCAACCCAAAGAAACAATTAAAATTTTCTTTACTGTTACATAATAATACAAATTAAAAATAATGCAATAATTAATTCTCTATTTCCTTTGATTTTGTATGTATTTTTTTTCTTTCTGTTTTGAGTAATATTTACCATAATGGTACTATATTTATACAAACATTTTAAGGAATCAAAAAGGTGAAGAAACGTTCATCTTTTTATATATGCAAATAATTTCAGAATTATATATTTTATTTATGTATGAAATTAATGTGATATATTTTAAAGCAATAAAGCAAACACTTTGCCACGTATATTGATATAATTATAATAGTATATACTCTACACCTATACTTAATATTATCTTATGAATTCAAAGAAATAAAGAAAGAAATCCTAAAAATCGCGAAAATGACCAACATTTGATTACTGCTTAACATTAGTTCAGTAAAATATTTTTCTGCTTTGAAGCTACATCATTTTAATTAATTTTAAATTAGAAAATTGAGTAATATATGGGATAATCCGATTTAGCTGTTTCTAAAGAATAGTATTTAGTTAAGTTGCGAAAAAGGTATACATTGTTAAACTAATGAATTCTTTTTTAACTACACAAGCATAGAACATAAGTTGAAAGTTAACTATAAACGACTATTTAATGTGACTAAAAAACAAAACGTAAAAATGATTAAAGGCACTTATTCTAATGAAAATTAAATCCTTAAGCAATAATGTCTAAAAGCGTTTGTTTGTGTTTTATTTCAAAGCTGAAAAAAAGTCGTTAAAACAAATGTAAAGACAGAAAATAAAACATTCACCATCCCATTAACTAAATGTAATTTTCACACAACGTTAAACTAGAAAGATACAGTAGTGTTAGATATTTTCACAAACTATGGTACTTTTTCTCATGAAATGCTTTAACAAGAAGAAAAAACATTTTATGATTAAAAAAAAGGTATAAAATAAAATAGGACAATTGTTCATTTTAAAAAGGAATATTTTAAATAAGCAACATAGACGTTTATTACTTTTAAAAGGGCTGTATTAAACATTAATTACAGAACTAGAGATGTAATTATTTGCAAATTCTTTTGACAAAGTTATTTAAAATTTCAGCAAAATTTGCTAACGTAAAACTTTAATTTTATTTTGGAAATTTAATTCTAAATTGCAAAAATTTTCAAATTAAAAAAAATTTAAAGATTTCTCTTTTAATTACTTACCTATAATTCACTCCTATAAAAATCACTCTAAAAATGCATAAACAATATTTTGATCTTCATTTTTTTTATCAATTTTTCATTATAAAATACCGAGATTTATTTGGAGTTTAGAACATAGCCCTGTTTTTTGGACACTTTCCAGGAAGCATCCAATATACCTCTCCTTTTCCGGATAAACCTACAAGAAGAAAAGAAATGCTTTTTTTTAGAAAAAAATTAATAAAGGTTCATCATTTTGAAACTAATATTGGTGAGAAGGTATTCCTAATTATTAAAATTTAATTCTGAAATGTTTTGTCTAATTTGGCAACAACAATTTGTACAACAACTAATTTTAACAATTAATTCCTTAAAAGAATTATTTTCATGATTCTCATTACCTTTTTTAAAAAGTTACATATGTAGTTTTAAGCAATATGATTTTTATTTTTAATTTTTAAAAAGAACTTTAAGCCTTAACTTTTCCCAAAAAATATAATTATCATTTTACATAGAAGAATTATAATTACACAATTTTTTTATTTTCAATTACTAAACTTGTTTCATTTTAGAGAGAAGAAATATATAATTTATTAAATATACTTTATAAAATCAAAAGTTTTAATTCTACGCCTGAAAATATTCTTTTTTTATGAAGTTGTTTTTATTTTTTGTCATTTAAGTAATTAAATTTGAGGTAAATATATTTTGAGACTATATTCCTTTATAAAAACGAAAAAAAGTTATTTTGGAATAATACAAGGATCATGTAAGACACAAAAGAGATAAATATTAATGACTACAAAATATTTATACGCTTTCAAAAATATTTACTTAAGAATATTAATGACAAAGGACATGGTACAGTGCTTTATTTTGAAAGAAATTATTCATTTATTCAAAATGTTTTCACATGCAACATTTACCATTCACAAACAATTTCATCTGCAAAAATGGCGGCTTGAGATAATATTTACCTCTAGAAGCATATGAATTTGGTAAATAAATCTTAGATATCTTGATTATCAAAATGCCTTATTTCATTTTAAATTATTTATTTTAACTTGCTGTAAAATCCATATAGTATAAAGGGCAATAAAATCATCAAAAAATAAGTAAATAAAATTAGTGATATGTTTTTCTCTATTCATATAGCTTTATTAAAAATGATGAAATCCACCATTTATTTCTATATATAACAATAACGAAGGCTTATTATCATTTCTCAGAATAGAGCATATACACAGGTAATTGCAGGCTGAACCAACTTAAAGTAGTTCTGAATTTTCTGATAATAATAAACGTAGGGAGATATAACAATATCTTAAAAAAGAATCAATATTTGTATCATATTTTTCAAGCTTTTTAATTTATTTAAAGAGTTTTTACTACAAATTTCCTATAGAACCTAAATACACCCTTCTACATCAATGGAATTAAATATGCCTTATAAACTATGCTACATTTGGAATACTTGATGCAACATAACTCTATATAATTTTTATGCAATACAAAATGTTTAAGAATTTTCTAACACATAAAGATATACCCTCTATAAAAATTCCGCAGGTGTTACATATATCTTCAATCTCTTGATAAGGGAAAAAAATTTAAATCAATGTTTTAATGTCAATTACATAGGTCCATCAAATTTCAATAATAAATGAGTGATAAAAAATGCAGATTTTTAAAATTACATATTTCATGCCTTTTTTGCTAATGAAAAAAAACTCGAGCTATGAATAATAATAAATATGTAGTTTTTTTAAAACCTTATTTATATAATTATAAAAAACATATAACGTTTTTATTCTATTCATTCAGCTAGAAAGAAGAAATATCTGCTTCTTTATACAGATTAAGATGTAAAGATTGAGTATTTGCACATATTTTATAGCACCTTTTAATGAAATCTGTTGCAGGCCACGTAAAGAAGCTTTGCTAAATTCAGATTTAAAACATGGCGTGACTGCTTAGTCGAACACGTCAGCAGAGCAGGCACACTGACAACACTCTATGCCCTATTTGTAAAACAAATGTGACCAATAAAAAGCACTTGATTGTCTGAAAAATTGCATCGAAATTTTATTTTCAGAGCAAGATATTGCATCGTTAACTTTAAGAATTTTTTTAAAACTAAGTTATTATTTTTATTGTTTGACTAAAATATGAAATTATTAATGTCATACATGTTGTATCCGTAATGATCAGTATAGGAAAGAAACAAGTAATACAATTTATTTTTTAAAAGTCAATTCCTATTTCGTGAGAAAAATGTACTGACGCCATCTGTTGCAGCCAGTTCTAACTTCGATAGAAATAACGCTGGATAACTTTAAAATTCCAACATAAAATTGAATGAATATAAATCAATATTTGAAAAAAACTGTATTAAAATCAAGTGTTATCCACTGAAAGTTTAAAACATTTATTTGAATTTGAATGAGTGAATAGAAAGTATTTTATTAACGATTGTAAGTTTGAACAAGATATATATATATATATATATATATATATATATATATATATATATATATATATATATATATAGGGACATAAGTGAACTAACAGTAGGAATTAAAACATGCTAATTCAATCTGCAAATAAAAACATTTTGTACACTGTCAATAAGATGCAATATTTTTATGCATATCTTTAAATGCGCTTCACATGCTTAATTAGATCCAATTATGTTGATGAATTTATAATTTAGTAAGGCTCCTTGGTAATCTTTTGCAAAACTATCGTGAAAATTTTTATAAATAAGTACAAATGAATTCCTTGGTTAAAATATAATGTGTCAGTTGCATATTAAAAAATAACTCGATCTGCATCCATACTCTTTTTTTCACATTTTAATAATAGCTAAGCTAGATTCTTATTATTTTCCCATGCGTAGATCCTGAGAGAATTGGAAAATTTATTTCATACAAGATGTGACCGCATAATAGGAAAACATATTAGTAACCTTCAGTCTATTCCGTGCACTTATCTGGTATGACCTAGAGTAATCAGGATTATAGAAATGACAGAGTATTGCAGGCAGAGATTTGCCTTCAAGGTACTACAATAAGTAGATTGACCAGTAGCCTCGACACCATTAACCGACTCTATACATCAGATCTAAATTGACGGGGAAACCTATGATAAATAGACAATGCCTTACTGGTGGAATGATGCAATAAACGTCTTTCACATTCGAGCGTTGGTAATTTGTACTTATTGAACATAGTAGACCAAGCGGAAAGAACCTTTATTTAGAAAATGTGTAACTTCTGCAAAAAAGTATAATTTATATTTTTTAATAACAAATATATTACTTTTGCCACATTTCATTATATATATATTATATATATATATATATATATATATATATATATATATATATATATATATATATATATATATATATATACCGTAAAATCCGGCGTATAACGCGGACTTATAACATAGAAATATAGATCGACTTTTACGGGTGCGCGTTATATGCCGGATATAAAATAATAGCTTCAAAAGTAAAAAAAAAATAAAAATAAATTTGCATAAAGGAAACTTGGACTTCTACAAAGATTGAAATACTGTTTATTTAAAAGCAATGACATGTCTTATGAACTGAAAGAATTGTTTTTCTAGAAATGTAGTATTTTTTAAAAAATCCCGGGGTAATACTTCGAATAACTGGCCTTAAAACGTAATAGCATTGCTAACATATAATGCAACTCCCTTCGTAAAAAAGAAGGTGTGCGTTATACGGCGAATAAACCTTATAATTAATAAGGGCAGCATGAAAGTATGAGTGCGCGTTCTCCACCGGATTTTACGGTATATATATATATATATATATATATATATATATATATATATATATATATATATATATATATATATACATATCACATCTTCAACCGAATACTACTATTAAAAAAACTCTATGTAGGTCAGTAAAATATTCAGTTAGAAGAAATGAACCATTAACATTCCCTTGTTTTTATACCGCTAGAGTAAACAAACAATTTTGCATGATAATGTAGAGCACATTTACCGTTAATATGGTAAAATATACATACATATATTATTAATGGAGCCTGATGATACGGAATAGATTACTTGTGGTAAGCAGATTAGGAGAAAAATAATTAAAAATTTTATATTGAAATAAAGTTGAATTTTTGAAAATAAAATAGTAAATGATTTAATTTTGGTTAGATTTTTTTATTTATACTTAAAATATTTTTTCACACACCTTAAGTAACCGTAAGGGATGATAACTGATAAGTGAGCATTAAGTAGTGATTAGTACTACATATATTGAATCATTTCATGATCCAGTTCTCTCTTCCTGCATTGTCCATTTATTTTTTTTGTCTTAGGTTTTATTGTGCACTATAATTTTGAGAGATTTTTTTTAAATTTAATATTAAAGAATAATTAATGTATCTGATGTTCTTTTTTCTTGCAACTATTTATTATATTCCCTTTAAATGTTCACCATAAATAAAGCTCAAATACTTAAACTATTTTCTCTTTATGGCAGTAAACATATAAGATTAAATTTTTATTCTTTCTACATCTATATACTAGAGATCACCTTAATATATCATTGTTTCACTCTAGTGTACGTATTTTGAGTGAGACCTGTATGCCACCAAATTACCTATGAATTACATCATGTTTTCTTTCTACTATACTTTTCACGCAATAAGAAAAAATTTGTTATTTTCTTTCACATTTCTATATATATAAACTTAATTGCTTACATACTGGAAATAAGATCTCTCAAACACGGGTTTTTGGATAAAACTCTATTTGCTTTTCGTTCAAAATAGAAATTACCTTTAAATCTGACATTGAGTGTGATTGGGTTTAATATTTTTTTTAAAAAAACTCCTGTCAAATTGTTTGATTTTTTTTAAAGAAGTCTAAAAAAACTGTGTTTATTTGGGAAAAAACAATATTCTCAGCAACAAAAAGAAAATTTCAAGTATGTTGTAGAAGAATTGTCATTTTGGCTTTCATGTTCATCAGAATTTACTCTCAACAAAGATTAGTGTTGACAACTTAAGAAATATATTTTACTCCAAAAAAAACTGTTGTGTCTTAAAGAAAAATCAACAAATTTGACTTGAGGACTTCTTTTTCAATATTGAAAATGACAATGAAATAAATGTCAAGTTTGTAAACTGAAAACTACAGCTATGATCTGCAATCAATACAATTATTGAGATTTAACATTGTGTTAAACAATTATTAATATTATTTAAACATTTAATTTGATGTAATTAAATTTAATTAAATGCTTTCAATTAAATATACTGATGAAATACAAAATTAACAGTTATTCTTCCACATTTTATTTTACTTTTTTTAAAAAATGCAATAAATATCTACACAATCCACTTTTTAAAACAAAGAGAAAGAGAGAGCGAGCGAGCGAGAGAGAGAGAGTAGAGTTCATTGGTTCGCATTTCATCAATTTTTCTTTTAAAAAAAATTCAGTGTGAAAAAATATAGGTGTGATAATCCTTACGTTATATTTACAAGAGGATAAAGGGCTTTGATAATACTTATCTTAAAATTTTTAGAATATCTTATGCATTATATTAAATTTAATAATTTAATATAATGAATATTGATGTGTTTATGAAATTTTCCCTTTATATAAGTACCCCTTATTATTCCCTTTATTAAAGTACATCTATAAAACTTTGCAATTTCGAACCACTGTCAATTTAGAATTACAAGTTGGCATCTAAATCTCCAAACTTCCACATCATATCAAAGTGAACTTTTAATCTCAATAAATTTTACATCCACCCATCCATCGACCTATCGAATGTTGCCAAATCACACTATAAAGCTACTAAAGAGTAAAACCAGATTGATTACCTGTTATCATCCAGCCACCACGAAAAAACATAAGTGCTGCTCACGAAGAGCTTCATAGCTTTGATCATTATCAAATGAGGAGGAGGACACACACACATATCAGCTAGCACAAAACCCTCCAAACCATCACACCATTCACATGTAAGGACTATGAGTCAGGACAGGATAAACCTCCAGCAGTCAGCCACAACGACCTCAGAACCAACAACTCGACGAAACAACGCTACTTATGAAATTATGTTTTTAAAATGGTACATTAATATAAAAAAAAACTTCCACTTTCGTATTTTGTTAAGAATTAAGCTTAGTTATATAAAATTAAAAAAAAAACGTGGCAGTTTTTCGAACATTTTGTGCAAAAAAAGTGACCGCTTAACCCTTTATCTACCACATTATGATTTACTGCAGTTTTTTTCACGCAATACTTTTTTAAAGATTTTTTTCTTGAAAATTAAGACATCTAGATATATAAAGGGTGTTTTTTAGAGGTATAGAACTTTAAATTGCAATAAAACAACGATGTATTAATCGATTGACATAATTCTTTTTTATTCGAAAGATAATCTTGTGACATTACATTTTAAATATGATTTCTGGCATATGACTGCCACGGCTGGCTCGAATGTAGTCCAATCTGGACGTCCAGTTTTCGATGACTTTTTCCAACATTTGAGGCCGTATATCGGCAATAACACGGCGAATGTAGTCTTCCAAATGGTCAAGCGTTTGTGGCTTATCCGCATAGACCAATGACTTTACATAGCCTCACAGAAAATAGTCTAGTGTTGTTAAATCACAAGATCTTGGAGGCCAATTCACAGGTCCAAAACGTGAAATTAGGTGGTCTCCAAACGTGTCTTTCAATAAATCGATTGTGGTACGAGATGTGTGACATGTTGCGCCGTCTTGTTGGAACCACAGCTCCTGGACATCATGATTGTTCAATTCAGGAATGAAAAAGTTAGTAATCATGGCTCTATACCGATCACCATTGACTGTAACGTTCTGGCCTTCATCGTTTTTGAAGAGGTATGGACCAATGATTCCACCAGCTCATAAAGCGCACCAAACAGTGAGTTTTTCTGAATGTAACGGTGTTTCGACATACACTTGTGGATTAGCTTCACTCCAAATGCGGCAGTTTTGTTTGTTGACGTAGCCATTCAACCAAAAGTGCGCTTCATCGCTAAACAAGATTCGCTTATGAAAATCGGGAACAACGGCAATCTCGTTTTGGGCCCATTCGACGAATCTACGCCTTGCTGGATTATCGTTTTGATGAATTACCAAACGAAACTGAGAATGAATCACTTGACAGCTGTTAAATCGGTCGTCATCTTGGAAAGTAATGCCAACTTAAACTTCTATACTTGGAAAAAAACACTATTATAAATGCGAAAGTTTGTGAGGATGTTTGGCCATCTTTCACGCAAAAACAACTGAATGGATTTAAATGAAACCATACAGTAATATAGCTTATACATCAGAATAACGCATAGGCTATAATTTATAGCATGGACTATAATTTATAAAGATAGAGTGTGAAGTGTCCAAAATATAACGATATTTGTCAAGTAAGTAGGAAAAAATTCTGCCATCTGCAAGCATTTCTGGGTGCGCTTTAAAAAGGCCCACGACAGCATATATCTATCTTTTGTTTGTGAAGAAACCCTTTTTGTTTCAGCTGCGCAAGGCGCTCGCTTCTAATTATATCCTGTGATCAGCATAATCCCTATTTTTTTATTTCAGAATAAAACTAAGTTTTGAAGGGAGATTTTGTTATAAATCTCTCTTTATTATAATATTTTTTATGATGTTATGCGCATTTGATAGTAGGAAATTGATCATTTTTCAAAATAAATGCTTTTATCAGTTCTGGTACTTAAAGTAAATAAACTTTCTCTTTCACATTACATTCATTTGGACAAATTTTCAAAATTTGTTAGTGGTTAGTAGTTAATTATAACGCTATAATTTTAATTGAATAGGCAGATATTGCATTTTTAAGTATAAAATAATTATAACTAATATATTGTATTTTTTGGAGTGAGTGAGTGAGTGAATATTAACGTCGCACTGTTCAGCTACACGAGTGCTTTTGGCAACGGACCAATTATTCTTTAACTATGGTCAAGTGACGTGGACGACACATGAGCTGACATCCTCTTCTCCTAACTACCACACCACACCAACTTAGAAGGAATATTCTACCAAAACTTAGCAGGAATATTCTTTGAAATCCACTCTTCCAAGATATATGGCAGCATGGGTTCTATGATGAGTGTTTTAGCGATGAAGGTGAATAGTTTTGTAGCAGATATTACGTTCTTAGCTGACGGGGCGTTTTCAGCGGATTGCAAAGATTATTATTTTTGTCCCAAAAAATAGTTTATGTCAACATTAAATTGTCTTATGTTTTTGTATGTTACTGAAGACCTTAGACAACAATTTGACTACTTATTTTAAGTGAACGGTGTATATAATTAATTTTACAGTGGAATATCTTTAATTAATTTATTCGCTCTAACGGATTAAATTTTCCAAAGTGGAGTATTTTGTTTATGTATATCTCTTAATTTTCAATGTAGTGATCGAAAAAAAAAATATTGTACCAAAAAAACTGCAGAAAATCATAATGTGGTGAATAAAGTGCATCTCTCCCCTACACGGCGGGTCTTATAAAGCTTGAGCTATGAAAGTAGCTACACATTTGCCCACTTGACTCTATCGTTAACATTTCGTTATGTTTTTTCATTGAATCACTATTATAGTTTAAGAAACGCCGTTGCTTGCGAATATGACAATTTTTACATAAAATGAATACAACAAAAAGTAATATTAATGTATTACACTTTCAGATATAAATTATTTACACTATTTTAAGCGTTCATTACACAAAACTTTTAACAATGTGGTATTTTTGCTGAGCAGAGATCATCTTAGAGAGGTATTTTCAAAAATCAACCCTCAAGAGTGTTACGGGGAGTTATAAATAAAAAAAACCTTCTTTTTCAGCTATTAGATCTACATACTTAAAACTTAACAAAGGTGTTTTTTTTCTTTCCTTTTTTTTGTTTAGCTGAGATATGCAAAACCTTTTTTTTTTGTTTAATTTGAAATTCACGTAAAATTAACTCATTAAAAACTTCTTTATCCTTCACTCTGTGTAGTTTAATTTTTTAGTTCACCCGTACGAAGAACGGGTATATCAGCTAGTAAATAATACATAAAAAATACTTACCTCTGGGAAACTTAATCCGTTAGAGCTCATTAATTTATTAGAAATATTCCACTGTAAAACGAGTTGTATACACTGTTTACTTAAAATAAAGAGTCAAATCGTTTTCTAAGGTCCTAATTAACATACAAAAAAGTAAGACACTTAAATTTCGACATTAACTTTTTTTCGGGACGAAAAAGATAATCTACGCAATCCGCCGAAAACACCGTCAGCTGAAAACGCAATTTCTGCTATAAAACTATTCGCCTTCTCCGTTAAAATACTCATCATAGAGCCCAGCTGCCATATATCTTGGAAAAGTGGATTTTAAAGAATGTTCCCCGGATAAATATTGTCCGAGTATTCGTAAAAATTATTATTCTATGGAATTTTAAACTGAGAGTGGTAGTTATAAGTACCATTGGTAAAGAAAGGGTTAAGGAGTCAATATAATGCTTTCTTTTTACTTGTGTAGAGAGATTTAAAATAATGTCTTGTATTTTATGATGTGAATTATAATAATATTAACCCGCAATTATTTATGCAGCGAGTCCCAAGAACCATCGAATCTAAGTCTGAATAACTTTACTCATTAAATTTATTCACATTTAACAAAAAGTTAAATTACCACGTTTAAGCATATTAATCGATCATTCAATCACACTAACATCTTAAGAAACAGTGATAATAATAACTCCTCAGTATCTCCCATAGGCAGATCATATTCACATTTATATATTAACCGAAAAACTGGTGCCATAGGAGAGAAGTACTTTATATAAAAATTTATGTAAATTATATATCAGGCGTTCGATGGCGGCATGATTAAATAGCATACGATCTGCCTATACTTCACTCAGTGGAAATTCCAGATGAAAAGAAAATTAAGGTTATCTCTAACATTTTAATCTTGTAAAAATTAAAAATGCCTACAACTACATAATTCATGTACCGTTTGTTAAAAAAAATTAGCGTTTTCTTCCTATTTATGTCAACAAACTCTGTCATCTTTCGAAAAAAATTATCCATTATTTATAAATTTGTTTAATCACAGGTAATATGAATAAATGTTAACTTTTACGGAACTACAAAATTATTTTTCTTGGAAAAATACAAAACCATTTATCATCATCTTAGTAGTTTTCTTGTAACAAGATTGCAAGCTTCGATCGATAATCATTAATAATAGTTTTTAAAGAATTATTAGAAAGAGCCAAAGGCTACAATAAAGAAAAATGCTACACAGTGCCCGTGAACTTCAACATGTTGTCTGTTTATATCATTAATAATCCAGGTAACTTTCATAATGGTAGAAATAAATGATTTAACATTAAACCGTATTTTTTGGCTAAGAAAAACACGCATTTCCCCAATTACACAATACCCCATTTTTATAATCTACCTTGCTAACGACCTCACCAAGATTTTTTATTTCATTTTTTTTCTGGGTTTTGATCTTCAAAGGAACAAAACAAAGGACTGGGATTTTTTGTTTCTTTATTTTTTGATATTTCATTTTAATAAGAAATTTTGACCGTAATGAACTGAAGGGCGGATTTGAGCCACGGAAGCTTTAGAAGGTATTTGTCAGCAGAGAAAACTTTTCGTTCTCTTATGTTTTGTTTCGTTTTTCTCTTTGAAAACAGTGGGGTAGGTTCAGTTCTAGGAAGCATTTAATGATCAGGTAATGCACTTTAAAGTGCTTTTCCTTCTGTGTACTTTAAAATAAAAGCACGACGAAAGGTCCTTAATTATGTCTTAAAAGCAAAATTGTTATCATATATTAGCGTAAGAAAGATAGGGTGCATGTTTAGTTAATTCTTCTTTTTACAAGAGACAGAAAAATATATGAAGGTAAATTATCAATAGGACTATAACAACTTTCAATTCGGAATGTATTCAAAACTATATATTGTATTAAATTATTAGCTAACATTAAATGAGTTTGTGATTAATTTCAAAGGTTTTTGTTTACTTTTAGTAAACAATTTTAATAATTATTTTTTAAACTGCACTTCATTTATTGTACATGATAATATCCATAATAACATGTTTGCGGCAACTAAATTTACCACATTTGATTATTAATTTCTATTAGAGAATACCATACAGAAATTGAAATTAAAATATCTTGTCGCGTATATATGTGTGGTAATGAGTAAGAGAAATGGGTGTTCGTATATCCTTATATATGTTTTAAAAACTATATAACTGTACATTTCATATAAAAATGTTTTTCAGTAATTTTCTTTCATTAAAAAACAAAAAAAACGTACTGATTATTAATAATTTAAATCTTAAGATGAAATCAAATGATTTCAACGTATTTAATTTATCATTTAGAAAAAAAATATTGATTTTTTTTAACTATGAAACTTTGTAATTTTACTTTTTTTTGGATGAAAGATATTCTTATTTGTGTAACAATATACAACGTAGAAGTTAGGAGTACCTAATACTACAATTTGTTTCCCTTTTTTTAGCAAATTTATTATAACATTTACATATGATTTATATTGTTATCTGCCAAGTAATATGCGGCAGTGATGGGCTAATGTTCATGGTAATGGACTCTGGGGACAAGATATCCTCCTTGTAAAGGGACCGTTGCATGTTAAACTTGTGGAGGCTCAAACTTTCTCCTGTTGGTATGGTGTGAAAGCTAGGAGAGGGAGAGCTAGCTCAGGTATTGTCTTCGTCCCTTGACCATGGCTCAAAAGTACGAGGTCCATCGCTAAAAACACTCGTGTAGCTTTTTATAGTCCAACGTAAATATAACTCTTCTTCCTACACAATAATATAAATTCTAAAAATAATATGAGAGTAATTAAAATCATTAAAATATAAAAAAATGACTTTAAAATATACCTCAATTAGTTCCTCAAAAATGCTTGTAATTTATCTCACCCAATAAAAAATAAGGCTTACCTCGTTCATGTATGAGGGTGCATATGTTGTACTACTAATTCTTATTTGTTTATTGCGTGGTGGTATATAAAACATACCACTTGTTTGAATGCCTCAGAAATTGAGGCTAGAAGGTACATTCTCTGAGCCACCACAAACGTCAACTCCAAGCAGTTACTCAAGTTTCCAACAGGTGTCAGAAGCTATTTGTGTGCAATGGGTTTACGCAGTAGTTCATTCTTGGATCGACTGCGAGTCTGTTGAATGGAATTTTTTGGAAGTGACCGTGTTGTGTATTTTTAAGTGTACATGAAAGTGAGATATTTGATAGAAGTCAGGTATTAAATAACTAAATTAATCAATGTTACAATAATTAGTACCTTACATGAGCATTGCTAGTATGAAATTATGAAAATATAAAAAAATGTACCAATACGCTACTGAAGGCCATCTTATTTACAAATACAAAATACATTCCGCTAATTTTTGTTCAAAATAATGGACATGTTTACTGTGTGCCAGATATATTTGCTGTAAATTATCTACACTATTAAAATTCGTTGGTAAACAAACGTATCTATGCGGCTATGCTGTATGGGATCTTATCTTCTCACGAACCGCACGACGCAGAAACTCGCAGAAGGTACCAAATAAACGAGAATGGTCCGAAGAATCCGTTTTGACCATTTATATTCCGATATTCAAATTAGTTAAAAAGATTAATTAAAAACCTCGAAACGCAAAATTAATGTCATTTTTCATCGCCAGGGACCAAGTTCAAAAATTCAGAATTTCTTTTTTTTTCAGACGTTTTTAAACGCGATCTAATTTTTTTCATGAGACTCAGACGAAAAATAATTACAGATTCGGAAATATCATTTACTTCGCCACAATATGGTATAATTTATTTTACAA
The DNA here is from genome assembly GCA_019973935.1 of Trichonephila clavipes. Taxonomy (NCBI): domain Eukaryota; kingdom Metazoa; phylum Arthropoda; class Arachnida; order Araneae; family Nephilidae; genus Trichonephila; species Trichonephila clavipes. Next base: position 1,584,586 of record BMAU01017835.1, read on the forward strand.
AATGATTATATTTTTTATTTCTTACGATTTTTTTAAAAATGAGTCGAAATCGATGCGTTTTATGAATAAGATTTCTAAATCGGCATGCATCCACTTGCATTTTCTTTCACGCTAATGAAAAAAATATTTTACATTAAAAAAGTTCATGTTTTTCTCTTTTAGAATCTGTCATTTTAAAAATTAAAAGTCAAAAACTAATTTTAATTTTCAAAAAATACTCAAAATTTTATTTAAATACTTAATAACTTCTTTTGTGTAAAAATAATCTCACGAAACTTTTTTCCGTCTGTAGAACGATATTATACGTAATCTGTAAAAAAATTGATAAAAAATCTTAAAAATTACGGGTTTTTTTTTAAAAAAAAAATGTGTTTTTCGGTTTTTTTTTCCTTTTTACAAGTAATATGTAAGTATTATTTTTTTTAAGTTTTTTGTTTAAAAATTACCGTTTTTTACAATCGATATATGACGTTTGAAGGCATTAACTTAAAAATGAAGCCTGAAATGTTTTTTTTAGCTTTAACACAAATAACGCAATGCGAAATTAAAAATCGCCTCCTTTTATTTTGAAGGTCTCTTCTCTCCCTTTCCCCCAAGGAATCACGGCGTGAATGCTAAAGGCGCTTCATAAACATTTCCGAACATCCCGGGTTCGGAAGTAACGCTTAAATTTTGTGATGTTTTTAAAAAAATACTCCAAATTTTATTCGCGCATTTAAAAACCTCACCAGAAAGTTTGTAATTGGAAAGATAATTTATTTCGTCATGATACAATTTGTTTTTACAAAACAACAATACTTTACATAATTTAAGATTTTTTTCTAAAATGAATCAATATCGATGCGTTTATATGAAAATGATTTTTTAAAAAACTCATACGTTGATCTTTTAGAGGTACTTATTTAAAAAATAAATTGCTGAAAACCTTTTTTGCGATTTTTCAAAAAATACTCTTTTTTTTCCCTTTCTGCGAGAAATATTTAAGCAATATTTTTGTCACATTTTTTTGTTTAAAAATTCCGCGGTTTGCAATCGATGTTTGAAGCTTGATAGCGCATTAACTTAAAAATTAAGACTTTAAACAATTAATTACTTAACTAATATACCATGATTTTAATATAAACGCACGTTTTCAAAAATCACTCAAAATTTTATTATACACGCGGCTCCATCTACAGAGAATCGGAAGGATCATTTACTTCGCCCCGATAAGGTAATATAATTTTGTAATACATTTTTTTATTTACATACCACATCTCTGAAAAAAATTACTTAAAATTTACGGGTTTTTTTTTTATTGTGCTTTTCCCCTTTTTCCTTTTTGCGAGAAATACTTTAGCATTATTTTTGTTTCATTTTTTATTTATAAAAATAATTGTATGAAACTTTTTTTTCCACGTATCGAATTTTTAAAAAAATGCTCGCAATTTTAATTCAACATTTAATACAGCTGTGAAATTCTGTAATTATAAAAAATTCTACTTTTTTCAGCATACAATTATTTTTATAAAGGTGCATTTTCGTTTCCGGGACCTAAAAAGTTGCAAAGTTAGTGAATGATATTGAAGTCCCACTGTTCACTTACTCGAGAGCTCTGATAGCGAGAGGGGAAGAGGAATTACCATGACAATATGTTATGCATTTAAAAATGTTCGGACAACGACGGGGAGTTGGGAATAAACCTATCTAACAAAGAAAAGAAGCGAAAAAAATTCGAAACAGGGAATTTTAAATTATACACTCGGTAAAAGTCCGAGCAACGCCGGGCTAAGCAGAGGAGGGGTGGGGTGGAAGTCATTTTGAAAAAAAAGTATTAGAAGTGCTGATTTTGTCAAGGAAAGGGAAAATTTATAAAAATAGAGAAAGCCCGTGCAACGCCGGCCATGCAGCTAGTATTTTTAAATAATAATAATATTTATTTAATAATAGTGCACACACAATTATACAAATGTCCTGAATGAGCTAAAGCTCGTGTTCAGGAAAAATCAATACCGCTAATACACTTATTATATATGTTGACTAAATAAAAACTAGGTAAAATAAAATAATGTATAGATAAGAATATTTAAAATTACAACTAGTATTAGGTAAATTAGGACTAAACTAGAATTCCGTTTACAACATTAAATTAGGAAAAACTAAAAACATTTTAATATCTATAGGATGAATAACAAAATAAATTGAAGAAGTGTATTTATTTATTTTTCAACTATGAAATAATGGATGTGTCGTTATCTGGAAAGTTCCATTGTGAACAGAGAAGAAAACATTATATTTCCAGAACTTTCATTCTGCTTGAAGCGTGGTGGTACAAAACATGTGTACCACTTATTTTTTAAAACTTTGGACACCCTTTATTTGAAAAAGTTTTTTTAATATTATTATTATGTATCAGCTTTTGCTCAGTAACTATATTTTTGTGCGTTTTTTCTGAAATATTTGCTTTTATTTCCTATGTTGCATTATTTTTGTCGAAAATTCAGTGCAGGAAAGAATTATTGCCTTCTGTGAGAAATAGACTAAATGGAAATAATTGTCTTGTAATAAGTACAGATGGATGACGAAGGGATTTATTATATATTGGTATGTGAAATTATAATTGAAATCTCGTCAAAAAATAAAATTAGCACAGTTATTCATTAATCGTGAATATTTATTGTTCAACCTTCAACATATCAATAACTGCAGTCAGAAATTCGATATTTTACTTCCATTTATACATTCCATGACTTATAATTCTAAAACTTCATTTACTAAAGAAGCATAAAAAAATCATAGATACGTATAAATACAATGCATAGATTGAATTTATCGCAAGATTAATATTAAATCAATATCATTATTTAATACATAAAATGGAAAAGAAGTTTAATTGATGAACTTCATGCCCATAAATAACAATTTTTCCTCGTATTTTTTAAGCCTAATTACTACTATCTCCGAACTTGTACGTAATAAAGCTCGAATTTTCTCCAAACATCATCTTTGTTTACCACTCCACCGTCTTTGAAGTCTGTAAAACTAAATCCCGTTCCCAACACATGTTCATTTTGCTCACACGGAACCCATTTATCATTGTAAAAGCCATCCTGTTTACAACAACAAAAAGTAATGCAAGCTTAAATATACTTGGTGGAAATAAGTGAGTAGTCGTGTCATGCTTTTTATGAGGAGCTTTAATTTTGTTTTTTTCGTTTATTTTTCTTTTCTTTCTTTCCAAATATCTTCCTTTAGAACGTGAGAAGTATGAGTTGAGGTTAGAATGTTTAATCATCCTCTAGAGTTTCTTGTCCGTTATGAAAACTTAATGGATGAAAAACTTTGTGAAATGCCGTAACTCAAAATTTGTTTCTTTCTTTTAGAAAGGAGAAAATTTACATCGCACATTTAATTATTCATCAGATGCCATTAAGAATTATCCATTGTAAGTTTGTAGCTTTCATCCTTGCCTAAAACACAGAATTTAATTTTTTTTAAATGAAGTTACGGTTTTTCTTACTATGATTCCTACGTTTATACTTTGCTATCATAATTATTATTCACTAATTTTTTATTAAAGACACTGACTACGTTCGGAACAGTGATTTTAAAAAAGCGTATAGTTGGATAATTCTCTTTTTTCATTCTTTAGTGTCAATTAAATTAAATATATATGAGGATTTTCTACGAATATCATTAGAAAAGAAAATTTAATTTTTAGCCCATGGAAAAAATAAAGGAAAAATGACATGTTTTTATAACGTTCTCTTTTTTTAAAAAAAATACTTCTATAATAGTAATATTTTGCATATATATAGCTAGTATTTCAGTACCGTTTTGATCTAATTTTTTAAAATACTTAATTTGAATGATTTATTCATATTTACATATTATCTGAGTAGAGAAATTAAATAAAAAGAAATACAAATAATTCTCAATCAATCGTAACTCTGAAAACCGTGGGAAATTTTCAAATATTTTATTTTCAATCCCGATTTAGAAGTCCTAACTATATACAGCCAAAATATTATTATTATGGATGCATCATTTTTAAATAAAGAGTTATTAGAAAATATGTTATTTTTTCTCAATTTTTTTGCCAAATAAATAAGTAAAATCCTTGAAATAATGTAATACTATTCTTGAAATAATTTTATATGTGTATTCTAATTCAATTGACATTAAATATTCATTTATACGCTTTTTTTTAAATTGCTGTTACGAACGTTATCAATCGGCTTTAATGGCAATTTTTTAATGCTGCGTACTAAAAACAATTTTTGGGAAAAAATATTTGGAAAAAAAATCAATTTATTTCTTTCTCTATTTTTTCTTTTTACAATTTATATTTATTTAAATTCACACCTGTTTGAAGTCAGTAAAATATTCTAGTTATTCACTTGGTTTTATTGGTATTTGGTGAAACAGCTACACATATTTTAGAATTAACGATAAAAATGTGTGATCCAGAATAATATTAACAAAGAAAGAATTGCAGGAAAAGGCGAAGGAATGACAAAAATTGATTAATAATATCGTTAAAAATTTCTGTAGTGTGTTGTCTGTGTTTAATAAAAAAACAAAGAAAATTTGTTCAATTTCAAGTCATAAATCAAGTATGTAATTAAATTGGTAAGCCCTTCAGGGGTAATATATTTTTTACGTAATTATGACGTATTTTAAAATCAGACGAAAAACTCAAGGCACTATTTTTAAACAGTATTTGCAACTGAACTTCGAATGGACTATCTCTGTCAATTCATTAACACTTTTAACTCGACCTACTTTATGAGTTTACGATGTCTAACTGAATTGCAACACAGAATACTGATTTAATATTAAGTTGCTCCTTGTTTCTAAATCAGAGAAAATTACTTTATACTAAAAGTAGAAAAATATTCTTAAGGAAAAGTATATTAAATATCCTATTTGGTGTATTGCTTACTAAATTGCATTAATATATTATTTTATTAGTTCCCTTTTTTTAACAATTTATCGCATGCACGTTTCACACCACTATCATTTGCCCCTAATGGAAATTATTTCAGTTCAAAGGAGACTATAATCTAAACCACACAGGAAAATTATGCAACTACTAAAATTATTTACAATTGAAATAAAAACTGAGTAACTGAAATAAAAGTCGATATAAATTTCCCAGATAACCAAGGGTGTTGAGAAATATAAGCCATATATTAATAACGTTTTAAATTAAAATTTGATACTTTATGCGCGACACAACTTAGAATTCAATTTTTAAAAGAATTTTTAAGAGAAAGCGTATATCTCTTGAGGAAAAGGTAAGTAGGAAGATTTGGAAAACTATTAACGATATTTTACTGTCTTCGGTTAATTATGGTGAAAAAGTGTTCCCTAAAGTTAGCTTTAGTAAAGTAAAATATTTACTTGGATTTTTACAATTGATTCATTTTCATATATTGATCAAATTTATTTATATGTTAATCACTTAGTTCCTGTCTTTAATGCGTCGTCTTACACATGTTCAACTATTTTTTCTAATTAAATTAAAGTGTTCAATTGCTATACACGCGCTTTATTTAAACATTTCTTTAAAAAGTTTAAGTATTCTTATACATTTTTCTTAAAAAAATACTTATTTTTTTATAACTGTATCTTTGCAAATATTCTATTTACATCATATGTAGCCGACCCCTTTTAAAACTTCATCACAACCAAATAAAAACTATTATCTGCAGATTACTCGCGAAGAGATTAAAACGAGCTATACATTGTAAAAGCTTTATAAGGTGTATTTTAAGGTGTTTAAACTTTCTCAATAACGCAAAAGATCAAAATTTTGATTTTCAAAAGAATTATTTTACAAAAATACTCCATAAATAAAATTAAAAAAACTTATATCATACAATCTACGTACTTTTCTTAATATACAATGATATAAATTTATAAACAATTTTACATACAATTGCAAACCATATTTTTAGAAATAAAAGAATCCGAAAAAGTAAACACCGAAAGGGGCTTTCGTATACATTGTACTAGTTATGTACCTATATTTTTCCTTTTATAACATATTTTATATGTTATAGTACGTAATAAGAAAACGATAATTCTCATAACAATGGATGACAACCGATGGTCCGTAAAAAAAATTTGATAGCCCTTAGAAAAAAAACTGAAAAATTATCTATATTTTCAATAAAATCTAGTTTCAATAATGATGTGTTACAAATCTTGTATTACATAACAGGGATTAATCAGTAAAAAAATGCTACTACTTTTAGTTAAAATTCTTTTGACTTCGTAATGAATGGCCGGTGTCATCCATTAGTATAAGATGGCCAGAAGGAAGATTAGCCAAGAGATATTCAATACAAGTTCTATTTATTAACAAATATCAATAAAGATACAGATTAAACCACCCAAGTTGAGAAATGCACCAATTGTTAAATATGGAGAGCACTAGCGAGGTACACGAGATACTAGAAGATTTAATAATACATCGGATCACTTAGTATTAGCACATCCAGGGAATACACCTTCTTACATTTTAAGATGCTTTCTAAAAATATCTAATTCAAACCGACCTGAATTCCATTTAACCACTAATTGACCAAATCGTCAATCTTAATATTATTCAAATTACCTACGAAGCTCTGTCGCCTAGCTATACGTTAAAAACTAATTGCAATACTACTAGCTTCTAACTTATCTCTCTTATTGAGCTTGAAAGTTAATCATAAAATGCAAGCCTTGATTTGCATAATCACGTCTTCTTTGGAGGAATGTTTTCAATCGAAAAATATTTAATGACCCATTATTCACCAAGATGATTATCTGAAAGAACGCGAGTAGACCCGTTACGTTTAGTGACTTCTTACCAATGTTGGCAGGTTTATGTATTTTAAAGAAATAGTTTGCAACCATGATAAATTGGACACATAATAGATCAATTTATTGATATTGTTTTACCTTGCCGGTTTGTTTTTGTTATTCGTTAAGTTTCTTTTCAATGATATGGAAATGTAAATAAAGGCATTAAATAAGTGACACTATTTAGTTATAGGGGACCGTCATAGAGTCAATCATATTAGTTGTCTACCAGATAAAGTTAAAGTTGTAAAGTTTGGCCACCACTGATCTGTAACGCCACCGTAAATTCCCTTGGGATTTTCAGACTGATGTATGTATTATATAATATACTAGCCGTTACCCGCCCGCTTTACTGGATATTTCACGATGTTGTATAAATGCATACTGTTTACATATATATGAATTATTGATATATAGTATTAAGAATGCGATTGTATTGAAAAATATATTTATAGCTGTAACTCTCGCTTCTTGATATAAAAAGGACATAAATTATAATATTTAATTTCAATTTATATCTAAAATAGAAGTAGAAAGATTTTTTGCGCTCACACTTAACCTAATAATCAAGTGGAACCAAAGCAACTTTCATTGGATCTCTACTCCATAAAATAAATATGCGTGCTAAATTTCAAGTCTAAATCTGACAGAGCAAAAACGAAATTTTTATCATAAATACCTCGTTCAGAGCATTCTTAGCGGATTCCAATTCAACAAAAAAGCATGTAAACGAAATTTTATTATTAAAGTATTAGCAGTTCGAATACGGAAATTTCGTCAATCAATACGCCCCAATAACTCTTCTCGCTTCCCCCTGGAGTTGATTTCCGTAAAATCCATTCTTAGTGGAACACTTTTTAACTAAAGAAACGTGCTCAACAAATTTCAAGTGAATGGGTTAAATTCAAAAACAGGAATCGTTCTATAACACGCCTTAATCCCTCGCAACTCCAATCCTTTGGGGGTCCGTTTTCGCAAAACATTTTGCAAAAGGAACTCTATTCGATGAATGGAACATTCATTCTAATTTTCAAGCAGATGGGTCTATTAGTTGAAAAGCGGAAGTATTTATCTATTACGCGCCTTAATCACCCTCAGTGACCGTTGGGCATCCATTTTCCCCAAAACTATTTTGTACCGGATCTCTACACCATGAAAGGAATCAGCTTACCAAATTTTAAGACTGTACGTCTAAAACTTTAAAATGGAAATAATTGTCTAAAACGCCTTTAAGCCCACGCAACACCATTGGAAGCGATTTTCACAAAACTCATCTTATAACGGATCTCTACGCATTGAATGGAATATGCTTACTCAATTGCAAGATTTTACGTCTAATAGTTTGAAAAAGATGTTAAATGCCTATAACGCCCCTTAATTCTCTACAACGCCACTTGGGAGTCGATTTTGAGAAAACTCATTTTGTAGCGGATCTCTACTCTATGAAAGGAATCCGCTTGCCAAATTTCAAGAGTGTACGTCTAATAGTTTAAAAATAGAAATAATTATGCATAACTCTATTTAAGCGCCCTCCACGCCCCTTGGAGGTCGATTTTCTTAAAAATCATTATATAGGGAATCTTTAATTTATGAAAGAAATCTGTGTACCAAGTTTCAAGACTGTACATCTAATAGGTTTATAATGGATATAATTATCTACACTCATGTCCATAAAATAAGAATAATTCAGAATCACACAGAAATTGAACTCTAAAATAAAAATTTCCCCTGTAGAATTATCACACACATCTTGAAGAAGAATATGCGAACTACAGGAAACCACCAGATGGCGCGGATAGTCCGTCACAATGACGAGAGCGTAAGAGAGGGGTATATAAGGAGTTGTGACAAAGAAGTAAAATTGTTCACAAGTGCTTTAAAAGCCTTTCATCGCAATAACCGCATAGTTATGGCACAAAGGAAGTATTTGGATGATTTTTTGCATGGTAGAATTATTGGACGACTGGAATGTGGACGTACCCAACTGGAAGTATCCGAGGAACTTAAAATCGCCGCGAGTGTCATATCCAGGCTTTGTCAACGATTCCAAGATGATAGTAATGTGAGTTGATGTTACAGCACAGTTCTCCCCGAGTTACAACGCCGAATGAGGTCAGGTATATATATATTTGGCAGTTACTGCCAAAAGAAACCGACGAAACACAGCATCAGACCTGTCCCGTCAGGTCTCTTCAGCTACCGGTACGACAGTTTCAAGGCAGACTGTGTACAGACGCTTAGGGCACAATGGTCTATATGGTCGTAGGCCTGTTAAATGTGTTCCACTTACCGCAACTCACTGTTGCCTGCAATTAACCTGGAGTAGAGAGCATGCATTGTAGACACCACAACAGTGGTCTTGCGTGATGTTTTCCGACGAGTCCAGGTTTAGTTTGCAGTCTGATTCTCACCGGATTTTAATATGGAGAGTGCCAGGTACCCGTTACCACCAAGAGAACACCATTGAACGACACCGTTACGGTGGTGCAGGCTGGCTCGTTTGGGTAGGAATTAGTCTTGGTTCCAGAACTGACCTGCATGTACAGAGTGTAACGATGACAGGCCACATCTATCGGGATGTCATTATGGAACAACATGTACGTTTGTTTCGGGACGCCATGGGTGCTGAATTTCTGTTTATGGTTGACAACGCTCGTCCTCACCGTGCAAACATTGTAGACGAATGCCTTTAATCGGAGGATATCACCCGTATGGATCGGACAGCATACTCACCGGACTTGAATCCAATAGAGCATGTGTGGGATATGTTTGGTCGACGAATTGCAGCCCGTCAACCCCTTCCCACCTGTCTACCGGAACTTCGGAGGGCATTGCTTGATGAGTGATGTAATATTCCCCAAGATCAGATTGATAATTTGATACTCAGCATGCCTAGGCGTTGTAAGGCCTGTATTGCATCGTCCGGGAGACATACTCCGTATTAACCATCATACTAACCATGTTATACTATTTTTTGTAAATAGGTTTTTTTGAAATTTGCTCCAGGGAGTAAAATCGTAATTTTTATTAATTATGTTAAACATATAGCATCGTTTTTGCTCTTTACCTTTTGTTTGATAAATAGACTTTCCAAAAGAGTCAAATTTGTTTTGCTTCTGTCTCTTTCTTTGCCTGAACATCATTATCTTTAATTTATGGACATGAGTGTATAACTCCCCTTGGGTTTCGATCTTTGCAAAATCCGTTCTTAGCTTATGTCTACTCCATGAAGGAAACCTTCTTACCAGATTTCAAATTTGTAGGTTTAATAGTTCCAGAAATATCGTGTTTAGTCAGTGAGTGAGTGAGTCGCTTTTCTCTTTTATATGTATAGATTGTTACGTAGTTCACGGTTCGAGGATTATCTGCAATCAATTGCAAAGAGCAAGATCATTCTTCAGGAGCGATGGGAATTTATTATCTAAAAACAATCCTTGAAATACATAAAGCATTAGCAATATTAGTAGAAAATATCTCTGAAGACCTTCCCACTTTCTGCGGCATTCAAACACAACTATCAGTGTCTAAAATACAAATGTGTAAAAAATTGTTTACAAGAATCGCTCGTTCTACTCAACAGCTGAAGTAATAACTAATTACTTGTCGACACTTCACGATCCGATTAATACTATTTTGCAACGGTCAAAACAAGACTACTTCAGTTTGAGCTACCCCTATTTATAGGCCTCATGGATCTTTTGAGAAAGATCCTCTTACGTCATAAGTTCGTGATATTAGTATATTTCTCCAATACTTTCCAGAATAATCCATTGGTTCACGAACTTGGAAAAATAGTCACCAACATGGTCCACAAAAACGAAATCAATTCGTTTCTTTCGTCAAGATGTCACCAAGTTTCCATTGAATCACTATTATAATGTAAGGAATGGCGTTTCTTGCGAAAATTGCAACCTTGTGAAGATCCCCTTGGATCTCACTTTGAGAACGAGAATGATTTGGAGTCAGATAAGAGCCAGTAGCCATTTTTATAAATAACTTTCTTTATTTGGTTATCTTTCCCAAATAGAATCAAAGACTTTTAATAACAAATAATTTAAAATAGTAATATGAGGTTTAAAAGGAAAAATAAAATTTAAAAATATAATAATATAATTCCTTTAAAAAATATAATTTCCTTTAAATAAACTTAAATATTTAATGAACCAATTAATTAACAATTAGAATATCGATCACGCAGAGATTACCGCGATAAGAGATCCCAGATTTATATTCAATAATGTTCTTACTGAACATTTAACTTTAATCTCACTCCTAATATAAAACTTTAATTATAAATCAATATTTACCACTCTGCGGCTCAGCTCTTCCTGAGATTTATCCACCTAGAAATCTTCAATAATAAATCTCTCACTTCACCGTTATACCTTCCTGCTTCAATCTCTCTCTCCTACTGCTTTTTACTTCACTATTCCGTTTGACTTAAATACTTTATCTAATCTGCATAACAAGGAATCCTGTCCTCTTTTTGGAGCTGATTAGGAAATAGGTAGGGGAATTAAATTTCCCTAAAAAAGATGGCTCAGAAGGTTAGTGATAAAGTTCCGTATAGGTTTGTCACAACCTTAACATGAAATAAGTACAGCAGAAAATAATGCTAGCGTATTACGCATCCAGGTAATATTTATTTGCACAATTTCAAGTATTATTTACAAACATTTCGTATACAACAATATATATAAGATTACCTACTATACATCACTATGATAAATGAATTATTATATAAATCCGTGCTTAATACATTTTCTCCATTCATCATATAAAGGATAAATTCATAAACTACAGTTAAAAGAATATATAACAAATTTGAAGCTACATTTCAAAAATATATAATAACCTATAATTAGACCTATGAATTGTATTGGAATTTTTTTTCTGATTATGTATAGTTTTAGGCTATGATCTCAAATTTCCTCAGATTTCCGTAAATTTTCATTGTTAATTATTAGGGTAGTTATAGGAAAGAAATAAAAACCACTCCCAAAACCAAAGACAAATTAAGCTTACCCTTTCAGAGCACGACTTATAGTTTCTCTTACGCCACTTTTCAATTGGTTTATTGCGAAAAAAAAATATCCCGATAAATTCTCAAGGCACCCGTATTTTCAGAGGTTTATAACCTGGCAACATCTTGTGAAGTTCTACACTTTTTCGCTTGTCATGATATTTGATATAAATTACCTTCTTTAAAAATTCTTTAAAAGTTTAACCAAACTTTCAGAAAACATTTAAATTACTATGCGAGAGTTTGAATAACGGATTAAAGTTCTTCTAGATTAAATTTTGTCTTAAGATTTTATCTACAGAAGCTGAACTCCACAGACAAAATTACTGTTACAAAGTGCATGATTTAAATATGCCATAAGGATTATAATATTATATTAAATGCAACTTATATATAAGAACACTAAAAAGAGAGAGAGAGAGAGATTGAACAGAAAAATATACATAGGGGCACAATGGAAAATTACAGAGAGTAAAAAGAAATGAATAGTAATAAGATTTTTCTCAAGGAACTTTGAATTAGTTATACTGTCATAAATTTTGATAATTATACTTTTTACAAAAAGTTAAGCCATTTTTAAATACAGAAATAGGAATTTGAAATGCTTTTTCGTGTAATATTCAGAATATTTTGTGTGATATTCTGAATTGAAGCCCATTGGATAAGTGGTGTTGTATCTCACTTCCACGCCACAGGTCCTGGGTTCAAAGCCCGTGTTCGGCAAGGTTGATTCAGCCTTCCGTCCCTTCAGTGGATCGATAAATGAGCAATAAGTTTGCTTTCGAACCAAACACTGAAGACCTTACGTCATATTGACCACCTGACACTAGAATATTTGCTCATGCACCTTGGTGCCCAAGGTCAGGAAATCTGAGATGAGCACAGCAGGATTTGGCCCTGTATGGGCTGTTGCACCACTGTTTTTTTTTAATTCTGCGTAATACGCATACAGAAAATATTTCTTTGGAAATAAAATAGAATTTAGGAGATTACTTTTAATAGAAGAATTTTATGGAAACACTAAAAAAAAAAAGGTTGATTAAAATTGTGTAGTGATTGTAAGAAAAAATTATATGGTAGTTTAGATGCTGAATGATGTAGAATGATGCTGAAAGTGTGCAAACTCTCTCTCTCTCTCTTATCTGAAAAATTAGCAGTTTGTAATATTTTCTTACTCAAGTTTTGTTACAAAAATTAATAAAAATGGGATCCTTTTTCTATATTTAAGAAATAGAAAGTAGCGAAATACTTGATCTAATACGTTAATACCCCTAATACTGTTAAGTTTAGCCAAGCGGCAAAGCAAGAAACATCGTGGATTTCCACGTCTACATTTAGAATCATACTTAAGCAAACTTGTATGGTAAAGTCTACATAAACTAGGTAGTCGTCACGATTTTAAATACAATCATGGCATTTGGGGCATTTGAATAGTGTAATTTGATTACGTATACTGTTTATTTCAAGTATATGTATTTGTTTTTAAAATACATTATTTAATTATTCTTAATATTCGCTAAGTTTTTTGTTGACGTGCTGATACGGAAAGAGTATGCGTTGAAATTTATGTTTCTGCGCATGCTCGGAAAGATAAAAAGCATCTGGCAACGCCTTTTGATTTGACAGTATTATACGCAGGGATAATAGCTTTTTTTGCTCCATTTCCCATAAAATGGGTAACTGTAACAGTAGCAATAAATATTATACGCAAATACCGTAAATCTTTTAATTTCACGAAGGATTCAATACTTGCAAAAATATAGATCTCTTAATTTTAAAAAATATAGCATCTTTTTGATGGTTAATTAAGATTTCAAATATTTTTAAAATGCTTAGTTGCCTAAATTAAACTCGGGTCCTATACCATATTTACCTTGTTTTCTTTTCTGTGTATTCCACATTTAAAAAAAGGCGCACAATTTAATTTGCATCATTCCTTCCGAATAACTCCTCTTAGACTGATATTTATTCAGAAATGCAATTAGATGCATCACAGTCAGAATGTTATGTTAACAGCTTTGTTAAATAAACTTACTCGAGAAAAAGATACAACAAGTCCTCTAAAAAGAGCGAGAATGTTACACAAGCAAAGGAAAGTATTAAATCCCTGAAAACTCAGAGTACTGCGTGGGAAACTAGAAAACGTAAATTCAATTTCACTTCTAGTTACTTATAAAAGCTAAGGTAAACAAAGGTTTTTCCCGATTTCACTAAAATAAACTTTTTTCTCCGAAAGGATCCGTAGAATCTCCCCCGATTCGAGTTTCTTTTCTATAATCTAATACATTGTACAGTATTTAATGTACAACACGTAAATGAGTTTCTTTTTATTATTACTTTCTTTTAAATTTAGAATTTCTTAAATGTATTCACCTTTTGAGATTTATTTTAAAAACGCATTACTTTCATTTTGGATATCTACTTTTAAGTATATATTTCCTAAACTAATATTTGTTTTTGTATTAATTTCAAAATAAAACTTGTTTTAAAATATTAAATATATGATATTTTGGACTGGTTTCAGTTGAAGAACTGGAGCAAATTTACAAAATAAGGGTTTTAAATTAAAAAAAAAACTCCTGAAACTTAATTTGGAGATTTTTAAATAAATATTTAAGAAAATATGCAAGCTTATATAAAAAGCTTTATGGTTGATTTTTATTTCTAAGCGTTTAATGTTTTTCACATGTTTACATCGGAAAAGGAATATGTCTTAAAACCTTAGCTATTTATAAAAGACTATGCCATTGGATAACATGCCAGTGTCATTTCCAGAAAGAGTCATGAAAGCACTTTATTGGTAAAGCATGAATGGTATAGAAAATTGTAAGAAAAATACGATGTTAAGAATTTGAACTTATTAACACGCTTTTATAAGTTTCACCTTGTACATAATGGAGTCTTTGGACTCGATTTTTACCCACTTTAAAAGGTCAAATTAATTCGAAATTTTGCACATTTGTCAAGGCCCGACGACAATACAATAATTTTAAAATTTTGTTCCATTGTCCTGATCAGGATCGTCAAAAAAAAATAATGGTTTTAAGAATTTCGACGTTTGGCGACAGATTCATTATATCGTTTCCAGGTTTGGCGACTAATTGCATATACCAATTCCAAATTTGGCGACTAATTCTATACTCCATTTTCAAATTTGGCGACTAATTCCAGTTATGTCTGTCGTTGGGGTGATTGTTGGAGCACATAGTCCCGTCGGACTCTAATCTCCTATCCTGGAATTTCAGATGACTGTACAGAATTATACCATTGCCCATTTTAGAAAAGTGTTATATTAAAAGAAAATTTAATTTGAGTAGATCTAGAATACGTAAAAGTTTGATGGGTGAAAACCTTTAAAAGTTAAATAATATGAAACTAAAAAGCTCTTTTAAGAGCTAGAAAATCATTTTTCTAAGCGCCCATTAAGTGGGCGGAGTTACGGTGGCCAATCAGGTTGCAGCAAGAACCGAGATCAGAAAGTGCAGGAAAAAAACATCAGGAGTTGGGAATATGGGCTGTAGGATGAATGAAAGCAATTTTATTGGCCGAGCCAATAGTTCAGTTAATGGGGTATAAGAGATTGCTAGATTGGGTAGCCAATCAGAGCAAACTGCGATTCAACAGAGTTGGATCGCAGTGAGGAAGGATTTGGTCTACTAAAAGACCCTCCCCTTAAAATGGTGCAACACTAAAAATGAAAACACGCAAGTTATTAATTCAAATACAACAAACAAAAAAGTGTTCTTTATGTGAGAAAAGGAAAAAAGAGACATGTGCCATTTGTGATAATAAAAATAATTTATGTTCTAACTGCTGAATATTTTCTTTTACTTTTATAAAGCAATATGTTTAGAGGTGATGATACGATTTAACATTATAGCAATACGTTTAAAAGGTGATACTACGATTGACATTTAATATTTCTTAACACACTTTTATTAGTTAGACCTGTATCTATAGACACGGTATCTTTGAAATATAACGATATGGGGCTCATCCGAGGCCTCGTTAACGGAGAGAATAAATATCCCTCAGACCCATTAATTAATATTCATTGAAGAGCAAGACTAATTCCAGCAGCCACATAATTCTGGCTCCAAATATCAAACTCAAGGATAAATTCAACAAAGAATAAACTATAGTTTCAAAATTTTAAAAAACGGTCTTTTGTAGATTATTGTAGATCAAACTAAGAAAAGGAAAAATAATTATAGTTAAAAAAAACAACTAAAAAATCCGCTTTTATAGTGAATCGAACTGAAAAGTAAAAAAAAATAATTCTTAATCGAAGAATAAAATGATTAACGAGAAAATTAATGCCATTGTGGTAAAAGCGTAGTGTGTGCTTTGTACTACAATTTTACACTAACTCAGCATTTTGGAAAAGAACTAGTAAGAAATTATAACAATTAATATAGAGCACCCCACGCTTTTCTCCCGATGATATTAATTTTCTCGTTAATCATTTTATTCTTATACTATCTATTATACCCGTTCTTTGTACGGGTAAATTGAAAAATTAAACAATACAGATTGAAGGATAAAGAAGTTTTTAATGAGTTAATTTTACGTGAATTGCACATTTAAAAAAATAAAAAAAACTTTTTGTATATCTCAGCTGAATAAAAAAACCCTGCTTGTTAAATTTTAAGTCTGTAGATCTAATAGCTGATAAAATGGATAATTTTTTCTACATTTTTTTATCTATCTATTTTTAATTAATCCTTATATTACTCATATATTTTATAGAATTAGCTTTTTTCTGTTCTTATGGTTATATCAACTCTGGTTGCGATAGCAACGAAAAAAATCGTTTGTTCTTACAGAATTAAAAGTGAGTCAGTAAGAATAAATTATTCTTTTTCGTTAAAAATGAGTCGGCGCGTTTGTTCCATGAAGAAATGCTTTTTAAATGTCTTTGAGTATTAAAAAAAAGTAATACTAAATAATCCTTATTTTTTAATTGGATGTTGTTCATTATTTTATTGGATTTACTTTTGTTTTCGCGGAGCCTTGTTTTTTTTCTAAAATAAAAGTAAGCTAAGCTACTCCGTGTAACAACAGCTATCTACCAGTGAAAATTCCGTTAAATTTGGTCTAGCTGTTTCAGAAATTAGCCGGAACAAACAGACAGATAGACAGAAAAAAATTTAAATACTTGATTTTTTAAAAATAATTACCGTATATACTTTTAAATGCATTTAGTAAAAAGCTGTTACTTTCAAACTACAAACATACTTTAATTCAATTTATTTATATATATTAAAAGGAATTTATTTTCTTTTAGGTATAGCGCTAAAGGGTGTAAGTGCACTTTTTCACCTAAAACGTAATTAAAAATATTTATTTTAGAAACAACTACCTACGTACTTAACTAAATAAAATAACCTATAAGAATTTATCGATTTCAAAGTAAATAAAAAACTGAACTATTTCCATGAAAGAAAACCTAACGACGTTTAACATTGATTTCTAATTATCAGAAAACAGCGAAAATGTAACGAAATAAATTGAATTAAGAACGGAACGGTCGAAAAATAAAAATACTTTGTGACTCGAGAAACTGTTATTCTTTGATTTCATTATAAATATTACGCAATATATAAATATTATTCAATTAAATATTATTATATTGTTTATATATTATGCAGGATAAATGAAGCTATTTACAGTTTTGAATAAACTTACTTAATTTAAGGGTGTAAGTGCACTTTTTCACCTAAAAAGTAATTAAAAATATTTATTTTAGAAACAACTACCTACGTACTTAACTAAATAAAACAACCTGTAGGCTCTACGATCGACACCCCCACCGCACACTCACAATTGTACATTCACTTGCAAGACAAATATTTATTGTGACTGCTTTGTGCAGTATTTGACAATGAAATAAACAATAGAGGTACGAAATTGGCTTACCTCTATTTAAATGCGGAGCCTTGTGAGAAGTCAAATAACGTAAAACCCCAAAACTTCCTGATTTAAGTTTAAATTCTGTCTAACTTATAGAAAAATGGATGTTGCTCAGTGTTTTTGAGAGAGAATGAAATCATTGGAATGATGCAGCAGTTCAAAAGAGGTCTTAGTAACAGTAGGGTGAAACGAATCTGCAAGCAGGGGGAGGAATCGTGACCTTTGACTGCCGATGGGGTGAGGACTGGGTAGGGTGAAACAAAGCCGCAAGCAAGAGGTTACTGAAGACTGTTAAAATCATTAGGATTGCACATGAACGGGAAATATCGCGAGTCTCAGTAACCTTATCAAACAAAAAAGTTTGATATAACTGCTAGAAATGTTGAGACAGAAGGCTCGCAAAATAAAACAAACCCTATTGAATAAAAATAATCACTATTGAAATAAACAATCTCTATCAGAAACGGATATTGTTCACCATTTCATTGGTTTCAATTTTATTTTCGCGGGAACCCTAACTTTTTTTCTATAGTAGTTTTCTATCTTCTGAGTTGTTCCTTATAACATTAGCTATCTTCCAGTGAAAATTTCGTCAAAATTGGTCCAGTCGTTTCAGAGATTAGACGAAACAAACAGACTGACAGAGAAAGACAGATAGACAGACAAAAATTTTAAAAAATTGATTTTTTAATATAAGTATCGTATATGCTTTTAAATCCATTTAGTTAAAAAGCTGTTAATTTCAAATTACAAACAGACACTTCATTTTTATTTACATGTATAAATTATGAATTATTTTATTCTAATCCCCTACGTGATAATTACAAATAAAAATATTCTCTTCGTAGGTATTTTTTTGTCTCATACTTAAGATTTGACATTAATTTAGTATTGTTCAGACTAGCTGCTTCAGGATTTAATACTAATATCTTTTTTTTTATTTTGAGTAACCTTATGTTATTTTAGAATAGCTTGCTTATTTTTTAATACTTCTATAACTTTTATATGCTGATTTTTTTTAAAAAAATCGTCCTTTATTTTTATGCATTTTTAAATACTAGTCTTTATACGATTTTTTTGGAAAATTCTTATGAATTTAAAGCGATTTAAATAATTTTTATTGAAAACTGACGTTAGATATATCAATTAATATTATATTCGGAAATATTTATTCACATTTGAAAAAATTCCCTTTTGAAATTAATTTTTTTTATATTTAGAATTTTTAAAAAATTATATTTTCTTAACTATATTATGCTCATCGTTAATTATGACCTCTTTCTCTCGTGATCTACTAAATACAAATGTAAAGTTCAACAGTTAAAAGGTTTCCCACATAATGGCCTGTTAAAAGATAAATGTTCTATGAGTTTCTCGAACGACAAAGCAAAATTTGTGTTCAATAATGGCTGATTTTAAAGAAATACCTAAAAAAATAGCCAGCACTGATCCATGTGAGAAATGTTTGTCCAAAGTTTAGCCACTTGCTACTTTTCTCACAATAGAAACTTATAGAAGTGCTTCTCAAAGTTTCAATGTTTGCGACCTAATATTCAATCATAATTTTCATCACACTCCCTCCATACAAATACAATGTATTGAATTCAATTCTATACTTTGACAAAGCTACTATATGACTTTAACCTCTTAAGTACCACTGGCGTATATCAATGTCCCGTTCAGCCAAAGCATTAATTACCCCGGACCAGTAGGGCACACAGAAATTTTTCAAGGGGCGGGGGGGGGACCGGGGTCGAATGTTCACCATTCTTGCATCATGCTCCTTTTGATTTTGTCCATTTTCGGGAACAAAGCACATTAAAAAACTAATTTTTGAATAAATAATTAGCATTAATTAATACAATTAATCATTAATAGCAAATACTTAATTACAATTTATGTACTATATACTTAGAATTATAATCGATCGGAAAAAAATCAAAGGCTTTGGGGAGAGGGGTCCGGACCCCCGGGACCCACCCCTTGTGTGCGCCGCTGCCCCGGACATATATATACGTCTTTCCGAAGTGCGATTTTTTTGTGTACTGCTATCCACAAAATTATTCGGAAGACTTTGGAATACAGTAAAATGACCTTGACAGTGTTTTTACGATGGATTTACTTGTTTCAGAGGATATGCTTATTCATTTAATATGTCCCCCTCCTCCTCCCACCCAATACGTTACTCCTACGTGGAAAACGGTGGAGTTGCGGAGCAAATCGCGTAACTGTTAATTGGCAATTAAGATATTAATTATAAATCATCCAAATTGTCAAGATAAGTATTAATTTTTTATATAATTTTCTATATGAAAAACCCATGGGGCCACTAGTAACTATTAAATTTGTTCTTAACTTGGTATTGTTAAATTAATTCTAAGCGTAGAAGTACTGCACTGGAAATTTCAGAAGTGTATTGTAAATGTGTACGTTTTTTGTTCATTATTTCAGAATGCATTTTGTTTGTTTAATTTCAATAAATTAATTATCTTTTAAGATAATCTTTTGTTTTAGAGTATTCAATATGCTCACGCCCCCCTGCTTGTAGAGTTATTACGCCGCACAGTTTGAGAAACCCTGACTTAGAATGTGAATGGGAAATTTTGCAGCAGACGCATATTCCAAAGACAAAGGATTATCCTGCTGCTTTTTGTTTGACTGCTTCCAAAACTTTTTTTCAGATAAAGATAGTTCCAAAATATGTGTCAAGCAGATGACAGTAAGGAACTACTTAAGTTTTTCGTTTCCAGATAAGAACCTTTTTTGCTAAAGAGCAATTTGCAAATTGCCATCTTAGTAAGAAGTTGCCATAAAGTAATAATGGAAATTACACCGTTCAGTGAATAATGAAAAGTAGAAAATTTTACTTCAATACCGTCTTGCCTACCAAAGGGTGTGGGAGGAATAAAAGCAGAACCGGAGAATTCCCTAATCACAATAATTTATTTAATCTAACAACAATCTACTCTCTAAGTGAATGTAAAACAATCTAACCAACAACAATATATTCTCTAAGTGAATGTCAAAAGAGTTGCATGGAGAAAGCAATGATATTAAGCAAATATGCGCAACTAACTTATTTAACTAAACCTAATCTATCGTTGATAACTAACCTCAAATCTACTAATTCGACACAGGGGCAAACAGGGCTCTTTATCTTGACATGCGAAAGTAAACATTCAATCTCACCTGCGTAGCGAATGTATGTGTGTGTGTATATATATATATAGCTGCTTTCTACCTCCTTCTCATAATTACCAAAACTCTGACTTTATATAGTCAAACTAATCTGAATATCATGTTTTCTTTTGAGATGGATGGCTGT
The DNA here is from genome assembly GCA_019973935.1 of Trichonephila clavipes. Lineage (NCBI taxonomy): Eukaryota > Metazoa > Arthropoda > Arachnida > Araneae > Nephilidae > Trichonephila > Trichonephila clavipes. Next base: position 1,605,678 of record BMAU01017835.1, read on the forward strand.
GAATTAAACAGGAATGCTAACCGAAAGATCCCCCAAGAGGATTAGTGAGAGGATGTGTAAAGATCCGTCTCAAGCTTACCAAAAACGTGTTAAATGAAAATTACTTGGCTTGATTTTCCAAATGTTATTATATTGTCACAATATTTTAAGGAAATATATAAACTGATAGATTTCTCAGACTATACTTTAAATCCAGAAGTATTCATCAAAAAACTTATATCAAACAAATTCGATTGTATACTATAGGCAAGATCTATATAACATTTATTATTATATTTATTATATTTCCTCGACACACAATGTATAAGACACCATAAAACTTTTCGCAGTCAGATCCTGTATAAAAGTGAGCATGAGTTTAAAGTCGCATTTCTCTATTCTTAGACGCCAATGATCTACATCCCATTTCTGCAACTCCCATTTCGTAGAAAAAGGGGTTGAGAAGGTGGGGGGTCGGTGTCAAATGACCCGATAACTCAGACCACATAAAAGGCATGGCTACACATTTACTCTTATTTGGTGGATCTCATGCCTCACTAATCCTAAGGGGAAAGAGAACAGAGTCTCGCCAGATGTCTCTGAGGATTTAGATTGCGATTTATACCTGGATTGGCCTACTGCGGAAGATTTCACTTGCCCGTTTTCTTCAGAGATATGGGACTTGTAGACGAATTTCTATGGAAGGATTTCGGTTATCACGATGATGCTTTGTGATGCTTTGGTAGGAAAAGATGCTTTTGATTTAAAAAAAAACCCTGTGATTTTTTTTTATTGCTATTTTAATTTTTTTGTGTGTTTTCGGTTTGAAACGTATTTTTTTTCGAAAAGTATTAGATTTTTGCTTATTTTCAAACCTAGGGAAATCAAAACAATAATGAGTACTTCCATCCAATCGCAAATATAATGGTGACAGTGCATAACACCGCATAGATTCTAAAAACGGAACACGCTGACGCAAATATGGAACGCATAGTCGAAAAATACTATGCAAAAAATAAAAACTATATATATGAATGAATAATTATCAATGAAAGAAAAAATACTAATTTTAATTGTTTAATTTTATTTTAATTTTATTATTTTTATTAAATATATATTATTCTAGATGGTATACACGTTCTTCGCACGAGTGAATCGAAAAATTAAACATTACTGATTGAAAGATAAAGGAGTTTTTAATGAGTTACGCTTAATTGAATTACAAGTTAAACAAACAAAAAAAAAAAGGATTTGCATATATCAGCTGAAGAAAAAAGACCATATTTGTAAAATTTTAAGTCTGTAGACCTATTAGCTGATATAATTTTTTTTTATTTATAATGCCCCGTAACTCCCTTGTGGGTCAATTTTTGAAAACACCTTCCGAAACTTATCTCTCCTCTGCAAAAGTAACAAATTTTGTGTAATGAACGATTGAAATAGTGTAAATAATTTATATCTGGATGTTTCATACGTTAATATTACTTTCAGGATATTTTTTTTTTTATGTTTAAGGGGACATGGTACGATTTACGCAAAAAATTTTAATTTAAGGATTTTCAAAATATTTTGGCTTGTCTCCTATGTGTGTATACTATGCAAAACCAATTTTACTCAAAATTTCAAAAAACGATAGCCATTTACTTTTTTAAGGAAAAACAACTTAAAATTTGTAAAGTGATTTTAAAATTCTACTCGTCCTACAAAAACTTACGTACACGCATTAAATTTGATTTACAAGTAAGTCAAACTATGTATAACAAAAGTTGGTATGGTTTTCCGATAACATGATTGGTATTCGTACAATACTTCTATGTATGAATGCTTATTGAAAATTCTTTAAAAATGTAGAATTATTTATTCAATTATTTATAAAAAATAAGCATTGCTTTGATTCAAAATTGCGTACCAACTTTTGTTACATGTACTATTAGCAATAGGTAAATGAAATTCAAAGCATCAGGCACAATTGAAAAAAAATCCTTAGCATTCTAAATGAAGACAAACTAGTTATTTTATTTTTCTGAGATACTAAGTTTAAAGTTTTGCTTTGCCATAGGGATGTGAATAAAAAGGAACGTGTTAAAGCTATCATAATTTTGCGTTTTTTAAGATTAGACCATTCAAAATTTGTGATATTATAGGACAGTATATAAAGAATAATTTAGGCTAAAAAAATTAGATTTGAGTTTTTAACTGATTTTTGTCAATTGAATCGTACTGTGTCGCCTTACATTGTAATATTCGCGAGCAACGCAGATCCTTACATTCTAATGGCAATTCAGTGGAAACATAGTGCCGGGCGATAGAGCCCAGTTGGCACCATTTTTGGGGACCATGTTGGCTACTTGGTGAATGAGTTAAACAGTACAGAATTTGATATACTGTAGCTATCTTTCACTAGGATAATACACACCCACATGTTGCAAAGACTATTCAAGAGTTCTGCCCAGTCCAACACATGCAACTTCTTCCTTGACCTGCTTATTCGCCGGATATGTCGCCTGTTGAGCACGTGTGGGATTGCGTTGGTTGTCATCTCGCTCGTAATTCAGGTCGTGCAGCTTCAAAAGACGAACTTTTGCTGCGCATGCAAGCAATAGGGAGTTCTCTTCTACAAATAGACATTGAAAATCTGTTTGACTCCATGCCACGTCGTATAGTAACACTTATTGCAGCGCGTGGTGGCTGTACCAAATACTGATTTCGGATACTTAACGTTGTTTTTTTGCTTTGGAACTTTCGTCATTTATTTACACAAAAACAAGTCGTTTTTGCATTAAATTTCATTTAATTCTGGTGATTTCTTCATGGTGGGTCATTTCTTACAAACAGCAGTTTAAATGATAAATATCATGAGTATTTGTACAAATTATGGATTAATTATTCCTTTTCAAGTTGATATTTAGTTCTTAAATTTTAGCTGCATACATTTTAAGCTTTTATTGGTAACACAATTCCATTTTAAGGTCCACTGTACTTTACTTGCATAATTTATTGGATGTATGCAGTAATTTAAAATATCTCAACTGAAATGAATCATCTCATAAATGTTTATTTTTTTTTTATAATTATAATATAGTCTATCAGGAATCTCAACCTTATTCACTCATTGAAATTTATTAGAACATATTTTTATTGCATAATCCCAGAATTGAGATCTAAAATAATATAATTTTTCTTCTGTCTACGATAAAGAAATTTCCAATGGTTTCAATCTTCGATAAAACTCCTTAATTACCTGTGGTTTCTGGTTCTGTTCAAGCGTATTGAAACAATTTCTCTTAAAATAGAAGCCTACGATTCAATTGCGCTATTTGTGTATGTACACGTTTTAAATTACTTCATTGGTACGAAGTACATAAACATAAATGTAATAAAAATATATAAATAAACTCACTTTTACTGATGAATAAATGCTAATTTATTCCAGATAAGAACATTATTTTTTTATAAATTAAATTTCACTAGAATTTAGGTTCAGAGTAATTAAAAGTATTTCACTTATCTCTTTATAATTTTGAGTATTGCAATTCATTGTAAGTGTATTTTCTCATTTGAACTGGCTCTATATTTTAGTTTATTAGTAAAAACTTTTTTTCTTTAGATTCGGTATCTGTATCATAATCTTTAATATGTGTTCGTATGGTGCAATATTTAAGTATGCAAAATGATATAGAGAGCAAAATCTGTTTATTTTGAATATACGAGGTAGGATTCAAAAGTTCCAGGTTGATTGATTGAATATTAACATCGCACTGTTCAGCTACACGAGAGCTTTTGGCGATGGACCACTTAATTTTGAACCATGGTCAGGTGACGTGGACGACACCTGAGCTGGCACCACCCTCTCCTACCTACCAAAGGGAGGATGTTTCAGCTTTAACGTGCATCGCTTCCCTAAACGGCGGGTCTTTAGTGGTACTGGGCTCGAACTCGTGAATAGGCAAGCCACGATCCGATACCTATACCACTCGGCTACCGCGGCCTTAAAAGTTCCCGGACTGATGCTATTACGAAAGAAAATTTTGCAGTAGAATGACTACAATAATGTTTCTCTCTGTTGCTTCCTTCTTCACCTTTAATATAATTGGTTTGTTTCAAATTATCTGGTCAATGGCTCTTAATGGAGTCGTATTTCGTAAGTGGATGAATTTAGTAAACAGTGATTGAAAAAAAATGGCATTTGTTTTACAGATAATGAATATCGTATTTTGTGTTCGCTTGGGAAAGAGTGAGACTTAAGAAATGTTGAAACATGTGTATGGTAGTGATACCTTATCGTAAATGGAAGCTTTTGCGCGATATCGACGTTCCAGTAAAGGCAGAGGAAGTATAGAAGAAAAAGAATGCTTAGGGGACATCTGAAGATTTCCGGCACCACTGAAAACATCGCAAGGGTTTCTGTAGTGGTAAACAAGAACATGCTTCAAATAACAGAGCATATAGCAGAATTAGTTGGGATATTAGAAGCCCCATGTCAATGGACACTGACTAAGGATCTTAACATGTATAAAGTGTGTCAGCACATCGTTCCCCGCATGTAAAACGAAGACTAAAAGACATTCAAGTGGAAATGAAGGGAAATTTAATCTCGCCTGTTGACAAGGTTTCTTCCCTACTTGGTAAAATTATTACTGGGAACGAGAAATGAAGTTTTTTATGCGATTCTCAATCCAAGATTGCATCGGCAAGAGAAAATCACCACAATCTCCGCACAATCACACAGCAAATTACATGCTAGATGTGTTTTTTGATCTCCATATGCACTGTGCGCAAAGAACTATATTTATATATTCTGCGTCGTTTGCCTGAGTCGATACGAAAGAAGAGACCAAAATTGTAAGCTGCACATCCATGGTTGCTTTTTCATGACAACGCTCCTGCACACCGATTTCTCCTCGTCCTCTACTTTCTTGCGAAAACAAAAAAATAATTGTTTGGCCAAATCCTCCTTACTCCCCTGATCTCACCCCTTGTGACTTCAGCCTAGTTCCTGAAATTGCACGTCACTTGCAGGATCATCGATTTGAATTTACAGATGAAAGTTCATCTCTGGCTGAGTTAAAAAAATATGGTTAAAAATGGATTCCAGAAATGTTTCATCGTCCTTTACACTCGATGGCAAAAACGTGTTGTTGTCCAAGGGTCTTATTACGAAAGATAATGTATTTCGGTAATTTAATTGGTAATATTTTTTAAGTTATAAACTCAGTACAGTAACGTTTGAATCCTATCTCGTATATGACGGCATAAATATATAAAATAATGATATTTTAAATAAATTTTTAAAATTAACTTTTAAGAAGTCTGACAACGTACAGAATCATAATTTTTCAAAAGCATGCAAACGAATATTTTTTTAACATTTAGTGTCTATTAGATTAGAATACACGTAGAAAATTGTTTTAAGAATGTTATTACAATAAAAAATTTTTTTTTTAATGTGATATTTTGTAAAAAAATGAACGCAAAAAATTACCTATTTTCAAAACATTTTCCTTTTATGAAAAGTTTATCTATCATAGTAATATTTTACGACCTCTGTGCAAATCCTGAACTAATATTTTTGAAATATGTAATTCAGAAATAGATTTATCCATATATTTTAATACATCAGAGTGAAAAAATGTTAGCGAAAAAGTACTGATTATTATTTCAATTGAAAATAATGTAACTGTTTCAAAAATTCCAGTTCAGGCCCTCTGGAGAGCTAAATATTATTATTATAGAATCATTTTTCATAAAAAGAAGAATGTTTTGAAAAAGAGGTAATTCTACGTTTATTTTTTGAAAAGTAATGCATTTAAATATTTTTTTATTGTAATACTGCTCTGAAAACAATTTTATACATGGATTCCAGTCTAAGTGATTAAATAATAAAAAAAAATACTCACTTTTGGAAAATCACGGTTCTTAAAGTAGTCGGATACCTTAAAAAATGGTACTGTATTTTTATTCTGAAATTATTTAAATAATTATTATCCTCTATATATTTCATTGTAATAGATGTTTTTCTGCTAATTTGTTTCTCAATATTCCATGGTTATCCATGTTTGTATCATATTATTCAGCACATAAGTTTGAAGTAGAACAGGGTAAAAGTTTATAGTATGAGCTAATCAAAATCCTACGCATCAGAGATCTACTTTTGATTATGTCATAAAGTCGTGTGTAAAAACAAAGTAATTACATCCGGTGAAAATACAGATTAAAAATGCACAAAAAAAGGAAATAAAAGGTACGAATAACCTTCCTTCAAGGCATTTCTAGATCTTTAGGATTTTGAAAGGTTTAATTTGCACATCTAAATTCATTTTATTTGAGGAGGAACTTTTAAATATTCTCGAGAGGAAATTTCAATCCCATCTCTCGAAGAATATATTTGAGAAAAAGGAAAATTCAATACATTTAAATGATCTGAAATCCATTTCAATCCTTTGGAGGTAGATGGTTTGTTGGAATTTGCTTGAAAGTTTGATTTATATATTCGGAAACTTTTATGTCTAAAATTACATTTCATTTCGGAAACTTTAAATATCAAAATTGCATTTCTATTCTCCCTCAAAAATAATTTATGCGTTAACTTTATTTTGTTATATTTTGAAAGTAACACGAAGCGCTATCTATGTACATTAATATGCGTGTTTTAAGATTTAAATAATCTTTCTAATAAACAAAATTTAATGATTTGGTCATAAGAAATACTTGTAAAGGGAGTTTTTTTAGAGGTACAGACTTTTAAATTGCAATAAAACAACGATGTATTATTCGATTGACATGAATTGTTTTTTATTCGAAAGATAATCTTGTGGCATTCCATTTTAAATATGATTCCTGGCATATGACTGCCACGGCTAGCTCGGATGTAGTCCAATCTGGACGTCCAATTTTCGATGACTTTTTCCAACATTTGTGGCCGTATATCGGCAATAATACGGCGAATGTTGTCTTCCAAATGGTCAAGCGTTTGTGGCTTATCCGCATAGACCAATGACTTTACATAGCCCAAAAGAAATAGTCTAGCGGTGTTAAATCACAAGATCTTGGAGGCCAATTCACAGGTCCAAAACGTGAAATTAGGCGGTCACCAAACGTGTCTTTCAATAAATCGATTGTGGCACGAGCTGTGTGACATGTTGCGCCGTCTTGTTGGAACCACAGCTCCTGGACATCCCGATTGTTCAATTCAGGAATGAAAAAGTTAGTAATCATGGCTCTATACCGATCACCATTGACTGTAACGTTGTGGCCTTCATCTTTTTGAAGAAGTATGGACCAATGATTCCACCAGCCCATAAAGCGCACCAAACAGTCAGTTTTTCTGGATGTAACGGTGTTTCGACATACACTTGTGGATTAGCTTCACTCCAAATGCGGCAGTTTTGTTTGTTGACGTAGCCATTCAACCAGAAATGCGCTTCATCGCTAAACAAAATTCGCTTATGAAAATCAGGAACAACGGCAATCTCGATTTGGGCCCATTCGACGAATCTACTCCTTGCTTGATCATATTTAAAATGTAATGCCACAAGATTATCTTTCGAATAAAAAAAATCATGTCAATCGAATAATACATCGTTGTTTTATTGCAATTTTAAGTTCTATACATCTAAAAAACACCCTTTATTTATACTAGACTACAAACTAATTATAATTTCTAAACAGTGTACTGTTATAAGATCACATAATGCTTGATATACTAATTTCGTAGCAGTTTTTTCGGATCAGTTTTTGACAGGCATTATAATAGTTATATCATTTTTTTAAAATTTCAAACAAAAAGCAATCTTCAAGTCGAGTGTTTCAGTAGATGCAAAATCAATAATCAAGTATTATTATATATATAACTAAATATCAAAATTTCCCTTATCTTTCTAATATCGTTTTGAGGAACAAACTAGGTAAGGTTCATAGTGAATCCAATCGTCTAAATCTTTTAGGCAAAACCTTAATGTTTATTTTGTTTTAGCGTATATTAATCTTACGCAAAAACCAACATTGAAAGAAAATAGTAATGAACTCAAAAGTAATACACCGAAGAGCTGTTTTGTTGAAATTTTGCATCGCGGATTGTCCCAAATAACTATAAAAAGTAGGACTGCGCTATATTTCACAAAGCATATTTTTCAAAATAAATATTTTTTGGAGAAATTCATTATTAATATTTGGTTTTGTTGTACAATCCGTGTATAGTTACATAACATGCGCTGTCAATAAATTTGGAAGTACCATAGTGAGTAGAAGTTGCAGGAATGGACCTTAGGTTCCCAATCTTTTTTGAACAGGAGCTCCCTTTTTTAGTGAATATTTCGATACTACCCCTCCCATTCTAGGGAAATAAGAACGTACATAATATGTGGGGAAAACAAGAATAATTTTTTTAAAAAATATACTTTAACTAATAGATTATACTTTTTAATTTTTTTCTAAAGCCGCCAGTTTTTTTTATTTGCGAATTTGAAATAGATATTGACACAAATATATTTAAATATTTTAATCGTAGATAGGATATTGTTGGAATTGAAACGCCACTGAATTTCCTCTTTATTGAAGTTAACTTCTTATGGCACGTTAGAGAAAAATTTTCGCTACGCGTTACCAGTTACTGTTACGTGATGAACGTAAGTTAAGGCTGTATGAAGTTCCGACTTTCACCACGTTTTTAAAAAGGCTGTCGCGAGTTGAACAAATATTCATATCATAACCACAAGACATATAATTTAATATATATATTTAAACTAAAATAAATTCAAAACTCTAAGAAGTGTATAATAATAAATGAAACAGCTCAACTTGTATTGAAGCGATTTTGTAAATAAAAGATTTATGGTTTTATGAAAATGGCAATAGTGAAAAAACAAATAAAAAGAAGACTTAGAATGCCCAAAGAAATGAAAATCACCGATTTTGGTGAGGGAAAAAAATGCGAATGTATAATTTATTTTTGTTTCAATAATGGCATCTACTTAACAACATTACTATATATATAACTACTAACTATTTAACGCCCAAAGAAGATTTATATCAATTAGTTAGAATGTCCAACGAAAAACACACACACAAGAGAACTTTTACTTCATGTTATTTCGCATCTTTTATCATCATATCGAACTCAATTTCAAATATTTCTCCCGGTCCTGCCAGATGTGGTAAAACATTCGTCATTAATCTTTTGATGAAAATTTATAATCGCTATAAGAACAATGACGGATGCTGCCATGCATCCATAACATGTGGCTCAACTGGTAAAGCAGCAGTAGCTATTTCAGAAACTACGGTTCATGCAACTTTAAAAATTTCTTTATCAAGATAACTTCCGTTACATTCTGAAACTGCTCAACAATGCAGAACTCTTTTCAAATACATAAAAGTCATAATCATTGATGAGATAAGTATGATCAGTGCTCAATTATTATTGAAGGCTGATTCCAGATTAGAACAAATACCTGGAAATTTTCAGTCAAATTTTATTGGATTCGATATTTTTTTAATAGGAGATTTACGTCAATTTCCACCAGTTCGTTCTACGCCCATCTATAAGCAGCCGAAATCGACCCAAGTTGGACCGATTTTATGGCAAAATCTAAAATTTTATGAACGAAATGAAGTCATGCTTCAAGCGAATCAAACAATTTCCTTCTATACTTAAAAAATTTGGAAACGGCGAACAACTTGATGAAATAGAAATAACTTTGTTTGAGTTTCGTTTTTGTACTGTGGAAGAAGCTGCTGTCAAGATATATGAATAAATCTACACTGACAATTCCGTTAATGAGTATAATAATAAATTATTGAATGCATATGCAGACAGAATATATTTAACTGCAAAAGATGTATATATTGCTTGTACTTCAAAAGAACAAGAAACTTTCGTACGTCAAAAATCACATAATACACTCAGGAACATTAAAACTAGCGACCCAAGAAGAAAGCATCGGATTGCAATGAAATTTAATGCACATAATGACACAGATGAGAGATTCACTTGATCTCAAAAACAGGACAATTAAATGAATACAGGGTGTGCAACGAAACAAATAATGGTCAAACACAATAGCGCGTTGGACCACCTCCAGCTGCAATACATGCCGCCACACGGTCCGGCATTGAGTTAATTAGACACCTTATGTTGTCCTGAGGCAGATGGGCCCACAAATCTTGAACAGCTAACTCTAAATCATGTACAGAGTGACAGGATGGCATCTGCCGTTTTAGCTGATCCCACACGTGTTCTACAAGATAAAAGTCGGGGGAGTGGGCCGGCCATGGAAGAGTCTGAAAATGACGTAGGAAGTATTGAGCAACTCTTGCTGCATGCGGACGAGCATTATCTTGCAGGAAAAGTGCCCCTGGGAGACCATTTAGGAAAAGTCCTGCATAGGGTCGAAGAATACCATCAACGTAACGTTGGCCCGTTAAGGTTCCACGCATCACAATTAAAGTGGACTGGCTACCATAGGCTATGGCCCCCAGACCATTACACCAGCTGTGCGGGCAGTGTGACATAGAATAGTTTGGGGGAATTGTACCGCTCTCCAGAGCGCCTCCACACCCGTACACGGTTATCATCTGTCCCCAAAACAAACCGGGATTCATTACTAAACACAACATTTTGCCAATCTGTGACATTCCACATTGATGTGGCTTGGCACCTTTGTATACGCAGTTGCTGAAGTTCCGGTGTTAAAGGGAGTGCACGGAAAGGGCGCTTTGATTTAAAATTTGCTTCTGCAAGGTGTCTGGAAACTGTTTGTGGAACAATTGGTACGCCTATGTCTGCTCGTATCGTTGAACGGGGCACTGTGGGGTCACAAGTGCTTGCCGCACGATTCTTCGTGGTCTTCCTGGTCGCTCCAGATCCGCTTTTCCGCGCGTGGGTACCTTCTCGTGTCCACTGCTCCCAACAATTTCTAACGGCACACTCCGAATGATCCACCTGGTCAGCATCACGGTGCGTCGACCAGCCGGCAGTTTTCATCCCGAGGATCAGGTCTCTCTCAATTTCACTTTACTGTGAAAAATGTCTTCTAGCACTTTTACCTGGCATGTTTCGCTAACCAAAGTCTTCCTACAATCGGCGGGTAATCGTCACGTTTATGAATCTTCGAATTTTCGCTGGCTTATATAGCAGCCTCTTCCTGATTGTAGCGCCACCTCGGCGTGTATGAGCATGCGTATTGGCACAAAACTTGGATCATTTGCTTATCACATTATGCTGTACTAATATGCAAAGTTTCGCGATTGTACTTAGCTTCCTTCTTGGGTCGCTATTTTCAATGTTCCTAAATGTATGTGATTAATTGATACAAAAATGGATTGCCTTATCAAACAATTTATGTGGATATTATTTATTACATGATTACCACACATTTTGATGTGACAGATGGATTGGCAAATGGTGTAGTTGGAAAGCTAGTTCATGTAGAAACAAATGATGAAGGATTAGTTAAGACAATATGGCTCGAGTTTCCAGTTTTACCTCAAACAGAGGAAAAATTAAGACGCGAAAAGACAATTTCGCCTTATCTCTAAAAAATAACAGAATAATATTGACGACAAACTGAAATACTATTATTGATGTAGTGTTTTCGAGATTCTAAAATGATATTGAGTGCAAAACCTACATTTCTTATTTAAGTTACCACAAGTCTTTGATAAGAAAAGTATGTGTGAAACACCTATAACAGTGTTTCTCAAACTGTGGGGCGTACCCTCCTGGGGGGTGCGATAAACCTACAAGGGAGTGCGAGCATATCGAAAATAAAAGATTAAAAAAATTTATTTACTGGAGTGAAGTAAAACAAAATCCTTTTTGTCATAATAAAAAGAAATACACATTTACACTGATATAATTTATGTAAATCATCTGCGATATTATGTCATCAAAAATAAAAGCTTCTACTTCAAAACCTCATTTTTTAGCTATCGTTGATACTGTAACCAAATATAAAACATTTCATTTTATTTGATTTGCTGTAATCCCATGATGAGAGATTTTTTATTACGTTTTTATTCAAACCAAAATGCTACCCTTTCAGAAAAACAAAACAAAAACAGACCCATAATCAAAAAAAAATTTAGGAAGATAAAAAATTCATCACTGTTATATATTATTGCCATCAGCTGTAGGCAGCAGAATGTATTTGCTGCGGTTTGGCCTTCGAACTTACTTGTACGGTTAGTTACGTCCCTGCTCTTATGTATTTGTTTTTTTCATTTAGAGAAGTTGTAAATAAACTATTTCTGCTGCGCGCTTTTTTCCTTGTAAAATATTTTTATGATTTCTGGAAAAGCACAGAGATCAATTTGAAGGATTACTAGGCCAAGATTTATGTAGATGAATGTAGAAGTAAAAAAAAAAAAGATTAAAAAAAATTATTTACTGGAATGAAGTAAAACAAAATACTTTTTGACATATAAAAAAAAAACACATTTAAACTGATATAATTTATATATATCATTTGCGATATTACGTCAAAGAAACATTTTATTTGATAAAATGTAACCCTATGTAAACATGATGAGAGAAAAAAAAACATTTTAGAATAAAAAATTAGGCAATAAAAAACATTTTATTTATTTGCTGTAATCCCATGGTGAGAGATTCTTTTATTAATTTTTATTCTTTTCATACCAAAAATGGTACTCTTTCAGACCCATAATCAAACAAATTTTAGGATGATAAAAAATTCATCACTGTTATATTATTGCCATCAGCTGTAGGCAGCAGAATATATTTTCTGTGGTTTGACCATCAAATTTACTTGTAAAGTTAGCTACGTCCCTGCTCTTATTTATTTGTTTTTTCATTTAGGGAAGTTGTAAATAAAGTATTTATGCTGTTCTTCTTTCCTTGTAAAATATTTTATGATTTTTGAAAAACACAGAGAGCACTTTGAAGGATTACTAGGCCAAGATTTATTTTTATGAGTATTCCCAAACATATAAAGCATAATGAAAACGTTTTACATATTTTTTAGAACATCCATATTGTAATAAATACACTTTTAATCCGGGAGCGGTCACGCCGAACACAGAGTGCACGAAATCAGTAATTCTGGCAAAACTGTTTAATTGTTGCCAATGGCCCTAATACTATCCTCCAGTTTGACATTCTTAACGGGAACTAAAATATATTTGTCACTTCTGCCTCTTTTTTGGGAGTAACAAACCTTTTTTTACAATCTTAAGGTACTTGTTTTGACTGAGTTCCCGGTGTGATAAATTTTATCCGAAATATTTTCTGTGTCCTTGAAAGTAGGTGAGTATATTTTCTCTTAGTTAAATTATTCAATGGAATTGCGATTTATATTGTGCACTCTAAAAATAACTATAAAAAAGTATTGGAGTGACTCAATAACCCGCTCGACAATTAGTATCGACTGCGTAACGGCTCCATGATTAAAACATGTTGAAGTCTTTTCGCTTTAAATAATAAAAATATTTTCTTCAACGGAATTTTATTTTTTTTATTATTAATTATCCAACATCAATTCTTAATGCTAATTCTGTGAGGCTTAAAATTACAGTTCGCTTAAAACAAATTGTAATATTTGAGCAATCATTCAAAAAAATTATTTTTCATTTTTGTAAGCATTGTCGCGCACTTGGTTTTACTCTCCTTACAATTCAGCGATTATATCAATAATGTTTTATCTTCTAATAAATGAACTCGTGCAAAGAGCGGGTACTTCATCCGGTATACTTTTAATGTAACAGTGTTGCCCGGAGTATTTTATAACTAATGAATTAATACTAAATTAAGAACAAGTTTAATAAGTGTTAGTGACTTCCATGGGCTTGTCTTACAGAGCAAAGTTTTCAAAGGAATGCTAATGATTAGAAATTGACCCTCTGAGTTCTTTTTCTATATTTAGCTGATATCTATATTTTGTCTTCTAAGCAGGCACCGCATTTTTCAATATGTTCCAATTTAAAAATTAGAGAAAGGAAAAATAACATAATAATTATCTTATTGTTTTATTTATTTATTTATTTAATTATTTTGCTTAAAAGTAACATACACAAAATTTAATTCTTATGTATGTCATGAATTTGTAGGGTGTATAATAAAGATTGTTGCTTTAGCGTCAAAAAGCATTATTATTGCATTCAGTACATTATTAATGTATAAGGGGGGGTGCGATTAAAATTGTAATTGAAAAGAGGGCGCCAGTATTGAAAGTTAGAGAAGCACTGACGTATAAGCATAATGTAAATAGACTAATAATAATGATACTTTTCTATAAATGTATACAATAATTGTTTAGTATCATGCATTCAAAATGAGAATTTTTCTTATACTTATATCTTTTTCATCTTAATTTTTTTTTATATAATACAGTTTTAAATATTAATGATAATAATAATTTTGTTAATTCTACATATGTACTTTAAAATAAAACTTAATTATACATTTCAATACATATAAGCCAAAAAAAAACTTGTACCACGTATTCACACTAATATACGCACACATTTTTTTTTAAAAGAGTGGGATTAAAGTTTTAGCTTATATTTATTATAAAGACAGGCAAGGATTTCGATGATACGAAGTAATTCTTAATAAACTTCTGCTTTCAAAATAAATAAATTGACAGTTTCAGCCCTTAAAGGATCACGCGTTAATTCCTGGTTAACAAATTTAATTATATTTCTTGGATAATATACGTAATGAGATACAGTGGACGAAACATTATTCTTACTGCTCACACACAAACACAACACGTATACTACAGAAATTAAAATTTACTATATCATTCAATTTAATGTAGGTCTGAATGTAATGTAATCTGTAATTTTTCATCCATTTCCGAAACATGTGAATTTTTGTACAGGTGACATGCATGATTTAAGTACATACGATCAACATAACGTAACCAGTATAAAAGTTTACGTTTGTTAGTGAATAATAACCGTTTGTTTTAGTCTTTTTTACACTAAATGGGGTTAATCTGGCCAAAGCCCCTTCGTTCCGTCTCAACACAAAGTAATTTTCTCTAGGTCTTTTACCTCCTCCCCCCTCAAAGCCTCAAACGCCCACAAGGGGGCTTTATCGCCCACGTTGAGAACCTATGAACTGGACGATCGCTTTAATTTATGCTGTGTAACCAAGGTTTCATACATAATCTACACACACGTCTGTAAAGCATGTAAATAAATCTTGAATTGAGTCTATATTTTTCTAACGTTTGTTTTCACCACATTCACCTTAGTTTTTTTTTTACTATAGCGCTTTGGAACCCTAAAGCAAGTAATAAATAGCCCTGTATTTTTTTAATTACTATCACTACCTGTGTTTAGGATTTTAATTCGAAAAAAGAGATCTTCTCATGCAATAATTAAATAATATGGCAAATGGTGAAGCAAATTAATGTTCTTATTACATACGAGATTACCTACATGAACTTACGAAAATAAGTCACTACTTCACGTTTTTCAATAATAATGCATTTACTTTTTTATAAAGTTAATTTGAAAAAGCTAAATTTTTGATTAAATTCTTTCCTGACAAATTGCTTTTTTAGATTTCGAACGCGTGAAGCTAGTATGTCAAAGTTTGCATTCGAACACCTTTTAAGAGCAATGTTTCTATTCAAGATAAAATGATGATGACCTAAGACGCTTTCGTGTTTCCACGAAGGTGACGGAACATAAATTCAAATTTCACGATACATGAATATTAACAAATAAGCCTTCTGCCGTCAAGAAGCCTTTCGAAATATTGCTTGATCACGGTTAGGCACCTTTCGATGCAGTGCAAAATGCGCATGTATTGAAAGCTGTCACGAAATTTGACATTTATATTAATATGCGGAGAGCAAAATAATGTTTCTCATAAAAAAGAGATAAAATATATGTGATGACATTAATTTCCTCTTGAAATATATATTTGCTTATTTTTTCTTAGAAAAAAATATTGTCATTTTTTTATTCCTTTTAAAAAATGTTCTTTCTGTTGAAGGCTTAAAATTTGATTGTAAAAGGAGATGGAATGCTACGCAATGTTTGTGCAATATTTAAAATACAAATTAATTACACACACACACACACACACACACACACACACACACACACACACACACACACACACACACACACACACACACACATATATATATATATATATATATATATATATATATATATAATTATAAAATATGAGTAGAGTTTATATACAGTTTTACACACTCTGAATTAGAATACATAAATGGTTTCTAGAAACTGTACGTTCTTGGAACATTGTTTAGTTCAGAAACAGAAATTAATGCGATACTTAAAATATATAACTTTTTACTCAAATATTACACAAATATTTGTAGAAAGTATTGTATGAAACTACACAACTCAATAAAAATAATATTCTCATCCTCTTGTCAACTACATATTCTTTAATAGAGCATGGTTATGTCAAATTTTCGTGACTTTTTTCTTTTGTTAGTATAACTTAATTCGACTTTTAACATCTCTTTTTCTCACATTTTAGGACCTAACATTGATCAACTTTCCTCCCAAATAAAAAGGAAAACAAAATAAAGAAGTATAGAAGAATAAAATTAATTCTTGTCTTTGTGGGCTGAATGCATACCCTTGACATCAAACTGCTTGTTTGATTATTTTTTTCCATTAATTTACATCAATATGGGTATACTTACATTATTATTTCTTGTAAATATATCGATTTCACAAAATATGCAGAAAAACTGCTTAAATAAAAATTATTTGAAAAAACAAATGTATAATTATAAAACGTAAAATTTAAAATTTAAGCAGATATACGATGGAATTTATTTCCCATAAAATTCAGAACTCATTAAAGCTCAACTATTGAAAGATTTATATTTCCTTCAATATAATAACTGAAGTCCAATTTCTTTTCATTCAATATAAAATAATTACTTAATTTTATTGCAGCTATAAAATGACATTCTCATTCCTAAGATAGTCTTATTTTGAATATATAGAAGCTACTTTTTATTCTGACTGAACGTAATTTAACATTATACATTATATTTCTCAATTAAGAGAATATACAAATAGATAGAAAATTGTAACTCATGCTATTTTACAGATGTGAATGGAAATGTATCTATAGGAAATAATTCGGGTTTGTTAGGGATGAGATATTCATTTTAACCAAAATAAATGCGTAGCGTCAGCCTTTTTGCTGCACTACGTTTAAATTCTCTTGTTGTTTCATACACATTATAAAAGCGCAATTCAGTTTCTTTTAGAATAACTTGATAATGAGAAAATTCATTGCATGCCGGAAGATAAATGAGTCTTAAGTTAAATGTAAGGCTAAAACAAATATTTACTACAAAACAAAAAAAAAATATATATGTATTTTTTTAAATTATGGTGACCGAACGATATGCTGATTTAGGACATTTGAGGGAGGTATGTTTCACTTAAAGTCAATATTACCTTTCTTTCCGAAAAGTAAACTTAAAAAGAGATACATTGAATGATTTTACTGAGATGAAAAGTTAAAGGCTGCTGCTGCTGCAAACAAGTCTCTTGACATCTTTTTAAATATTGATTCCAATTATCCTTCAAAAGTCTTAAAATAAATTATATGATGGCAGTGGAGGAATATATATATATAAATGTAAAGAATTTTAGATTCATAAATTGATGATACGTAGTTTTAAAAATAATATAATGATATTTCTAAGAGTTTAAATTCATCACGTTTAAGGTTAAATCAATGATTCAAAAACTATTGATTAATTAATTAATATTGATATGTATGATTGATTGGATATTCTGCGCGATTAGATAGTTTCTTTAAAGTGAAACATTACTTGAGAGTGGCAACAAATTAATAAATGTTTAATTTTATTTTTAGTAGTATTTAATTTTAATTTTATAAGTTACCATTTATTATAATCAAATTTTTTTATACAATAGTTTAATTACACGATCGATTAAACACAATTGGGATTTTCTCAGAAAGAGACATACTTTGTTGCTGTTCAAAGAATTATTCTTAGAATATCTTTATCCCTTGGTAATTTTTTTGAATGAAAATGAACAAGATTTGAACCAAAATGATACCTTGAATTTTATGAACTATTCATTTAGACTTTCATAAAAGTAACGAGGTTTAATAAGAAGACAATTTTATGAATTGTTCTAAACATGAATAGTCACTTTTCTCAAGACGAGAAAATGATTCTTATATATATATATATATATATGAAGTAAATATATTTTTAAATTAAACACATACATCAATGTATTGGGCTTAATATTTCAATGAGCTCTACGAACAGATATAAACGTATGTAATAAAAACAATTACACTAAATAAATAAATGGAAGATAAACATCGTATTACGTCTAGTGTTTCACTTAAAAATATGGAACGAAAATTATTTTATTCTTCACTAAAATTTTCATATTGAATGTATTTTTCTTTCCTTTACATCATCCATAATTACTTCAACAATTAGTAACCGCAGAGGGGGAATGGGTGGGAGGGAGATTTTAATTTCTAAAGTATAATAGGAATAGTAATTAAAGAACTTTTAATGATCTCAAAAATTACCTTCTGAATTTTTAAAATCGATAAAACACTTTAAACATTAATCTGCCAATTAGGACAAAAGATGAAAAACTCTATACTTTTCCTTGTTATTCATACTTTAGTATAACAATGAAAGTTTATGAAGAAATGTGTTAACATTTTCTGCTTTAACGATAAATTATTTTTTTTTACTATGCAGTTCTTTAAATATTATTTATTTTCGTTAATTAAGTATTAAATTTTCTTAAAACTAATTTAATTGAACAGCTGTATGCCCTAAATTATATTTAATGAAAAGGAGTGTTACTTACGTTACTTTAAAAGTTTTCTTCTGTACAAGAATCAAAAATGTGTTTTATTGCGTGAATGGTAGTTCCTATTAAGCAATAATAAGTTACAAAATTTTTTAGTAAATACACTAAAAAGTGTTTCGAACTTTGATAAATTAAATTTTCTAACCAAATTTTGCTGTTTTTTTCTTAATTGCATTAATACTTTGGTTATTTGTAATATGTTTCTCTTTTGAATATTGTTTAGTGCCAAAAAAGAATATGGAGAGTATAATGAATTCATTTCTAAATTTGACTCAATTTTAAAATGATTATTCAAATTACGTCTCAGAATTTCTTGCCTCTAAAAATGCATCATTATATTCAGTAACATTATTTTATATTAGATAGTTTTCTACAAATAACAAAACTGCTGTGTATTTAGCTTTATAGGCCAGCGTTTCTCAAAATGCGCTCATACATATAAATGCATCAGTCCTGACAATACTTTTCATGTTTAATTTATCAATACTAAATTGAAATTAAGTGTAACTATTGCTAGTCCATTCCATATGCTTGTAATATATAAAATTTCATACTCATATTGAAAATTTGTATGGTTTATAAGTATAGTTGTGTTGTAACTTTCTGTAAAATGTGTGCAGTTTTTATTGCATTCGATACATGTTAGTGTATGGAGGGTGATGAAAATTATGATTGAAAATTGGGTTGAAAAAATAAAAAGTTTGAGAAACACTATTCTAGGCTATTTTTTTAGCAAATTAATTTCTGCCCACCTACCATGTTAAGATCATTAAGAATTCTTTTCACTATAAAATTATTTTTTTTAAAGTTTCTATATTTTTAATTTAAATTATAGTTCACAGCCAGGAAAATTTTAAGAATTATGAAGAGCAAAGAGAGAAAGAGTTATATTAATGTTGTACTGTAAAGCAACACGAGGGATAATAGTGACGGACTTTCTAGTCTTGAACTTCGGTCAATTAGAAAGATACCTGATAATACCTGAGCTTCCCCCCTCCCCTCTTCTAACAGCCAACCACAATAATGGAAGAACATTGAGCCTCGATGGAGTGAACGCGCACCGGTCCGTCCTACAGGGCAGATATCAAGTTGCTTAAGTAGAACAAAACGATTTACATAAAATTATTATTTATAATCAAAATAAATAAGTACATGTTTTTTATCTCTTTTGGTTTTTCCATAATATAGTCAAGGTAAAATAAATAAATAAATAAAATTTTAAAACTTATGTGTGCCATATTTCTGCCAATAAGATAGCAATTTAAAAATTTATTCAAAAATAAAAATTAGCGGTTAATGAAGTGATGCTAATACATCACCATCTTGAAATATTGCGAAATAATACATTCATAAATATATTAAACAGTCGTATATGATTTGAAATTTCCGAATAGTATTTGTAACTCAATTACAAATAAATAAAATAGTTATGTATGTATCATTAATTTTAATTCAATTTTATGCATTTTCTTTACTGTGCATATGACAATCGTGACACGCATATTGAAATATGTTTTGATACTTTTGTGTAAAAGATGTTTATATTTTTTGGGTTTATAATAATTTTTGTGTCTTTATATTTTCAGTGGGATCTCGTGTGCTCCAAAAAATGGCTTCCTGTTATTGTGTTGACTGCCTTTAATGCTTCCGGGCTGTTTGGTCAATGTGCTTGTCTGTTTATTGCAAAGAAGTAAGATGCATTTTCTTCCAAATTATTTTTAATTTGTATAAATGTTATATATATATATATATATATATATATATATATATATATATATTTATATTTATATATATATATATTTATTTTATATATATATATATATATATATATGTATGTATGTGTGTGTGTTTGTGTATGTATATGTGTATGTAAAATACTTCAAAAATTCTTACCACGATTTTTTTCAAAGATATCCAAGTGGAGTTATTGCTGTTTGAGTTATATAATGAATTTTATATAGATGTATCTCACCACATAATTAAAGAGCGCCAAAAATACAGGGTTTTGTTTTATTTTTTTAAAAATATGCGATGAATTTTTTTTTTGAAAATATATTTCCAATATTTAAAACTAGGTGTATAATGAATGGCTAAAAGACGGACAATAGTGCACCCACTCCTGACAGTGTGGGCACTTAGCAAGCTCGGTGAAGAAAGCATATGCCAATGTCAGCGCGTGAAAATCCCTCGTTATTTTATATAGTATTAACTGTTTTGATGTAATTGTTATTGTGTTCAATTTGAATTGTTTTTGAATTTAGAAATGATGTTTAAATTATCGGAACTAACCACCGGGGTTTTTTTTTAGTGCAGCTTATAAGTGTATATTTAACTTAAATATTTATGACTACAGGAAAATTAGCACAGCTTTGGAAACACAATACTACATAAAGATGCCAATATACCACTCTGAGAAATCCCTTAAACACTATAAAGTTATTTTTGCAGCAACTCCCCCCGCAGATGCCATGATATTGAAATCAAATGAGTTGAGTAATAACAAGATGTTTGCTTAAAAACTAAAATTGGTTTTACAAAGTTTGCATGTTTTTAATAATTCAATTTTTGCGGCGTCAGTATTGTTGCTGTATGTTTATATTCCTGCACTATTATATCCTCCTCAATATTAATTGGTCGTATGTTTCACCTTACATTGCATTATTAAATATATTAAAAACGTAAGTAAATTATAAATACAAAGCAAATTTTCAAATTAAGGTATAATAAGAGACCTTGAGAATAAAATGTTTTTCTCGAAGCAGAAATATAATAACATTTAAGTAAACTATGCATTGTAGAAATAGAAATATATTTAAAGCACCTTTTTTGAAAGAAAAGAAGCGTTTTTAAAAAAGTATTTCTTGATACCAAAGTATCTTCAAAATGCGATTTTTTTTTCAAATAACTGAGAACATTTTTAGAAACACCATAAAGGTTATAAATATATATTTATTTTAAGAAGTACATTTTTACCAAGCAAAAAAAAAATATTATATATATATATATACATTTTGAAACAAAATACCTCAGTGTTTTAAAAAAGTTATGTATTTAAATCTTTAAAAAAAAATGTTTAAAATATTTTTGTTACCAGTGAAAAATAGAATTACAGATATTAAAGTATATTAATTTTTAACATAAGAACGTCCGCTCTCTCTTTATATGTAACGAATGGTTGTTGATACACATTGAAACTGCGTTTAGTCAAAAACTGTATGATTTGAAACAACAGGATAATTAAATATTTGTTTAACACAAACAAACTATTCAATGTTTTTTATGTCTTGCAATAATTTATGGGGCGTTTACTGCGTTTAAAAGTCAATTGCCAAAGTAAAAATGCCTTATAGGAAAGGGGTCTTGATTCCCCTTATTAGTTCTCATTGTACAATCGTGGAAATTGTAACTTTAGTCTAATTAACGCCATTTCCATGTATTTCTATTGAAAAATGTAAAACACTTGAACAATGGAGTGACGAGGATAACGAAGCTCAATTTCCCTCAAAGGATGATTTCCACATTGTGCATTCAACCTTTTGTGAAACAAATTATGATTGGAAGGGTTATGCTCTCTTGGAAACAATTATCGTATTTTAGAATCAGATGTGTTACACATGGCCCTATTTTAATAGAATCTTCATTAAGGTTGACTTACAAACTCTGCTGTTATTTTGACTCTTAAAGGCTCAGAGCAGTGCCTCTCAAACTGTCAATATTTGCCACCCAATTTTCAATCATAATTTTCATCATAACAAAGTATTGAATTCAATAATAATGTACTTGACGTAAACCTATAACACTATTTAAATTATAAACCGCTCAAATGATCAAGATGAGTATTAAATTTTGTATATATTTGTGTACATGACAAGTCCATGGGAGTGACTAGTAATTATTAAACTTGTTCTTAACTTAGTATTGATAAATTGATTATCAAATACATTGTGCACTTCTGATGTATTTATAAGTATATTATAATATTGTAAATGTGTATTTTACTAGTGTTATCGCAAAATGTATTCTGTTTTGTTTCCTTTCAGTAAACTTGTAATTTTTTAAATCTTTTATTTTCAATTTTTCGATATGCTTGCGACCCCCTTTCTTTGTAAATTCATCAAGCCCCCTAGGGGAGCGTGTCTCACAGTTTGAGAAACGCTGGTTTAGAGTTAATATTTTACATGGTTTATATCGTCTCTCAGATGTACAAAAGTTCCACGCAATGAGCATACTGGTATTTGTGGAGTCAATTGTATTTTATTCTGCAACTGTCCTGTAGATACAATGTAACATACTGGAAACAGGCAAATAATGCGTTCAATAGATTTCCATTGAGTTGGAAACATACATCACACATGTATAATTTTACAAAGAAGCAAATTTAAAGAAAATCACACAAATAAAATAAGCAACAATTCAATTACTTAAGAGGTCACAGGGGTGTTAAATTTCTCTGGAGGTCTGAAAATATAAACAGTTTTCAAACAGGTACAATTTCTTTAAATTTAATTTAAATAATTCGAATCTTTTACACATTACTTATAAAGGAATGGGGCTTCAGAAAAGTATAAAATGTTTAAAATATAATCATAATTTTAAAAATTATAAGCATATGAAAATAAGAAATTTTTCTATAAGAAATATTTATTAAGTTTAAGTTAACGTCGTGCATGTTATTTTCTAAAAGAGTAGGTTTAATAACTAGTTATAAGTTGATTTATAAAGACAAATGTATTCTTAATACTTTGTAGCTACTTTTATATAAATAGAATAATAACTTATATATTTTAATAAATAAAAAATATGCATTTTTAAAAAAATATTTAAAAAATTGAAATATTTTACAAATATTTTGAAATACAAAAGATATATAATACTAAAATTAGGTAGGGTTTAAAGAGTATGATGCATTGTATAATTCTATACAGTTTTATACATCAGAGGCTAATATTTTAGAAAATAGTGTGCGCAAAGCAAAAAATACTTAATATTTATTATAGAATTTTCATATGCTTATGACTTTAAAAATTATTATTATATTTTAAACATTTTATACTTTTCTGAAGCCCCATTCTATTTTTCTATTTTAAATAATACGTAAAAGTTTAGAACCATTTAATTTAAATTTAAAAGAATTATACGCGTTTGAAAATCGTTTATATTTTCAGACCTCCAGAGAAATGTAACACCCCTGAGACCTCTTAATCATAATTTCGCTTAAAACAAATGAAATGGAATGTCGCTATCAAATGTGTGTTGCATTCGTACATCGTCCTTACGTGGGATCTTTTAGGAACTTCGGGAGATTTCTCGTCAAATAATATTCCTATATATTTGAAATTATTAATCTTATGTAGTCCGGAGGTTCCTGCTTAAGCAACATTTTTTACCAGACTCCGTCACAGCCTTCAGAATTTTACTTCGTTCTGCAGATTTAATTTTTGGCTCAATATTCTCATAGGCACTACGTTATAAGTCCTGTTAAAAATGTACATCTGCTTATTTTAATAAATAATTATGCAAAATTATACAGATGAATTTCTATTAGAGTATACAATAAAAAAGTCGGATAAATAGAAATAGTAGTAACAAGATTTAAAATATTTACAAGTCATTATACATTAAACTCATACAAACATTTATGGGTCTAATATAGTTTAGTACGATATGTGTAGCTGTTTTCTTGGAATCAAAACCGTAAATGTCGTATTCTATGTTGCAAAGGTTTCTTATGAGGTCCACTTCTACATTGAATTAGTTTCTATATTTTTATTTCATTTTTAATATTACTACAAAATACTCCACGGAAAAATGTTGTGCCAAATTGAATCATCTATTGGTGTACTTTATTTGCAAAAAAAAGATGTAATCAAATCTGAAAATTAATCAAAAGTTTACGAATTCAATTTTGCGAATTGTGTATTTTTCAGACATAGAACAATATAGTTGCACGAGACTACCTTGTTTAAGCACGGATAAATGTTTTACACTAGCAACTCCAATGTTAAATGAACCCCTAATTGTGTTGTTGCTAGATTTAGGACTGATGAAATAATTCCTAAACTTCCTGTTTAAAGCCATTAAAGGCTCAACAAATTTCGCCCATGTAGAAACTCTTTATTGGAGACTTTAATAAAGTCATTGAGTTTAGGAAAAGCCTCAAATGCACACAGTCATGAATGTTTTTCAACCACTAGTGCATTTTTATATAAAAAACTACTATATCGCCTTAAACATTAAGTACATACTTCTAGGTTAAAAACAGTTAATTTAATTCAGTAAAAATGTCAGACAAGTGAGCAATCAAAGCTAATCTGAAAATGTTACAACTACTATTTAGTTCAAATTATGTACTCCTTTAAAACAATCGTATTTCATCACGAAGCTCAAAAATAGGATTGAATTTTTCCCACTCATGACAGAGTTAAGAGTATAAGCTTTAATGAAATTGATTACTTTTATAATATCATCCATTATTTCTTTTTTTATCCAAATATGCTGACATTTTTTTGGATGCTAATGATTCGATATGTTAGTAGCTATGATTCTATCCAAACTTAATACTATATCTTCAGTGAGTAAATTTAGCAATCACTTCAGTTTCTTTTTCCAGATATTACACGTGCCAAATCAGTGTGTGTCAATTCTAACATATTTTAACAACTTGATTTCGTCTTTGATAAAAAATGATTCAGTTAAAGACGGTTTTAGTTGTAATACACAGGAAAGAATTAAATCCCAAAATAACAAATTCACTTTTATTTTATAGATTCAAATTCATATCTAGCATATCCTACCAAATTAACATTGATGGAAATCCATCATCAAACTAATCACCCATTTATTTCTTCCGAACACGTGGTCTACCCAATAAATATGTCTAATTCCAGATCGTTAAATTTAATAGTCAACATATGTCAGCATTAACATTCAAGTACCCTCTTCAAATCCGCGATAATTAACACATGTTTTTCAAGTGTTATCTATTCTTAACCAAAAATCGTGGCGTGCTTTTTTACTCATTGCTCTTAGCGTCAGACAGACGTAGAAATGATTGAATAAAGATCTTCTTTTCCTTTTTCTAACTTTTAATCTGATTCTGTCATCAAAATCATGACATATATGTACCAGTTGACAAAAAGACATTTAAATAAGTTCTTTTTTAAAAAATTCAATATTAATTAAGAAGGGAGCCTATCTCAAACAGAAAAATATAACAAGGGGTCTTTGAGTAAAAAATGTTTGGGAACCTGTGCCTTAGATCTTCGTATACGTTCCTTAGCAAATCAGTTTTTTGTAGAAAAAAATGCATTATTATAAAATATAAATATATTGTTTTTATTACATTTTTGATTAATACAGGTTTGGCAAGCGTGTGCTTTTCTTCAGTACATTGTTGATGCAAAGTGCAAGTGGAGTGGCAACTGCATTTTCACCCAATTTCATTTGCTTTGTTGTGTTCAGATGCTTGGCAGGGCTCGCAGTTCCCGGAATCCTCATTGCACCCTCCACTCTTGGTAAGATTTTATTTCATAGTAGCATGAAATTGAATAATTTAAAATAAAAAAATGTATATTTTTGAAACAACGAAATGTGTTTCAAGATAATATTGAATGTGGTTTTGTAACAAAAAAAAATACTATTTTAATGCAAATTAGTTGTATAAAGATTTAGCTAATATAAACAGGTGAGACTGTTGTAATCTTTTTTATTTATTTTTAAATTGTGACCACTATTTTTATGTAATATGTATTTAGGAAAATACCCCTACCTAACATATAAACTTTATATACATTCTAATTTACAAACTAACTTACAGAAACGGAACATTTTAGACATTGGGATTTTCATTCTTTGTACGTATCTAATTCAGTTTTAAGGCTGTTTTCGGTTAATGTTAAATAATAGGACCCTAATTCCAAACATTTTTTCAGATATCAAAGAAAATAATTAATATGATAGTCTGATTTCACTATCCTTTAGAAAGCAGTATTTTGTATTATACTTCCTTTTTTAACAGAGTTAATTCATTTTTTCTGGTATAACATGTTTTCGCGATTTTTCTCCTATACTGTAATGTTAAATGGGCTATGCCTTTCCGTATTAAAATGGAAAAGAAAGTATTCATGGAATATTTTGAAATTTTTAAAAACTCTATATTGTTATCAGAGATACGAGCTATAACTACAAATTTCCATGGAAATTGAGACATTTTTTTGTCTGAAAATGTGCTTTGCGTTTGGTTCCTCTCATACTTTTATCGAAAACAGCCTTAACTCATAACTATAATAAAAACTCAAATGTTTAAGCAAACTATTAATTCAAAGTAATGCATCATCGATACTAATAGTTAAGATTTCTTCAAATTTCAAAACCTTTTGAAAAATGGTTCTTGCAATATATGAAACTTTTTATTTCAATTTATTTCTTATTTAGTTTTAAGCAAAAAGGATAATTAAATAATATCTAAAAATATAATTAAATTTAGAAACATTTTCCAAAAAATAAGTCAAATTATTTAGAATAAACTTTTTTTCTTTCAAAGATAGTACATTGTTACCATAAAATTTCGAATGGAAATTATATTACTTAGAAATTCGAATAATACTGGAGGTAAAAAGAGGTTATTCTTGACAAAGGTATTGAATAAAAAAACATTCCTGTTTGTAAAATTTACAACAAATATATTACAAAAGACTCAACACTCAAAATGTTAAGAAATTTAAAATATTTTCATTAAAAAATATACGTGCATTACAAAGAGAATATAACATGCCCAGTATATAAATAAAAGATTGCTGAATATTTTGAATGGCCATTGGAAATGATCGATCAGTAATACAATTTGCAAGATCAGACAACCATTTTCTTCTGGAAATATTGGTCTTAAACGGGCAAAAAAAAAAAAAACTTACAACAACCTTAATTTAATTTACTGACCTTACGTCACCGAACCGAAATTAATGTTCACATTCGAGTTGGGAAATAAAAAATTTCGTTGGAATAAAAAAAGAAAAAAGTTGGAAAAATTTCACAAAGTTTTATGATTAATATCTTATGGCTATTTTTAAATTAATAATATTCTCAAGAGGAATTCGGATATGTATTGATAGTATTTTTCTGTTAGACAAAATCAATTGAAATAATATATTTCTTTTACTTTTCCCAAGCATTTCGGTCAATAATTACTTCAAAGAACACCCTATATATTTCTGTATGGCTGAAAGAAAAAGTGTCTAAAATCAAAATGCAACAATTAAATTATTCATGGTTTCTGAACTACAATTAATTTAATGTAATTATTTTTGGAGTTATTTCCCTTCTTAATTCTTAACTTCGAATCGATATTGTACTGTTTATTAATTGAAGTATATATATTATGGTTACAGTATGTATGCAAAATGTCTTAATTTGATTGGCTAATTAGTTCCAAATCGAATTCATCCTTTTTAATGTAACTCAAGCTAATAACTGTAGGACTGGAATTTTTCAATGAATAGATTCATGTTTTTATGTTTTTACTTACTCCAAAGTCCCAAAAGTATAATGCTTAATAGTATTAACCTTTAGGTTTTTGGTTGTTTACGTTAACTTAAATACATCACCTTACGACGGCTTCCCCCCCATTTATTCATTTATACATATAATTCAAAGATTTAATTCCAAGTTACTAATTTTTCACTCTGAAAAAATATTATTATGATGATATATGTTGAATTTCTGTTCAAAATTACTATTATCCCCTACTCGGCATTCTAAGAATAGGGAAACAAACTTATATGTTTTGGTTTAAAAATTTACATTTGACGAATATCCCTCAACACTAAAAAGGAATACCAATCAGCTATGTTTTTGACATATCTACATAATTGATTTTAAAATTTAAAGCATAATTAAAAAAAGTAAACATTTTACTTAGTTTTTTAAGACTATCAATTCCAACCGTCCTTTCCGTGTATTGGTTAGGAACGCTGACTGCGGTTCCGTTGGACCTGTGTTTGAAACCCGGTGATGGCATAAGTGTTTGTAAATGTATAATGCACGCGCGGTGTTGAGACACTAACTATTCGTTGAGCAGCAAGTCCTTCCGAGAGTTTGGTGGAAGGGGATTAGAGATTGGAGGCTCTCTGACCATCTACTAGGGTGTGAAATGACAAATTATTGGGAATGACAAACGTATTCCACAATCTTAAGGTACTTGAGGGGACTGAGTTCCTCGCGTGACCACTTTTACTTCAAATTTGTTTCTATTACCAAGCTTATTTTCCCGCTATGAAACCTATAGTGACTTTGATAGCTGCTTTGTATGACTTATTATAGTCTATAAAGGGGAATGAACAGAATATAAAAGAAAAGGAAATTGACATATGCAATCTCAAATGGATGAAGTTGAAACTGTTTGAGGGGACTTGGCACCCTTTGAGCAAACTTCTTTATTTACGTATTTAAAAATTATATTTTAACATTTTATACAATGTTTCTATTCAAGAAAATGTTACCAGATGAAAATTTTCATATATTATTCACACAATTTTAAAAATTTTAATTTTTTGAATAAAATTGGGAAAATTTTAAAATCCTACTCCTTTTGTAAAAATTAATTTTTTGACCTTAAATTTTTATAATATTCTTATGGATGTTTTTAAACACTTTAGGGATCGATTTTAGAATAACTTCATTCGTTTTCGAGAAAAAAAATAAAATGTTGATATACAGGCTAAAAATCAACGAAAAAGCCAACATGTCTTACATTTTATGTTTTTTAAAAAAAAGTATTCAGTTTATAGCAAAACGGATCCCTAATTTTATTACATGTTTTATTTTTAACACGCAGGAAAAAAAGGAAGTGATTGGTAAGTAATTGTTGAAGGAGTAGCATTTTGAATGCACTAAGGTTTCGAAAAACACAAACTGAGAAAAACCACTTTAAAGTTTATAATTCTGAAAAAATAATTATTATAAGCTTAATTAAACTTAAAATACCACTTTAAGATATTACTTATACGTTTTTCTTTAAAATAATTGCATTTTCATATGTTTTCAACCCACACATTTTTATAAATGATCAACATTTAGAGAGTACTAATTGCACAAGAAAACTCAAGAAAAACTTAAAAAAAATTTTTTCTGTCACGACAGAAATTTTAGCTGTTTTTCTTCTTATAATATTAAAGTATTACATTTGTATGAAAAATATATCAGGAATAAGAACTGAAATTATAAAATTGTTAATATAAAATGCCTTAATTTAAAAATTTTACATGCACACATTTCACGAGGAAGAAAAATTACATTATTGTATTGCCTCGGAAATATTCTGCTTTTAATACTACACATTCTTTTTTATAGTTATTATTTCTATTTATAAAATAGATTTTTTTTATCATAACGCATTTTTTAGCTTTTTTTTTCTAAAAAAGGGGTGTGGCTGAATTGCCTAATTTGTTTTTAAAAGAAGTTTTATTCAACTTCTAACTTTTCGTCATGCACAAGTGATATATCAAT
This sequence comes from Trichonephila clavipes, assembly GCA_019973935.1. Classification (NCBI taxonomy): domain Eukaryota; kingdom Metazoa; phylum Arthropoda; class Arachnida; order Araneae; family Nephilidae; genus Trichonephila; species Trichonephila clavipes. The sequence continues at coordinate 1,636,008 of BMAU01017835.1, forward strand.
CGAAAGATAATAATGCAAAGAATAAGATTAAATGAAAATAAAAAAAGATATATTTGTGATTTTTAGGGTACCAAGTCGTCTTAAACAAAAATAGAACTTGATAAAATAATGGATATTAATCATGATACCGAAAGTAAATTTCAGAAAAGGGATGAGCAGGAAACATTTTAGTTGAAAGGAAAGGTTTTTCAAGTTCTGTTGAAAAATTCCATCAAGGAAGATATAAAACCACCAGTGTGCCCGAAGACACACTGCCCTCTGTCAAAAAGACACAAGCAAGAACACGTTGAACATGCTATTTGAGTTTTGCTTGCAAATCTCATTCCTCTAATGTTAGTGAAAAGTTTATGCGATTTGTGTCTTTTATTAAAGTAACGCACATTTAAAACGTTTTAGTCAGTTTACTTGGAATATTCCTCAAATTATTAAGGGAAATTGAAAAGTCCGTAAAAGTACGTGAGGATACTTTCTCTTAGATAAATTATGAACTGAGATTAGACTATTTTTATCGTGTACAATAAAAATAATTATAAAAAACAAATTCGAGTGACTGCATCGTGCGTAAATACTGCGATTAACGACAAATGTAAGAACTGGCTCCTTTTCACAATGAATTTCCAGAGCCTCGGTGTGGCAGCGTTGATCGGATTGTATTAGCAGCAAAAAAATCTCACTGTTTAAAACATGATTACAAATACAATTTAGAAATTATATCCCTGAGAGACAAAATTGAAAGTCAATTCCAATTCGTATGACCCTAATTCACCTTATAAGGCTGTTCATATTGCATGCGTATGTAGCACTGCAAAATTCTTCACTTAATTTTGTCTCAACTTACAGCTCACGAACTGAATGGATGGAAGATGCACGCCAAAGTGAGTCTTCTGTGCTCCGCGGCTCGGAGCATCGGCATGGCTCTGCTGGCAGGGATTATTCTCTTCGTCGGTGAATGGTCCAATTTAGCACTGGCGAGCTCCATTCCTTTCTTTGCCTTCTTCCTCTACAGTTGGTAGGTATCAAGGAATTGTTTCTTCAGAACTTTTTAGCAATATAAATTTTTCTACTGGAAGTAAGTTTTAATTGAAATATTTTTTTCATGAGTGGCAATAGAAATAAATATATATATTTAAATTGCCAAAATATTCATCACGTAATCCAGAAACTTTATGTGTTTCGCAGAGAGATGCCCTTATCTAACACATATTTTCTGCATGTATCCACAGCGCCTGTATAGTTCCATTAAATAATTTTGCTATTTTGGACATCTACGGAAAGTATTTGGTTTTATGGATAATTGCTTAAAGAAATAGCATATAATAATAAACTGATGTGAATCATCTAACGTGAACAGACAAAGAAAGGGTCTGTACGATACTAATTTACTCAAAATCTTCTATTTAAGGAGCCAATTTGTGGTAACAAGAAATAAATGAAATAATAACTTAGAAGTGTTGCCAAGCCAGTAGGGGGGCTATGACCCTCGGCTTGTAACCAAGTGGGTTTCAATCCCAAATAAGACATGGTTGTTTATTCTTCGGGAAAGAAGTTGGTCTTTCACGTCTCGAAAGGAAAGCAGCGCACCCCTTCTTGTTATATGCTGGGATTATCATCTGTAACAAATGTCTATATTCTTCTATTGTATTGTATGTTTTCTGTTCTTCTTCACTTGTATTTCATATATTCCCAGCATAAAAAACACACGTCAACAAGAACAACATAACATAGAAGTACCACATTTTTATTAGTTATGTACCGTATATTTCGATGTATAAGCTGAGGATTTTTGGAACATTTTTAAAACATTAAGTAAGGGCTTACACACGGATCCGCTAACGTTGGTAAAGTGAAGTTCAAAAGAGGAAAAAAAATTCTTAAGTTATGCAGGATTACCAAACGATTTTAATCTTTTAGCTTTTTGGGTATTTTCAATTGAATTATATTAAAAAACTCACAGAAATTCTTCGAAGAAAGAGTCTGAATTCGAGTTGCTGAATAATTCGCAAAATTCACATTGGTTCTTCGGGATGTCTGAAAGTATATGATCATCATACAGCGAAATTTTCTCCGGGATGTTAATCGATTCCCTTACATATTTTGTTTTGAAAAAAATTGCAAAAAATCATCAATTTTTTTTAAATTTCTTTTTAAATACAAGGGAACAAAACAAAAAAAAATATGTAGGTTTTAAGTTGAATTTTTTAAAATTTTTTACAGGTATAAAATCATTTAGTTTTAATATTAGTTTACTACCCCGAGTTATCTCAGGGAAATGGAAAAAAAGTTAAATATTATTATTTGTACGATAGTTTTTGAAACAAGGGTCAACACACCGTGATCATTGACATTCTGTACACTGCTATCTGGTTTATTTTCTTATTGGCTTACCTCTGGGATCTCTTTAACGGGACGGCAGAGTATACTGTCTCCTTGGATTCGATTTCTTTTTCAGCAACAGGAGTAACATCTAAAAAGGCTCTGAGGTTAACCTGAGTGGTGATGGACTAATGCGGGGTCCTCCTGAAGTGGCAGAAAACTCGTCACGATGATTTTCTGAAGTTATTTTTTCAATCGGTTCCATTCTAAATTATTTAGGTGATCGAGAACCTCCTGATTTACAGTACATAGTGTAGGCTACATACCGAAGCATTACTTCCTCTATTCTCAATGTCCACCCCTTCATAATTACTATCTGAAAAATCATTGTTTTCGCTACCTTGCATCATCGCCATTATTTTATTTATTTTCACAACGGAACTATCCTTCTCTTTAAACATCACTAATCTACAAGCTATGCACAATGCAATAAGGAAAACACGTGACCTGTCCGGCCAAAAGTTTCGCGAAACCAACAAAACTTTGCGAAACTGCCAATCAAAACTGAATATTTCCTTTCATTTCCTCCAGGCTGAGTAAACTCGTGATAAAATCAATTGTATTGACAAATTCTGCTTCGCTTGAATTTTCTCGGGATAATAATTAACTGCAATATAAATGAACCCGAGATAACTTGGGATAATCAGGGAAACGGTTGAAAGTAGGACAACGACTGTGTACCGCTCATGACTTTCGTTTACCTTCATATTCAAGACCTTATTTATTTTTTTTCCACATCAACTGATCGCAAAATCCGGCGTATAACGAGCACTTTGAACACAAAAAATAAGATTTAAATTTAAATGTGCACATAATACGCCGGGTATAAAAACGCTATAGAGATGAGCATAACTATAGAGATGAGCATAATTTATTTTATCTCTACAGGTATCGAAATACTGCTTATTTATAAGAAATGACATGCCTTATGAACTAAAAGAGTTGTAGTCCATGATGTATAATACTTTTGCAAAAGTCTGGAATAATACCTTGAATATATGACTTCAAAACGTAAGAGCATTGCATACTAATATTTCAGATTTCTTCGCAAAAGAGGAAGTGCGCCTTATGCGCCGTACTTCACGGCATACCGAAATTTTGCTTATATAAAGGAAATGACATGCCTTATTAACTGGAACAGTTATAGTTCTAGAATGAGAGTATTTTTTTCCAAAGCCTTCGATAATATCGAGAAGAAATAACTTCAAAACATGGCGCACGTGCATTTCGGGTTTCTTCGAAAAAAAGGAGGTGCGATTTATATATACGGCGGATATACCTAAAAACTAAAACTTCCAGCTTGAAAGTATAGGTGCGCGTTATACGCCTTATTTTACGGTATATATATATTTCAAATTTGGATTTACACACACTTTTAGAAGAAGAAAAAATATCTCAGTCTTAGTTTAGGAAATATACAGTAAACCGAATTTTGATTCCCAATACCATCCTACTCATTTTTTTAATCATTCAACAGCATTTGTTAAGAGATTCAATTTAAAGTAAATGTATTTACTATGAGTTATATTATCACAAAAGATGTAAGGATTTCATGGGTTTTTTCGTATAAATATTCTGATGAATAATTTATAAAGTTATGTGCCGTAACAAAACTGTTTTGTCTCAAATGTTTTTGCTTAATCGGAAGTTAATATCTACAAATCTACAAAATAACATGTACTTTTACTGCCAGTATAAATAAGGAGTACATAAGAATAGTTGGCGTCCAGTACAATTCAAAAAGTTTTATTTCCAAGCCCTCTTGTATAATAACGGGCTTAATAAAAGAATTATTTGTAAAAACTAAGTTTTGAAGCACGTGGAAGGTATTTAAATTTAAATAATCGGGTAGAGAGAAAATGTATTATATCACCTTTTCACTCAGTGGTTTTTCAGTTTTTTTAAGTATAACTTCAAATTACGAATTAATCACATGGGTCGATTTACATTCACCATGAACTTTTCCCCACGGACAGTCGATATTTTTATCGAATGAAATAAGTCTTAAAATGGATGCCTGTTCAAAATTAAATCAAATATATAGTTCCTATCCATTTTAACTGCTTCCTGAAAATAGCTGGAAATGTGAAAACTCAAACACCAATCAATTGTGTAAGATATGTTGTTTCCACAAAAGGGAAGTGGTAATAAACTTCTCTCAATTTTTTTCTTTAATTTTTGAACCACAAAAGTTCCCAATATTCAGCTGGTGAACTACACTTTCTCTTCTTAACAATGTCCGAAGAATCATAGTCGTTTCAATTATTTCCAAAATATATGAAAGAAAAAGCGTGAAAGTAATGTCGTAAGGAGCAGTTCCTTCTCAAAAATATCCACCATTAAATCATTAGAGTCATCGTGCTAAATCATTGCAAAAGTAAGAAACATGATTCTAAAAGAAACTTCGGCAGGTTATGATTATTCTTCTCGAAAATATATAATATTTGGCTTTGCAACAATTCCGCGTATTTTCAGAAGTCAGGCACGTCTCAGAACAACCCCTTCATTGCCTATACACTGAGCCATAGAGAAAGGAAGAAATATTATAGAAATGTTATTATTACTAAATAAAATAAACAATACTATTTAACGATAAGATTTTATAGACTACTCACTAGCATAGTATTAAAATCGATGTTATAAAACTAGAAGATGATAAAACTTATTTCGAGAGCACAGCATTATGTTAATATTTCCCGCCAATAAAAATGCAGTATATATATATATATATATATATATATATATATATATATATATATATATATATATATATATATATATATATATATATATATATATATATATATATATATATATATATATATAATCCAATATAAAAAATTCAATATATATATATATATAAATTTATACATATATATACATATACACAAAAATATAAACGAAAATATAAAAACAAACATATAGTTATAAACGTAAGATAACTAAAATTAGGAAGAAGGCACAGTAGTATAATGACAAACTCCTGCCCTTAGGAACCAGGATTGCAGGTTTAAACATGTTTTGCGGCCAACCAACCTTCACCTGTAATTTGTCATACTATGTACCAAGAGGAAAGGAAAGAATTATATATGGGGAATTTAAATATTAAAAAATCCTTAAACTAAATAGCATATGAACAAAAACATAACCTACTTTTATTGGGAGTGTAAACAATGGTCAAGAGTGCATCAACAAGTAATGTGTTCCCGCCAAATACGTATATATCTATATATATATATATATATATATATATATATATATATATATATAATATATATAATATATATATACATACATACATATATATAAATACATACTTATATATATATACATACATACATATATATATACATATTTATGTATGCATATTTATATATACATGTTTATAAATACATATATATATACATACACACACACACATATATATAGGGTGATTTGAGCGAAGGAAGAGCTCTCTAAAGCTAACAATTTTTGTATTGGAATATTTGGGCGGAATACATTTTCTCTTTGTTTGCATCTTCGGAGAGCATCATTATATTTAGATTATATTGAGACATTTATTTCAGTATTCTACGCAAGCACCTCTTTAGAAAAATTCTGATATATGCCTTTATGAAAACTCTATATCTAAATTTTCAGCTCGAAAGCTCTTATGAATTAGAACTGTATCTAAAACCAATTCAAAACTTACACGTGAATTGCAAATGCACACACTAACCATTTATGAATATTAGGAGAAATTATTATCTCATCTGGTCATATTTCTGGTAAAAGTGTTGTTTAGCAAGTATCTAACAACAAGCCTATAACATTTAAAAAGAAATTAAATGATATTCCCAACTGATTGAATAACCTCAAGACCATATCTCAAAGAGCAATTTTCAATATTAATCTTGCAGGAGAAATGCCCCCTTTCATGGGAGAAAGTTAAAAGAAAAACTAACCTCCTGAGTAAATTTCCCAAAGGAATCTTTCGATTCTCTCGAAGCAGAATTTTCACTCGAAATCAGCAAAGAAAATTCTGCCTGCCAAAGACACGGTTGTTCCATTAGCAGTTCTTTTTTCTTCTTTACTTGACTTGGAATGTTTTTTTTCTTTCCCATCAGACAAGGCGATCTTGAAACACTTGCCTATACTGGTCAGAAAGTTTTTAAATTCTTTTTTTTCTTTTTCCCCCTGAAGGAAAATAAAATGAGCATTCGAATTCAATATGCATTAAAATACCTAAAGAAATAGAAAAGGCATTTTTTTAACCAGAAAGAAAACCCTTTTTTATTATTAAAAAGAAAGGGATTCTGAAATGCAATTTATTTTTCAAACAGATAACTGAAATAGCATTCCGCTTTCGAATGACAGTTTGAGCGTTATGCGGGAAGAATTAAAATGTATCATAAAAATTTTACAATTAACAATTAAGAAATACAAAATAATTTCTCTCTTTTGCTAATTTTCCAAATATGTTCTGATTTGTTACAACATTTTAATTGAGAAATTTTAATTCTTATGTAAAAGAATATATTTTCTAAAAATTCCGAATAAGCTTAAGGTATCCGACTACTTTGACAATTTTTTTTTTTTTTTTTTGAAAAAATGGAGGTTATTTTTCTGATTTTTAGATTTATTTAGTATATTTTAAGGAAAAAATCGTAAAATTGAAAACATAATTTTTTTTATTATTATTAAAAGGGGAAAAGACTGGAGAAAATTTAAAAAAATTACATCAATGGACCCCGCTCTGTATAAAAGCTTTTTGAAAAAATTCTCAATTTTTCAATTCTAATGTGTAACTTTGTTATTCATGTTTGAAAAGACCATCAGGATAATAGATATATTAATTTTTACAAAAACTAGAGCACTCTATCTCAGTGGCTGTATGAAATTGCTTAAAAAAACAGTGATTATATTCAGATAAAAGACTGTAAATTTTGAAATAAAACAGTAATTGATTAATCTGAAAGTCAAAACACTTCTACAGTTAAACAAAACCTTCACAAAAAATTTCAGCAAATTATTTTCATAACTTTTTGAGCAATCGTTGTCCGCGTTTGAGTTTTTCTAAAAAACACACTTCACGTAAAACGCATTTTAAAGTTTGACATTTTGTGTAAAGTTATAACATCTTCGTTTTTTTAAAATACTTGTAGTTTTTGTTCTAGGGAACGGAAAATAAAGAGCTTTGTATTTTTATTAAGCTAATAAGATGACATATAAAATAAAATCATAAAAAATTGTCAATTTTTGAAAAAAAATCACGATTTTCGGGTAGTTAAATACCTTAATCGAATCATTTTTGTTAATATGTCTAATAAATTCTTATAGAGTTTGGAAAAGCTGAATATAGCTACTTTCCAGTTAAGAATTTTAGACTGTGTAGTCATGTAATCGTTTCCAAAGCTGGTTATTTTTTATGCCTTCTGTTAACCGCAGTCTCTTACCTAATATTTATGCCTTTAACTTTGTATATTAGATAAATTTATTATGGCAGGTTCTTTCCTGATTCTGATATTGACTTAATTAGTTCTATTGTTCTGCTCTAATATTTTCCCTTCAATAAAAAAAAATTAGATCAAATATTGATAGCAATAAAATGTTCTTACTTTTAATACAATACATTTTCATTAAATTAGCCATTTAGGATGGATTAACGCTTGTAAACTGCTGTTTGTAAAAAAAACACAACACCATGAAAGAGTCATCAGCATTAAATGAACCTTTGCAGAAAATATCAATTATAGGATGTTACGTAAAATAGTTAAGTCTCACAGGCACTGCGCATGCGTGGCGTGTGCAGCGTCTTCTAAACTGATGCTGAAAGCGTATAAGTAGAGGGTTGTAGCGGGACGTTGAAAATAGTTAATGATTATTTGTTAGTGGCAAATGTTGAGTGACACCTAAGTATGCCTTCACAACGAAATAAGGAGAAATTCCAACAACTTACAGAGTTCGAACGCGGGAGGATTATCGGCCTTCGAGAAGGAGGATTTTCTATCACACAATAGGAGCTCGTGTGCAGTGGAACAGTTCCACAGCAATACGAGTTTTGAAGCAGCGCACCGACGAGAAGCGAACAACTCGAAAAACTTGCAGTGGACGACGGAAGGGGACGTCAGTGAGCGACGATCGACACCTGCTCCGCATAGCGGTGACTGACCGTACAGCTTCCTCCAGGCAGTTGCCAACACTTTGGTCTATTGCTACAGGTGTACTAACGACGGCTTCGTCAATTCGTCGATGTCTGCTGCACCGTGGATTGCGTTCAAGGGTGCCTTTATACAAAATCCCCCTCAAGGCAAACCATCAACGACTGCGTCTGCAATGGGCCCATGAGCACAGAGCGTGGCAAGCTGTCTAGCACCAAGTTGCCTTTTCAGATGAATCACGCTTCAATTTGTGGGACCATGATGGCCGCATTTGTGTTAGACGCTATGCCGGTGAACGCTGCCTTCCAGAGTGCGGTATCGAACGACATAGTGGCCTAACACCTGGAATTATGGTTTGGGGTGCGATTTTGTATCATGGGCGATCCAATTTCCTATGAATTGAGGGTAATCTCAACAACAAGAGGTACGTCCGTGAAGTGCTTCAACTCGAAGTCGTTCCCTTCCTTTAAAGCATCCCTGGGGCTATCTTGCAGCGGGATAGTGAACGCCCACGTATTGACAAAGACTGTTAAGGATTTCTGTTCAGCCCAACACATGCAACTTCTTCCTTGGTCTGCTTATTCACTGGATATGTCGCATATTGAGCACGCGTGGGATTTGGTTGGTCGGCGTCTCACTCGTGATCCGCGTCCACTATCGTTAAAAGACGAAATTTTGCTTCGCGTGCAAGCAGTATGGAATTCTCTTCCACAAGCAGACATTCAAAATCTGTTTAACTCCATGCCACGTCACATAGAAGCACTTATTGCAGCTCGTGATGTCTACACCAAATACTGATTTCAGACACTTAATAGTATATTTTTTTTTGCTTTGAAAATTTCGTCATTTATTTGTACTAATACAAATCGTTTGTGCATGAAATTTCATTTAACTGTGATGATTCCTTCATTGTGTTGCATTTTTTACACACAAACAGCAGTTTAACTTCCCATATGAAATCTAACTACTTTTCCCAAAACAGTACATTTTTATATAACATTAACAACTACCACCTAAGTGAGTATGTTTAAAGATTCAATTAGTTCTTTACACGCCAATGATGATCATCAATATTGCCAAACATTCCAATGCGAATATATTGTAGCTTTTAATAAATAAAGTCACAGTATAAAATCAATCTACATATCAAATATCTTTTAAATCTATCACATACGAATATAGATAAAGTTGTTGATAAAACATAAAACAAGGTATAGCAATATTATCGAATTGTTCACTAATATTTTTGCTGTCATATTCAGTGTGTCTATGTTATTACAATTTAGTCACAGCAAATATACTATGAGTGTAAAGATGGCTATCGTGGAGACTGATTCTCTTCAATTGACTTCGTTGTAACGTTAAGTCCACTGAAAATATTGACCAACTTTATCTTTTTTTCTACTTATATTTAATTTATGTAGGTAGCTTTAAAAGTCTGATAACCGAATACGAAATCCCTAAATTATTGAAATAGATTTGATTTAACCAATTAATATCAAATCTGTGAATCTTTGCTTTGTTACTTTTTAATTTTTAGAAACTTTTTTGACGTAAAGTGAAGAACATCGTGAATAACGTGGTTTTAAACAAAAGCTGTATTTTCCTTCTAAGCTTCATACTGTATATTGAAACTCTAATACTGTGTAATTAATTCAAATAATAAAAAAATATAACATCACAAAATATATATATATATCATTTATATGAAATTTAAAAATAACATGCACGTTTGTTATTTTAGTTTATTCTAAAATTTCTTAAAATATGTATCCTTTTTAATGTAATAAATTGTAAATACGTTTCATCCTTTTGACAAATCAATTATGACGTCAAATATAAGTAATTAGTACTTTTTAGCACAAACACTATACTAACATTTGTTAGTGTCAAACTCCCATAATTTAAACATAATCGATGCATTTTCAAAAATTAATTAAAAAATGAAAAATTATCGAAATACATTTCTGCTAGGATGGCATTTTTGCAGCTTATTAGCACGAGAAATGCGTAAAGGGAAAAACTAGAAACGAAGCAATTAATCACTCGGGAAAAATGACTAATGAAGCTGTGAGACTTATATTTCAATGCCATTGAATAAAATAAATACGTGCATTCGAGAAATAATTTTTTAATAAAATCAAGATATTTCGACACAAGACTGAATTTTTAATTAAAGATTTCCTCGTTAAAAATAGTACTAAAGGGAAAATGCCTTAGATTGCGCACATTAATTTTTTTTAAACTCTACACTTATTCATTAATCATTGCCCTTTAATTAAAAATTTAACAAATTTCAAATAACTTCAAGAGGCAATATAGTCATTAAAAACATCTTTCAGTCGAATTCAGTAAGATAAATATAGATGAAAATTATTATTGCTTCTCACATTTATTTGAAAAATAACACAATTTTTAAGCAATTTTTATTTTTAGAAAAATTTAAGTATATATATAAGACGCTTTATCTCAAACAATTTCTTAAAGTTAGGAAATGAATTTTTTTTCTAAAATAAAAATATGTGTAAGCTTTAATTTTAATTACTACTTTGATATTTTGCCTAAGTTTAGAATACTCAATTTCATTATTTCTAACGTATTAAAAATAAAGTAAAAAGAACGTATGTTTTTTTTTTCAAATTTTTAATATAGTATTAAAAATGTTAAATTTTCAAACAATTCCAAGAATAGTTTTATTCTATTATTGACGCTGAAGCTTAATTTTATGCGGCATTAATGATTTTTATATTTCTACCAGTCAATACCCTATTTCCGATTTCATTGATGAGAGGTTTTCTACAATGTTCTTAAATTATAATTATCTTTTACAATAAACAAATAAATAGTATCAAGTCATCTAAATCACTATATATATATATATGAAATAAATATGTATTATATATCAAAAACAAGAAATAATAGATAATGAACATAACAAGAAATGGCGTAATAAAAATATAAAAGCTGAACATGAAGAACAAAGTTATAGAGAAATAAAAAAAGAAACTACAAAAAAGAAGAACCTAGCGAGTCAGAAAGCAATTTCGGACTTAGGACCGAATAAGTGGGGTTAAACTTGTTTGAATGCGCCAACCTTCCCCCTTTGCAACTCGGTAGGAAAACCCAAATAAAATAAAATAAACAAAAATTCAGAGTATGTAAAAACTCAGAGTATGACAAAACCACTCACTACTATTATGTAACAAACTCTCCCAAACTCTTAATGCAGAAAAATCGCAAATTAATTATGTAAGAGAAGTAGAAAAATCCTAAAACAATTACATAAGAAAAGTATTTTTCAAAAAATAATTTCAAAAATTTCTTTACTCACAGAGCTTTTACGAAGAGAATCAAGCATTTTGACATTAATGAAAATCAATTATTCACCAAGTTAAAAAATTCGAATATACATAAACACATCTTTTGACCTAACTTTTAAACCAGCCAGCAAAGACAGATATAAAAAAAAAACGACAATCAAATATGGTAGAATTTGAATTGGTTGATTGTAAAAAATGTAAATTTGCTAGGCTCTAATTTGGTTGGTTGTCAACAATTGTTCAAGATGTGTGTGGAAAAAATGTAAACTGTGATATGAGTGTTATGATATAATCTGCACAGCAAAGACCACTAACATGCTGACTTTGAAATCCTATTGTTGTGTGGTGGTTTTGGAATTAGAAGTAGCAAGACGGTTAATGTATTTGTGATGAATATAAGTTCTGAAGAAATTAAAAGGGTATTCATGATCTAAACAACATTGAAAAAATATAAAAAATATAATATATATATATATATATATATATATATATATATATATATATATATATATATAAAAGGTGTTTTTTAGAGGTATAGAACTGTAAATTGCAATAAAACAAAGATGTATTATTCGATTGGCATGAATTTTTTTTTATTCGAAAGATAATCTTGTGGCATTACATTTTAAATATGATTTCTGGCATAGGACTGCCACGGCTGGTTCGGATGTAGTCCAATCTGGACGTCCAATTTTCGATGACTTTTTCCAACATTTGGGGCCGTATATCGACAATAACACGGCGAATGTTGTCTTCCAAATGATCAAGCGTTTGTGGCTTATCCGCATAGACAAATGACTTTACATAGCCCCACAGAAAATAGTCTAGCGGTGTTAAATCACAAGTTCTTGGAGGCCAATTCACAGGTCCAAAACGTGAAATTAGGCGGTCACCAAGCGTGTCTTTCAATAAATCGATTGTGGCACGAGCTGTGTGACATGTTGCGCCGTCTTGTCGAAACCACAGCTCCTGGACATCATGATTGTTCAATTCAGGAATGAAAAAGTTAGTAATTATGGCTCTATACCGATCACCATTGACTGTAACGTTGTGGCCTTCATCGGTTTTGAAGAAGTACGGACCAATGATTCCACCAGCCCATAAAGCGCACCAAGCAGTCAGTCTTTCTGGATGTAACGGTGTTTCGACATACAATTGTGGATTAGCTTCACTCCAAATGCAGCAGTTTTGTTTGTTGACGTAGCCATTCAACCAGAAGTGCGCTTCATCGCTAAACAAAATTCGCTTATGAAAATCGGGAACAACGGAAATCTCGTTTTGGGCCCATTCGACGAATCTACGGTTTGCTTGATCATATTTAAAATGTAATGCCACAAGATTGTCTTTCGAATAAAAAAAAATTCATGTCAATCGAATAATACATCGTTGTTTTATTGCAATTTAAAGTTCTATACCTCTAAAAAAAACACCCTTTATATATGCTTATTTTTAACTAATTAAATATTTTACAGCTTTTCTAGCTTTCATAATTGTATTCAAACAAATAAAAAGAGCTATACTCTATTTCTGAATAATTTCTTAAGTTGAATAAGATAACATTGAAAAAAAGAAAATTCGCAACTGCTTATATTGAATACTTTAAAATGATTAAATGAAATTTCAAACGTTTAAAATGTAAAGTCCTTTAAATCTGAAATATACCATCAGAAGAGAACATTAATTGTATTTTACGTGAATCGTTAAAAATTTTTAAGAAACAAACGGTACATATTTTTTTTAAAAGTAAATGCCATTAATTTACGAAACACCGAAAACGCCCACTATTTTGTCAAGCTTCAGAGCTTTGCAATTACAAGCAAAAATGGCCGACAGGACTTAAAGACGTATTTTGGCAATTATTTATCGTAATTACTTTACTTGCTTAATTCAGTTCAGTTCTTTCGTCGCCATCGTCTCATTTAGAGAACAAAGAGGTAGTGATAATGCTCTCTTTCTTATTTCTTTTAAAGAAAGAAGCTAGTTTAAATTATTTATTGTTGTATCCTTGGCGAAGAATTTGTTTTGATGCGTACAAAATATTCCAGTCATTTAAAATTATTCAAAATTGGCAATTTTAACTATATGAAATAATTAGAACCTTAACTAAATATAAAATATTCTGTTTTTTGCTACATTTTAACTAAAAAGATAAATTGGTTTTTATATCTTTTGAAAATTCTTACTCAAAACACCTTGCGTTTCTTTTAAATATGTATAACGACATTAATGATATTGAAAAGAAATTCAAATTTTCTTGTAAAATATTTAAAGACGATTAAACAGATATATAGCTTTACAACAAAAATACAATTAGGGGTGCTACAAAAAAAGATACTTTAGTTTCAGATTTGTAGTATTGTTAAGATGTTGACTACTATTGGTAAATATCTTTTTTAGTAATCGAACGAACAATAATGGTTTTAACGTAATTCATAAAATTAACCTATTAACCTGAAGCACGATTTAATTCACTGTGTAATGAAATGTGTTTCATAATTTTTAATATATTCAAATGGATATTTCTAAAGAAAATAAAGTAAAAAATTGTAAAGTAGAAATTCTAGATTATGCATCTGTAGGATATTTATGGAACTTTATTTATTCTATTTTAACATTAAGTGGAGTATAAATATATTGTGTATGAACGTTCTTGAAATACGAGGTTATTTATTCTATTTTAACATTAAATGGACTATAATATATTGTGTATGAACGTTCTTAAAATACTAGGTTATTTATTATATTTTAACATTAAATGGAATATAAATACACTGTGCATGAACGTTCTTAAAATACTAGGTTATTTATTCTACTTTAACATTAAATGGAATATAAATACATTGTGCATGAACGTTCTTGAAATACGAGATATGCTATTAATTGTCGAGACTGCTACTGCTACAGAAGAAGTAAATATATACCAAACAACAGCGACTGACAGCTATTTAGCTGGAAGTCTTCTCTTCTGAGTGCAAGGAATCTTGCTTCTGTAAACAAATCCATATAGCCGTAGTTTTCATTTGCATTAGAGTTAGTTTATTTGTTTCACTGAAAAAATTATAGATGTTAAAATAAAACACAGACTTGTTTTGGGAAATTCTACAGAAAACTTTGAGAAACCGTTGCTGAAACTTATAATTTACTAAGAGTAGTATATGGCAACAAAGGTTTATCGTTGCACGTGTTTTTGATTGTTTTAAGTATTTTCAAAATGGTCGAGAAAACTTTGAAGATGATTCACGCCGGGATCCCCTTTCCACTTCAGAAACGAATGACAATACAAAAAAAATGGATGATCTGGATCGATTTCACCATTAGTTATGTACCTGTGCAATTTATGAGGCTGTAAGAAATGACAAAGAATCCGTACGGCAAATTTTATATAATAATTTTGATATGCAAAAATTGTGTGCCTAAAATGTTTTCACTCACATTTTGGATGCCATTGAAATTGACCCAAAAGTATAGAAAACGATAGTAACCTCAGATAAATCGTGGTTTTATACTTATGAAAGTGAAACGAACCACAAATACATGCCCTAAAAGAGCACATTCACAGAAAGCCAAAAAATCTCGAAAGAGCAAATCTAATTTCAGAGCAATGATGGTAGTTTTTTTCGATATTCTTGGAATTCTGTACCTTCATTGGATTCCTGAGGTCAAACTATTAATCAGCATTGCTACTTTTACTTTCTTGATGAGTTTCGTGAAAGAATAGGGAAGAAACGACCCGTATTGACGAAGGGCTAGTCATGAGTTCTCTGGCTCATTCCGCATTGTCTGTCAAGAGCTTTCTTGCCAAGTACAACATCCTACTGTTAAACCATCCTTTTTATAAGTCGGGCACCATGCGACTTCTATCTATTTTTTAAAGTAAAATCTACCTTTAGAGGAAAATGATTTAAGTCCGTTGAAGTTGTGGAAGAGAAAGAGACATTCGTTCTATAGTTGCTGACATAAGAAGACTTCCAGCACTTTTTAAACAATAGAAGATTCCCATGTACAGTTGTAGGGAAATAGGACAGGTGTCTATTGAAGGTTATAATAAGCATATATGTATGATATCAAAATAAAATATTATAGCATCAGTATCGTTATTTGCATAAACCTTGTATAAACACATAACAGAAAATTACGGTAATTAAAGAATTGAAAACAATTTTTAGCAAAACCAAATTCTTGATAAATTATAGAAACTACTTCCCAGCTGTCTTAAAATTTATGTATAAAAATTCAATCAATACTCTAAAAAGTCACAAAAAAATATCTACAAGTTAAAAGCTAGAAAATCCTTGCCATTACTTATTTATGAAAACCCCATTAAAAATTATTTTCCTTTTTTGATTTTCTTTTAAAAAATTGCAATGAGTTAAATTTAATTCTGATTTTAAAATTTGGATGCATTTTAATAAGATACTTTGCTGATTCAGAATTATTTTTATCAAGTGTACTAAAATCTTTCATTTATTTCGTTTTTTGTTAGGGGATATTTGATTTTAGAATTTACGCGAATAGGTTTTTCTTTCGACTTTTATTTCAGGAAGACTTCTCAACGTTTCCATTGAAATTGAAGAGAAAATTAAAAGCTTCTATTGCTATATCCAACTTTTTCCTGCATCATTTTGATGATTCCCTTAAATTAAAAAAAAAGAACTATTTCACTTTATTGCAAAATATATTTTCCTCTGATACTCTTTTTCCCCTTATAATGTGAAAGACCAGGATATAAAACTTTAAGCCAAGGAAGTATTTAATGAACTTGGGTCGTTAATTTTTTTTTCTTGTAACCTATCTCATATCTTCCACTTGTTATTTTTCATTTTTTTTTGCTATCGGATAGACGAAGGACTAGAATAAAAGAGAAAATAAGGGTTTGCTATCGCTTTATGTCCTAGTAGCCCTAGGACCATAAAGCGTTTTGTATTAACTGCCAGCACCAGATACATAGCTTTTTGTGTTGCTTTTTCTTCTTTAGAATTCGTAGTTAAGGTAGAAAAAACGGCAGAGAAAAAAATTTCAGAGATTTTTAAAGTTTCCTCTTAAAAATATCAAAAGCCATTTTTGTTATTTTATACTAAGCTCAGAAAAGACTTGAAGAAATATTTTAATTGTTATTCAATTAGAAATACTTAAAATAAAATAGAAATATTCACAAGGGAATATCAAAATATTCTTTGAACTAATAGTTTTTTTCTCTTTATAAATTCTTTGTACATTCATTTCATTTTGTCTCTTAGAATTAAGATAACATATACAAATGTACTTTACAGAGTATGAAAACTTTTTTATTTAGTCAATATTAACATTTCAAACATTTTTTTCATTTTAATTATGCTCAATAATATATGGAATAAAATTGTATAGTAATATATTTATAGAATAGGTAGATTTGTAAAATTATATATTTTATTCAATACATCAGCAGTTAAATTTAGATTTCTGTTTTTGTAAAACTTGAATGTCTCAGCTATTTAAAAGCATACTAATATAAATTTCATTTAAACGAAAAATAGGTGTATAAATTTAAAATTAAATATAGATGAAAGTGAGTTATTAAACATCAATTCAAAAAAATATATATCATTTTCAATTAGATTAACATTTTAAATATAAATTTGAATGTAGCATACTATTCTAAGACCATAAAAATGGAATTAAATGAAAATATATTTTATCGAAATTTTATGATATATTGTAGGCCTCAAATTAAACGTGTTATTACAAAAGTAATGCATTTCTTCTACATTATTTTTGTAAAATAGTTTCTTTTCTTCTTAAAAACACCAAGTAAAAATTAGTAACAGCTCGAAAATATATTCAGTAAAATTCAATACAGAAAAAAAGGTACGAGAAATCGAAGAATATCTAAAACTATACAAAAATGTGCATTCAAATATTCTTATAAAAGAAGAGGATTATCTAAAAGATGGAGAGAAGATTCAACACCCATCTCCCCCTCTAGATGCATAACCCTTACCTATAAGGAAAGCAATAATTTAAGAAACTATTAAAGCTGTGAAAATACTTTTAATCTTTTCTCAAAAAAATTTCCAATTAGTCTCTTTTTTCCCCGTCAAGCTCAGAATATTTTTAATTGCCAAAACACTAAAGATTTCTTGAAATGAAGCCCAGACACTTTTGATGTTACGTAATTGAAACTATTTTCAACATATTACGTCAATATTTTTTTCAGCTTTGAAATTCAAGCTCGTGAAAAAATTTTAAGAAATTAATTATTGTGCAGAATAAATGTTTTTGATACAATGATAATCAATTTTCAGTGTTGATAACTGCGGTTGGCATTTCGTTCCTTTTTATTGCTGGATATCAAAGATAAGGCTTTTATAGAAATGTACCAGTAGAGAATACAATCACGAGTTTAAGAATATAAATATAATATTTTATATATATATATATATATATATATATATATATATATATATATATATATATATATATATAATCAAATGAACTTTAATAATTTATACATTGTTTTAAGTAAGTAAGGTTTGCAGTAGATTAAAAATAAATTTATCTGCAGTTTTATAGACATATAAATAGGTAGAATGTGAAATAAACATAAAGCAAAATGTTTAGCAAATGTAGATCTCGATACAGTACGCAGATTTTTAGTGTTACAATGCTCAAGGGTGTATGCAACTAATGTGTTCCAGACGCACTACTTATAAGTGCAAAAAATATTGATACTCATAAATACATATACTGAAAACAATCAATCGATTGTAAAGGATATTTTTTTATTTGTGAAACTATTCCAATTCACCATTTGAAACTGGACTACCATAAAGCATTGTAGAATTTTCCGTTTTTACTAAAAAATTCACTCGTCTGAAGTTTTGAAATGAAATAAGAATACAAACTTGGAAAAAAATAATTACAAACAAGTGTTGTTTTTGTATAATATCCACGTAAAACTAATAAAAAAAGCTGTAGTACTGTAGTGGGAGCTTCATGAATCAGTAACAGCCTCTGGACAGTATTGATCACTTTTGTTTAGTGACGATGTTACGCGACTACGGGCAATAGCGTCACTGGTTCTACCCTCAGATATGCACCACCACAAGAATTATAACATTTTGCTTCCGTATCTTTTAAACGATACACTTTACTTGTTAACTTATAAGAGGTAGAGGATAAGC